>CM077645.1:224835487-224930487 GCA_039707465.1 Rhabdophis nuchalis | reverse complement strand
CACTGAGCAGGTCCCACGTCATCCCTCTGTGCAAAAAATTCCTTTTTTTTTTAATAAAGTTTTTTTATTTCAAACACATCAACAAAAACCGACACTAAGGAAGATAGACCGGTATCTTTTCACACACATGACCACTGCAGCCAGAATAGCATACGCACAGTCTTGGAAAGGGAAAGAACGACCATCAATACAATACAATACAATAGTAGAGTTGGAAGGGGCCTTGGAGGTCTTCTAGTCCAACCCCCCTGCGTGGGCAGGAACCTTATACCATTTCAGACAAATGGCTATCTAACATCTTCTTAAAGACTTCCAGGGTTGAAGCATTCACAACTTCTGGAGGCAAGCTGTTCCAGAGGTTAATTGTCCTCACTGTCAGGAAATTTCTCCTTAGTTCTAAGTTGCTTCTCTCCTTGATTAGTTTCCACCCATCAGACCAACTAATCATCCACAAAATCTTCTGGTGTGCTGGTTGCGACAGACTAACATATATTCTCAAAGACAGACAGGAAACAATATTTTATCAAAGCTGGGAAAAATGGTATGACTGGATGGAGGTAAAGAGACTAAGGGATGAGAGATAGGGGAGGATATACAATGTAGATATGTAGATAGTAAATAAAATGAATGTATGGAGCAGTGACAGCTATGGGGAATTGACAAATATAAGATATAGACAAATAGAAACAGCTGGAATATCTAGGAATGTAGTAAGATGGTATACGATGTTATTTGGTCACTGTGTACATATAGGGGGGTGGGTTACTCCCAGTTGTATCTGTGTAGTTTGCTTTGTCTTGTCAATGTCTTATTTATGTTTTTTTTCTCTGTTATTAATTTATAATTAAAAAAACCTAAAAAACAAAAAGAAACAAAAACCAACACATAACTTAAAACAACACAGGATCTAAAAGTTCCATCGTACATTATAAAGCACGTTAGTATCAGTGTATTTTTATAGCTAATGTTTTCCCTCCCATACATTTATATCTTCCACTTGTGGTTCCCTCATCCATCATCCATTTTTGATGTACTGTTCCATATTTATTTGTACTTACCTGTTTATAGCAAAATATCTTTTGGCCGAAGTCCCTTTGTGGTGAGATGGGTGCGGGTTATAAATGCGAATAAAATCAAAATCAAAAATCAAAATATCAATATCCACATTTCATATCAAGTATTTTAACCTCAATCATATAGATATTGAGTTTGTGTGTGTAAAAGTGTATGTATGAGAATGTATGTATGTATGTATGTATTTTTGGGGCACACCAGGTGCTTTGACAGAAGAAAAAAAAACTTAATCACTCCTCTGGCTCAACTGATAAGGGAGGAGAGCTTGTGGCTTAGAGGTTAATACAACTGCCTAATATGTAAACATCAGCCCCGGTTCAAATCCCAGTAAGAGTATGGCTAGCTGATGAGAGCTAAATAGCTTGAAATAGATCTATACTAGTCTCCCTTCATTTATTTATCATCAAAAACTATATAAAAATATATAGTATATATATTGGAGTAGGATTCATGTTCTAAGGCAGAAGACACTTTCATTCATCTACAGAATACATTCCCTTTCTTTCCTGACTGAAAATGGCTTGCACTTTTACAATGATACGCCAGTTGCGCCCCTTTCTGGACCGTG
Source organism: Rhabdophis nuchalis (assembly GCA_039707465.1). NCBI lineage: Eukaryota > Metazoa > Chordata > Lepidosauria > Squamata > Natricidae > Rhabdophis > Rhabdophis nuchalis. Next base: position 224,928,845 of record CM077645.1, on the reverse strand, counting down.
ATGCTTTACGCACGGTCACTCAAGCCCTCGTTACCTCCCGCCTGGACTACTGCAATGCTCTCTACATGGGGCTCCCCTTGAGGTGCACCCGGAGGCTCCAGTTAGTTCAGAATGCGGCCGCGCGGGGGATTTTGGGAGCTTCTAGACGCTCCCACGTGACACCTCTCCTGTGTGAGCTGCACTGGCTGCCTGTGGCTTTCCGGGTGCGCTTCAAGGTGCTAGTGACCACCTTCAAAGCGCTCCATGGCAAGGGACCTGGCTACTTGCAAGGCCGCCTCCTGCTGCCAAATACCTCCCACCGACCAGTTCGCTCCCACAGAGAGGGCCTCCTCAGGGTGCCGTCGGCTAAACAATGTCGGCTGGCGACCCCCAGGGGGAGAGCCTTCTCTGTGGCAGCTCCCGCCCTCTGGAATGACCTACCCCCTGGAGTACGGACAATCTCGGACCTACGCCTCTTCCGTCGGGCCCTGAAGACACATTGTGCTGCCAGCCTGTCATAGTTTTAAAGTGATTTTAGTAGAGGGTTTTTAAACGCAGGCCACTTACATTTAATTCATTTTAACATACTATTTTAGCTTTTGTATTACCCATTTTTATTATGGCTATGCACCGCCCTGAGTCCCGAAAGGGAGAAGGGCGGTATACAAATTGAATAAAACTCAAACTAAACTAAACTTCAAGATCACTTATCCTTGTTTGTAAAGCTAGCGGTAACAGTAGCAGCGGCCTTTGAGCTATGAAGAAGGAAAAATTCCATAGAGAAAACTGTTTTTAGCAGAGATGTGATATCCTTCCGATGCCACAATATTTACTTTTGCCTGCATAACAATTTGGCAATACGACGAATCAAAATAAGATTATTCTTATAGCCGTAAGTTGTTTATACCCTTGGTTGGTCCCTTCCATCTCTGTTAATCTGTTATCCCCAATGATCCTACCTTCCCTCCATGAAGTGCCCATAATCTGGGGTGGAATAAGTAGACATTACCTTTGAAACACGTGATGAAGTTCTTGACCTTGGCATCATCCAGGAAAAGCTGTGGAAGGTGGTCAGGATCGGATGGGGTTGGGCAGGCACGTTGGGGGAAGAAAAACAGAAAAATTGAGTCAGGTGGATGCCCCTCTTTCTGAAAAACACAGAAGGAAACGGAAAACAAGACCCACTGCCTCAGAAACAAGGAGGGTATACTGCTCCACCCTCATGGAGGAGAAGAATTATCTCTTGGTTCACGCAAGCCACCACTGAGTCACTCCATGCGAGCTGCTTACATAGGAGGGGGAAAAAAGCCAAGACAGTTCTAGGCTGCATCAACAGAGGGAGAGAATCAAGATCACGTGAAGGGTTAATACCACTTTATAAGGCCTTGGGAAGGCCACACTTCGAATATTTGCATCCAGTTTTGGTCACCACGATGTAGAAAAGATGTGGAGACTCTGGAAAGAGTGCAGAGAAGAGCAACAAAGAGGATCAGGGGACTGGAGGATAAAACATAAGAACAACAGTTGCAGGAACTGGGTATGTCTAGTTTAATAAAAAGAAGAACCAGGGGAGACATGATAGCAGTCTTCCAGTATCTCAGGGGTTGCCCCAAAGAAGAGGGAGTCAAGCTATTCTCCAAGGCACCTGAGGGCAGAACAAGAAGCAATGGGTGAAAACTAATCAAGGAGAGAAGCAACTTAGAACTGAGGAGGAATTTCCTGACAGTGAGAACAATTAATCAGTGGAACAGAAGTTGCCTCCAGAAGTTGTGAATTATTCCAACACTGGATGTATTTAAGAAGATGTTGGATAGCCATTTGTCTGAAGTGGTGTAGGGCTTCCTGCCTATGCAGGGGGTTAGACTAGAAGACCTCCAAGGTCCCTTCCAACTCTGCTATTATATTATATTATAATTAAGAGGCTGAGCTGGAAGGTGGGGTCAAATTTGCTATCAGCTGAGAATCGTTGTGTTGTCAGAAAAGGCCCCAAGCCCAGCCTTTTATGAATGCCACTGACCCTGAACTACTGCCAATTTAGCTTGGTCGTCAGCTGAGTAGATTCTTGTAGTCCTCGGCTTATGATGACAATTGACCCCCAAATATCTGACGCTGAGTGTTGTTAAGGGAGTTTTGCCCATTTTACACATGCTCGACACAGCGGTTATGTGAATCACTGCAGCTGTTAAGTGAGTCACAGGGTTATTAAGCAGATCTCATTGACTTTGCTTGTCAGAAAGTTGCAGCCTTTTCCCCGGAATTCTGGGAGTTGAAGTCCAGCCCTCTTCAAGATGCCACGGTTGAGAAAAACTGACTTAGAATTGGAATAGAGCTGGAAGAGACCTTGGAGGTCTTCTAGTCCAGCCCCCTGCTCAGGAAGGAGAACTTATACCATCTCAGACAAGTGACTGTCCAGTCTCTTCTTAAAACCTCCAGTAGAAAGGAAGGAAGGAAGGAAGGAAGGAAGGAAGGAAGGACGGAAAGAAAGAAAGAAAGAAAGAAAGAAAGAAAGAAAGAAAGAAAGAAAGAAAGAAAGAAAGAAAGAAAGAAGGAGCCTTGGAGGTCTTCTAGTCCAGCCCCCTGCTCAGGAAGGAGAACTTATACCATCTCAGACAAGTGACTGTCCAGTCTCTTCTTAAAACCTCCAGTGGAAAGGAAGGAAGGAAGGAAGGAAGGAAGGACGGACGTACGGACGGACGGACGGACGGACAGACAGACAGACAGACAGACAGACAGACAGACAGACAGACAGACAGACAGAAAGAAAGAAAGAAAGAAAGAAAGAAAGAAAGAAAGAAAGAAAGAAAGAAAGAAAGACTAGAGCTGGAAGGAGCCTTGGAGGTCTTCTAGTCCAGCCCCCTGCTCAGGAAGGAGAACTTATACCATCTCAGACAAGTGACTGTCCAGTAATAGAGCACCCATGATTTCTGGTGGCCAGCTGTTCCACAGATTAACTGTCCTCCCTGTTAGGCACTTTCTCCTCAATTCCAAGTTGCTTCTCTCCTTGATTAGTTTCCACCCATTGCTTCTTGTCCTGCCCTCAGGGGCTTTGGAGAATAGCTTGACCCTCTCCTCTTTGTGGCAGCCCGAGATATTGGAATACTGCTATCATGTCACCCCAAATTCTTTTTTTCTAAACTTCCACGTTGGTTGGCGTTATGAAGCCAACGCACGCTCTTCTTTTAATACCGACCCCAACTCATTTCGGTTTAATTCGGTGCTAATGAGATGCGCCATTAGCATAGCGGAGGCAATAATAGGAGTCAGCAGATGAGGCTAATGCATTCAAAAGAGGTCCAAGCAGCCTCGAGGGCTGGAACGAAGCCGGCATTTCTTCTCGACCCTTGAATCTGCCACTTGGCTGGTTTTCCTTTTACCCTGGAGGTCTCCATTAACGTTTAGCTCTGAAGCTGACATTGCCGGGATCCTGGTTATGTCATCTGAATTCCTTCTGAACTGGAGGAGAAACAGCTTTCGCGGAGGGAAACAGTCTCTGGAACTTGGTGTCAGGGTTCCAAATAGCATCCAAAATTAAATCAGAGTCCGAGGAAAAGTATTGCTCAAAGTTCCCATGGATGAAGAGAGCCATGTTGGCACATCTGGGGAAACCCCGAATCTGAAAGCTTCCCGGTTTCCCCCACCCAGTTGGAAGTCCAAGATCTTGCCCCCCACCCACCCACCAGTCCATCCCATGGTCCAATCTCACGCTGGCAGCTTCCACCCATCCAGTCCTGGTCAGGTGCAGAGATGCAAAGAGAAACGATGACCTTGGCTTTCTAGAAAGAACGTTGTTATGGCTGCCTATCATCTAACTCCCATTTTCCCACCATAGAAAGGCATAGAAAGAATAATAGAAAGTGTGGCAGGCCAAAGGCCCACAAGGAAAGATGGCTGCAGGCCTGACAGGATCCTTGACTTACAATGGTTCATTTAGTGACCGTTCAATGTTACAGTACAAGGGCACTGAAAACAGTGACTTAGGAATGTTTTTCACAACTGTTGCGACGATGGCCATGTCCTAGGGGGTCGCATGATCTCCTTTTGCGACCTTTTGATGAGCAAAGTCAAAGGGGAAGCCAGATTCACTTAGTGTTACTAACTTAACAACCGTACTGATTCACTTAATGATGATGGCAGGAAAGGTCATAAAATGAGGCAAAACTCAACCGGCTTCCTTAGCCACAAAAATGTTGGGCTCAGTTGTGGTCATAAGTCAAAGACTACCTGTACAGAAAGGTTTGGAATAAGTAGCACCTACAAAGCTCTTTCTTGCAGAGAAAAACTACCAGCTGTAGTGGAAAAAGAAGGAGGAGAAGGAGGAAGAAGAAGAGGAAGGAGGAGGAGGAGGAGAAGAAGAAGAAGAAGAAGAAGAGGAAGGAGGAGGAGGAGGAGGAGAAGAAGAAGGGGAAGGAGGGGAAGAAGAGGGAGTAGAAGGGGAAGGAGGGGAAGAAGGGGGGAAGGAGGAGAAGGAAGAGGAAGAAGAAGAGGAAGAAGAAGAAGAGGAGGAGGAAGAAGGGGGAGTAGAAGGGGAAGGAGGGGAAGAAGGGGGGAAGGAGGAGAAGGAAGAGGAAGAAGAGGAAGAAGAAGAGAAGGAGGAAGAATATGATGATGATGATTATTATTATTATTTATTTGACTTATTAACTGCCTCCTCTCTCCGAAGATGAAAAAGAGGAGGAGGAGGAAGAAGATGATAAAGAAGAGGAGAAGAAGAAAAAGAACAAGAGGAGGAAGAAGATGAAGAAGAAGATGATGAAGAAAAAGAAGAGGAGGAGGAAGATGATAAAGAAGAGGAGGAGGAGGAGGAGGAGGAGAACAAGAGGAGGAAGAAGATGAAGAAGAAGATGAAGAAAAAGAAGAGGAGGAGGAAGAAGAGGAAGAGAGGGAGGAAGAGAAGGAGGAAGAATAAGATGAAGGAGGAGGAGGAGGAGAAGGAGAAAAAGAACAAGAGGAGGAAGAAGATGATGAAGAAAAAGAAGAGGAGGAGGAAGAAGAGGAAGAGAGGGAGGAAGAGAAGGAGGAAGAATAAGATGAAGGAGGAGGAGGAGAAGAAAAAGAAGAACAAGAGGAGGAAGAAGATAAAGATGATGAAGAAAAAGAAGAGGAGGAGGAAGAAGAAGGAAACAACAACAACAGCAACCAGCATCAAGAGGCCTGGAGTCAATTGCAGTCGGTTAGGGCCACCAACCATTGGAAGTCTTCAATAACCAGGTTGAGGACCAGTCGTCATGGAGAAAACCTATCTATATGTCCACTAAGAGCCAACATTTCTTTGAAGGCTCATAATCACTCAGATGATCATTGAATGGAAAGATCTGGCTCTTTCGAGAAGGATCTAACATTGGGAAAGGCGGCAGGAAAAAGCAGAAGAAGACAGCCAGCAGCAAAGAAGGTAGACTCAGTTATGGTGGCACTGCCTGGAGGACCACGTTGGGGGTAGACTGTCATGGGGAAACTCTACCTCTGTAATTGATGAGCCAATCAATCAGTCAATCATGGTACCACAACTGGCCAGGTGTCAGGGCTGCCTCTGATCAATCCCTAGGACTCCGTAGATTTACGGTACTAGGACTAAGGAAGAAATGAATGCAGCAACAGTCAGGCAAGGTCTGAGCAAACGTGCGCGAAAAGACACACTGAAAATAGCCCCAGAGGCTACCCCCTCCGTACTCAGGCTGACGTAATCCAATCATCAGCCAGGAAGATGTTTTCAGAACGTCTCTGGTCCAGGTTCTCCAGGCCCTCGTGAATGTCATTTCATACACCACCAGATGGATTCGCAACTGGCTGACCAACCGCACTCAACGTGTCGTCCTCAATGGAACTGCATCTACATGGAGGGAAGTATGCAGTGGAGTCCCCCAAGGCTCTGTTTTAGGCCCAGGACTCTTCAACATCTTCATCCATGATTTGGACGAGGGAATAAATGGGGAACTCAACAAATTTGCAGATGACACCAAGCTGGCAGGAATAGCCAACACTCCAGAAGATAGGCTTAAGATACAGAAGGATCTTGACAAACTTGAACATTGGGCACTATCTAATAAAATGAAATTCAAGGGCGAAAAGAGTCAGGTTCTACATTTAGGCAAGAAAAACAACATGCACAGGTACAGCATAGGTGGTACCTTGCTCAATAGTAGCAACTGTGAAAGGGATCTTGGAGTCCTAGTGGAGAACCATTGAAATAGGAGCCAGCCGTGGGCAGCAGTTGCCAAAAAAGCCAAGACAGTTCTAGGCTGCATCAACAGAGGGATAGAATCAAGATCACGGGAAGTGTTAATACCACTTTATAATCCCTTGGTAAGGCCACACTTGGAATATTTGCATCCAGTTTTGGTCACCACGATGTAGAAAAGATGTGGAGACTCTAGAAAGAGTGCAGAGAAGAGCAAGAAAGAGGATGAGGGGACTGGAGGATAAAACATAAGAAGAACAGTTGCAGGAACTGGGTAGGTCTAGTTTAATGAGAAGAAGGACCAGGGGAGACATGATAGCAGTCTTCCGATATCTCAGGGGTTGCCCCAAAGAAGAGGGAGTCAAGCTATTCTCCAAGGCACCTGAGGGCAGGACAAGAAGCAATGGGTGGAAACTAATCGAGGAGAGAAGCAACTTAGAACTGAGGAGAAATTTCCTGACAGTGAGAACAATGAATGAGTGGAACAGAAGTTGCCTCCAGAAGTTGTGAATGCCCCAACACTGGAAGTCTTCAAGAAGATGTTGGATAGCCATTTGTCTGAAAGGGTATAGGGTTTCCTGCCTAGGCAGGGAATTAGACTAGATGACCTCCAAGGTCCCTTCCAACTCTGCTATTGTATTGGATTTCCAGACGGTTGGCCTTGAAGATGCTAAACAAGCTGACCTCTCTGAGTCCAGACCTACCTGTCAGTTCTCAGCAACTCCACACTCACATCGCCTGCACGCCTCCCCACCCCAACGCCCATTGCTCTCTTCCTCCCCGTTTCCATAGCAGCTGAAAGCAAGTTGGAGGAAAGCGAAGAGGGCCAGGCTGACATCCGGTTTCAATACTTCATGGACCAGGGGTTGAGTGAGGATCCTCCCAGTCAGGAGGAGGGGATCAAATGGGGAATTAGCTTGGATTCACTATGTAAACACAGGAGGGCAGAGTCTGACTTACCCCTTACCCACTCCCACCCCTCTCATGCCTTATCTAGTCTTTCCCAGTTGGCAATGAACAATAAAGAAGAAGCAGCCAAAAAAGCCAATGCAATCCTAAATTGCATAAACAGAGGGATCCAATCAAGATCAAGGGAGTGGTACTAATACCACTCTATAAAGCCTTTGTAAGGCCGCACCTAGAGTACTGCATCCAGTTTTGGTCACCACAAAAGATGTGGAGACTCTAGGAAGAGAGCAGAGAAGAGCAACCAGGATGATGATAAAACATTCGATGAACAGTTGCAGGAACTGGGCCTGGCTGGTCTAGGGAAGAGAAGGACCAGGGGAGACAGGAGAGCAGTCTTCCATATTTGAGGGGCTGTCACAGAGAGGAGAGGGTCAAGCTATTTTCCAAAGCATCATTCAAAAATGGATGGAAACTGATCAAGGAGAGATGCAACCTGGGAATAAGGAGGAATTTCCTGACAGTGAGAACCAACAAAACAGAAGTTCCCTTCGGAAGTTGTAGGAGCTTCATCCTGCAGGCTTCCAAGGAGAGACTGGACTTCCATCTGTCAGAAATGGCATAGGCTCTCCTGCTTGGGCGGAGGAGTTGGACTAGATGATCTCCACGGCTCCTTCCAACACTGTTATTTTGAACTCTTTTTGAACTCTAATTCAGAATAGAGCTGGAAGGGACCTTGGCTATCATCTCTGTCTCCCGCTCGAGTCCTTCCTTTCTCTAGAACAGGGGTCCCCAACCGCCGGCCGGGGACCAGTGCCAGTCCGTGGCTTGATAGCAACCAGGCCACAGGGGCTGGAGAGGAGGAGGAAGGGGCAGCCCCCTGGGCAGAGCGCGCACCGGATGCGGGAGAGCGCAGGCGCGGCTGTTCACGCCGTTGGAGGCCCTAGAGCAGGGGTCACCAACCTTTGCAACTTTAAGTCTGAAGCACTTCAGCTCCCAGACAAAGCTGGCTGGAGAATTCTGGGAGCTGAAGTCCTTCAGACTTAAAGTTGCAAAGGTTGGGGACCCCTGTCCTAGAGCAGTGGTCGGCTCTTTGGCCCCTCGGGTGTGGCTCTTCCTCGCTCCCTCCGTCCCTCCCCCCCCCAGGCAGCGGAGGGGCAGGCATGTCGGCTGGGGGGGCTGCGGCTGCCGTCTCCTCTACGCCAGCCGGTCCGCAGAATTTACTTTAAAATGAAACCGGTCCCTGGTGCAAAAAAGGTTGGGGACCCCTGCTCTAGAATAGCCATACCCATGAGGGTTGCAGTGTCCCAGGATTTGTGATCCCCTTTTGCAACCTTTTGAGAAGCAAAATCAATGGTGAACTCAGATTCGCTAACAACTGTAGGAAATAAGAAAATTCAACAATAAAATAGTATGTAGGTATATAGGTTAGAAATGCATACAAACATTATTCTGCTTTAAGAAAGGCATGCTGAAAGTATACAAAATATATAATAGTGTTGTGTAAGGAAGAGATATTGTTTTGTTTGAGGATTGTTAGAAAGAGGCCCAGCTAAGGGAACATCCCTTAATGTCAAGGAGACAGAGATAAGAAAAAGCCATGCTAGCAAAATATTTTATGGGCAGTTATAGGCGGAAGGGGGCATCAGGAACAGGGACAGAGAGATGCGAGATGTCTTGAGTGGAGAGTAATTTGGGCAAACAAAGGAAAGAGATAATTTAGCATCCTTGGTGGTTTGGATTAGTTAAAACTCCATAACCAAGAGACCCAAAGGAGGAGGGAAATAGGGCGTTGGCATGAAACTGTATAGTGATAATGTGATAACAGGGATGGTGAACCTATGACATGTGTGCCACAGGTGGCACATGGAGCCGTCTCTGCATGCACGCCAGCCGTCATGCCAGCCCAGATCCATGGAGCATGCGCAGGCGCCTCCCACCAGCCAGCTTGTCTTTGGCTCTCTGCTGTGCATGTGCAGGGAGTGGGGCGCATGTGCGGGAGGCGCTCACATTGCATTTTGGGGGTTGATGTGCATGCATGTTCTCCTATACCCCATTTTGGTCCTGGAAAGCCTCCTGCACCAACCTGGAAGCCAAAATTGGGCGAGGGGAGACGAGGCGCATGCACAACAAGGGAAGGGGTGGATGCATGGGGTTAGGGCGCATGCATTGCATTTTGGGGTTTCACATGTGCTTTGGGCACTCAGCACCCCAAAAGGTTATCCATCCCTGGTATATAAGCTAAGCTTTTGAAACCCAAGGAGTGTCTCTCGGCTCAAAACTTCCATTTGAAGGAGCAGCCTGGGATCCCCCGCATTTTGCAAACGGCTATGATGTTTTTCTTTCAATAATAAAATCTTTTTTGCTTCCACTGACCAATTTTTCTGGGCTCAAGCCCTTCCCAACAAAACGGCGGTGATTCACTTAACGACCGTGGCAAGAAAGGTCACAAAACGGGACAAAACCCCACCTGCGTCGCCTAAGAACGGAAATTTTTGGGCTCCGCTGTGGTCGTAAGTCGAGGAATGCAAGCTTCCCCTCCCCCCCCACTTGCTTGGGGGGGGTCCCCTTTGCCCCTCCCCCCAAACCGGAAATGCCCTTCCCAGCCGAACAATTGAGGTGCGGGGCGCATCCGGTTAACCTTATGACCTCGCCACCGCCGTCCCCTCCCCCTTCGGAGGGCCTCCCCCCCCCCACCCATACCTGTCCCTGGTGGTCGATGTAGTAGAAGTACTCGCGGGTGCGCGGCGAGGGGCTCTGGCCTTGCTGGTAGAGAGGCTGCCCGGGCCCGCGACGGATCCCCGGGCGCAGCAGGAAGCCCAGCCCGCTCCGCAGCAGCCGCATCCCGGCTCCGGGTCGGCGGAGTTGCTCGCGGCAGAGAGAAGGAACCCGTCGGTAGGCCGGCGCCGCTCCACCGGAAGCGCTTATGGGGGACACTTCCGCCGACGGACGCGCTCCCCCCCACCCCGCCGGCGCGCACGGCCGGCAGAAAGGTTCCGTCCGCGTTGCGACCCCTGCTGGCCGGGAGTGGAACGTGCTTGGCTTGGGCGCCCCGAGAGCGGAGTCCGGTCGGCGCTGCTTTTTCTGGGCAACACCGCGTGAGTAGCCCCCCCCCCCGGTCTCTGCTGCTCTTGGGCGCCCCCTGGAGGCCTTTGCACCTGGAGGGGCGCCTGGGCTAAGAGGGAGGAGGAGGCAGAGCCTCAAGTGGGGCACCCCGAGGGCAGGAAGAGGCTCCTGCTCTTCCTGCTCTTCCTGCTCCTCCTTGTCCATCAAAGAAGGGGAGATTCTCTTTATTTGCCCTCTCCCCCTCCTCTCTTCCTCCTCCTTTCCTTCCGTCTTCCTCTCCTTCCTCTGCTTCTCCTCCACTTTCTCTCTCCTTTCTCTTCTACCACCATCACCACCTCTTCCTTCTCCTCCTTCAGCCTTTTTCTTTCCTTCTCTTTCTTCCTCGCCTTCCTTCTCCTTCTTGATCATGCTTGTTGTTCTTCTACCACCGGCACTTCCTTCTCCTTTCCTTCCCCCCCTTTCCCTCTTCCTCCTCCTCTTTTTCTTTCTCTTCTCTTCCTCTCCTTTAATTCCTCCTCCTCCTCCTCCTTCCCCCTCATTAAGCTTTGTCTGTTCTTCTTCTATCACCAGGTAAACCAACTCCCTCCTCCTTCCCACTTTTTCTTTTCCTTCTCTTCCTCCTCCTCTTCTTCTCCTCCCTCTTCCTCCTCCTCCTTCCTGAGCTTCATGTGTTCTTCTACTACTACGTCCATATTTCCTCCTCCTCCTCCTCTCCTCCTCCTCCTTCCTGAGCTTCATCTGTTCTTCTACTACTACGTCCACATTTTCTCCTCCTCCTCCTCTTCTCATCCTCCTCCTTCCTGAGCTTCATCTGTTCTTCTACTACTACGTCCATATTTCCTTCTCCTCCTCTTCTTCCTCTTCCTCCTCCTCCTCCTTCCTGAGCTTCATCTGTTCTTCTTCTACTACTACGTCCACATTTTCTCCTCCTCCTCCTCCTCTTCTCATCCTCCTTCCTGAGCTTCATCTGTTCTTCTTCTTTTACTACGTCCATATTTCCTCCTCCTCCTCCTCCTCCATCTCCTCCTCCTCCTCCATCCTCCTCTTCCTCCTCCTCCTCCTCTCCTCCTCCTCCTCCTCCTTCCTGAGCTTCATCTGTTCTTCCACTACTACCTCTGCATCTCCTCCTCCTCCTCCTCTCTTCTCCTCTGAGTCCAGAAAGAGCAACTTTCTCTTCTTCTTATATCTCATTGTGTAGCTCACTCACCCAGGAATACTATCCAGGGAGTCCCCAACTTACAACCATCTAGTTAGCCATTGTTCAATGTTACATTGGCACTAAAAAGTGACTTGTGACCAGTCTTTGCATTTATAGTTCATTCCTACAGTTGGCAAGTCTTATAGTTGCCAGGGATGGGCACCTCGGATCTACACCAAGAAGTGGCAGAGAAAGGTTCTGTGTGAAACTTGACTATGAAGATTCTGAGTCCTCCTTTGTCCCGAAAGTGCTTTTCCGAAAGGTTTTTTTCCTTGAAGAAGAAAAGGACATTTTGCTTCTCATCCAAGGAGCTTCATCACTTCACCATGAACTGAAGAAGCTCCTTGGAGGAGAAGCAAAATGTCTTCTTCCACAAGGAAGAAAACTTTCCAGTTGCCTTTTGGAAAAGCATCTTTGAGATACGATATCTGTGTGAAACTCCACTTCGGTTTCCCCCCTCTTCAAAATGTACTTTTCAAAAAAGTACATTTTTACATGATAGGTTTTTAATGGGAATTTTAGCGCAGGTTTGCAATTTAATTTCCTTTTAACTTATTGTATTTGTTGTTATCTATTTATTGTGGTTTTTAATTTCCTGTGCACCGCCCAGAGTCCGTCTCGACGGAGATTGGTGCGGTTTACAAATTGAATAAAATAAATAAATAAATAAATAAAAAATAAAAAGAATTGGGATGAAATTTGAAAATAAGTTTTGGGGCTGCATTTCTCCACCGTGAAAAGTAAGAATAGTTCCCTCGTCTTGTCTTAGGCAAAAGTTCATGCAGCTGACTGCTTTTTTTTCTCTCCCTGGTGCTATTATCGGTGTTTACTTCTTTTGCAAACTCTGTTGGCGTCAGCAAAAGTAGAAATAGTTTCATGCAAGACTGCCAGCGTTATTATCCTTTCTCGCTGGCTTCCTCGTTTATTCTGGCTTTGGCGGCTTAATGCAGTCAAAGGGCTCTTCAATGGCTTCACATTTTATTTCAGAGTCACACTTGAAATGGGAACCCTTGGCCTGTAGCAGAAGGGATATTGGGGGGTCTCGGTCCCTTAGAATTCCTTCCCAGAGTTTAATTATTATCTTTTTAATTACAGCCGACAATTATCCCGATGAATGTTGCAGGACAAAGAGCAGTTTTGTGCGATTTTGCTGGGTTTGTTCTTTCCATGTGTGGAGAGGGGAGTTGAAGATAGAAAGTACATAACATTTTTTTTAATGCCTGCTGGCAATGCCATTCCGCTTGCAAAAATCATGGGGGCGAAAAGAGAGAAAGAGGGGTGCAGTTCATGCCTGCAATTTACACATTTAACAACTTTTGAACTTCTTCTTACAGCAATTTGTCTAAGTTGTGATAAAAACTCTATTTGTTCCTTCACTGGTGGAGAAACTTTACCATTTGGGGGGTGTGTGTGTGTGTGGAAAAAGTTGGTCTCTGGATCTTTTCTAGGAAAAACAAGATATTTTGGGGCTGCTGCTCGTATCTGTTGCAGTTTTGGCATCTCTGCCCGAGGAAAAATTAAGGTGTAGAATCCCGTCTTCGTTTGCAAGCGATTCCAACCTTGCCAACTTTAAGATCAGTGGACTTCAATTCCCAGAATTTCTGTTTTGCTGGGTTTTTTTTCTGTTTTAAGCTGTCCAGAGTAGCCCCACAGCAGGACGAGTGGCAAATAGGTTTAACACAGTTTTCGCCTCCCAATCAGGAGGTGGTGAGTTCAATCCTAGGTAGAGGCAGATGTAGGGTGTCCTGCTTGGGCAGGAGGTTGGACTAGATGATCTGCAAGGCCCCTTCCAACTCTGTTAATCTGAATCTAACAGAGTTGGAAAGGACCTCGGAGTTATTCTGGTCCAACCGCCTGCTCAAGTAGAGACCCTACACCAATATTAGCAAACCTTTTCGGTATTGAGTGCCCAAATCAGAATGCATGGTGCATGTATGCACACCGGAGTGCTGGAAACCTGAAGACCAGCTGGCTGGTGCACACATGTGCACCAGCCAGCTGGTCTTCGGGTTTCCAGCCCTCTGGCACATGCAAAGACCAACTGGCCAGCATGCATGTGTGCGCCAGTAACCAGAAGGGCAGCTGTGGATGGTGCACGTGCCCACAGGGAGGGCTCTGTGAGTCACCTCTGGCACGTGTGCCATAGGTTTTCCATCACGGCCCTACACCATTTCGGACAGATGGTTGTCTAGTGTCTTCTTAAAAACCTCCAGTGATGGAGCACCCACAACTTTTTTTCAATCCAATTCAGAATAGAGCTGGAAGGGGTCTTGGAGGTCTTCTAGTCCAACCCCCTGCCCAGGCAGGAAGCCCTATACCATTTCAGACAAATGGCTACCCAACCTCTTCTTAAAGACTTGCAGTGTTGGGGCATTCACAACTTCTGGAGGCAACTTCTGTTCCACTGATTCATTGTTCTCACTGTCAGGAAATTCCTCCTCAGTTCTAAGTTGCTTCTCTCCTTGATTAGTTTCCACCCATTGCTTCTTGTTCTGCCCTCAGGTGCCTTGGAGAATAGCTTGACTCCCTCTTCTTTGTGGCAACCCCTGAGATATTGGAAGATTGCTATCCTGTCTCCCCTGGTCCTTCTTTTCATTCAACTAGACATTCCCAGTTCCTGCAAACGTTCTTCCTAGGTTTTAGCCTCCTTTGTTGCTGTTATTTATGTTTATATTTTATATTCAAAACATCAATAAATGTGGGTTAGCATATGAGTAAGGAAGCTGGTGGACTGCCTGACCAATTTTTCTCTGCTTCCCCCCCCCCCCCCTGTGGCTATCTTGTTTTTCAAAAACAGGACTGCCTGCTAAATTCAGGAGAGCGTGCGAGAAAGTCTTCAACCTTGACTGTTTGTTCTTTGGGCAACCATGTTGAAACGAGGTCTTAAATCCAGACCGGTTCCTGGATCTGCTTCTCTCCGCGATCCCTGTCGGGGACACCCATGCCCGGATCCCCCTCTGAGCGCAGGGCAGCGGATTCTCCTCGGGCTCCTCCGAAGGGACGTTTTATTCGTCAGCGCTTTGCTCCTCAGGCTGGGCCTGACGTTTTACGGGCTCCACCAGGACAGGACCATGCTGGTGAAATACACAGACGTCGATTACCGGGTCTTCACCGATGCCGCTGCATACGTCACGCAGGGGAAGTCCCCTTACCAGCGGGCCACCTACCGCTACACTCCCCTCCTGGCCTGGATGCTAGCCCCCAACGTTTACGTCAGCGAGTTGTTCGGCAAGATCCTTTTTGTGGCCGGGGATCTGGCGGTGGCCTTCCTCATCGACCGGATCTTGCTCCTCCGAGGGCTGGACAGCCGGACCGCTAGCGGGTGCTGCGCCTTCTGGCTCTTTAACCCGCTTCCCGTGACGGTGTCCAGCCGAGGCAACGCCGAGTCGCTCGTTGCCAGCCTGGTCCTTGGCACCCTCTATTCCCTGGCCAAGAGGCGCCTAGTGGTGGCGGCTCTGCTTTACGGCCTCGCCGTGCATATGAAGATCTACCCCGTGACTTACGCGCTGCCTTTTGCCCTCTATTTGCAAAGCAGCCCAGGAGCAGAAGGGGAGAAAGGGAAGGGAGTTTGTGCCGGCAGCCGCATCGGGCTGCCCTGGAGCTGGTTCAGCCGGGACGTCCTGGTTTTTGTCGCCGTCTCCGGGGGCACCTTTGCCACCCTGGGCCTCGCCTTCTATGCCACCTACGGCTGGGACTTCCTGCAGCACACCTACCTGTACCATTTGTTCCGGAGGGACACCCGCCACAACTTCTCCCCTTACTTTTACCTGCTGTATTTGACGTCCGAAAGCCGCTGGAGCTTGGCGCTGGGGCTGGCCGCCTTCCTTCCCCAGCTGCTCCTCCTCCTCGCCATCTCCTTTGTCTACCACCGAGACCTGGCGTTCTGCTGCTTCTTGCAGACGGCGGTTTTCGTCAGCTTCAACAAGGTGTGCACCTCCCAGTACTTCCTGTGGTACCTGTCCCTCCTGCCGCTGGTCCTGCCCCACCTGCGGATGTCCTGGGGGCGGGGGGCAGCGTTGCTGTCGCTGTGGCTGCTGGGGCAGGGTCTCTGGCTGCTCCCCGCTTACTTCCTGGAGTTTCGAGGGCACAATACCTTTCTGTTCCTCTGCCTGACGGGTTTGGGGTTCCTCGCCATCAACTGCGCCGTCCTCGTTCAGATGATTTCTCACTACCATCCGGAACAGGCCTCCAAGAAGCCGCTGTAAGTCAGTTTGCCTCTCCAGGCTACGAAGCCACGGGGATCCGAGCGGCATCAGGTTCGAAGGAATCATCATCTTTGAACGTGGAGCGGAGTCTAAACAACTGAATGGAGTCAGCGTTTCCTGGCCCGATGCCTTTCCTGTCACCAGGACATAGTTTTAGTTCGGCAGATACATTCTCAGTGTGCCCAGAGAGAGAGAGATACCTGCCTCTACCGAGGATCGAACTCACAAACATCCTGATTGTGAGGCGAGAGCTCCCCTTCTAGGACCCTGCACCACTCATTAGGTGGAAAGAATGAACCCATAAATAAAGTTGCTCTGAAAAGAGAGGGATAGAATTTGAGAAAGGGCAGAGATACTTGTTCTTTGGTGGCAAACGGATCAGTTCTCCCCAACGCAGGGGTCTCCAACCTTTGCAACTTTAAGTCTGAAGGACTTCAGCTCCCAGACTTCTCCAGCCAGCTTTGCATTCGCATCCTTTTAGAGCAGGGGTCTCCAACCTTTGCAACTTTAAGTCTGAAGGACTTCAGCTTCCAGACTTCTCCAGCCAGCTTTGCATTCGCATCCTTTTAGAGCAGGGGTCTCCAGCCTTTGCAACTTTAAGTCTGAAGGACTTCAGCTCCCAGACTTCTCCAGCCAGCTTTGCATTCGCATCCTTTTAGAGCAGGGGTCCCCAACCTTTGCAACTTTAAGTCTGAAGGACTTCAGCTCCCAGACTTCTCCAGCCAGCTTTGCATTCGCATCCTTTTAGAGCAGGGGTCTCCAACCTTTGCAACTTTAAGTCTGAAGGACTTCAGCTTCCAGACTTCTCCAGCCAGCTTTGCATTCGCATCCTTTTAGAGCAGGGGTCTCCAACCTTTGCAACTTTAAGTCTGAAGGACTTCAGCTCCCAGAATTCTCCAGGCAGCAAAGCAAAGGTTGGAGACCCCTGCTCTAAAAGGATGCGAATGCAAAGCTGGCTGGAGAAGTCTGGGAGCTGAAGTCCTTCAGACTTAAAGTTGCAAAGGTTGGAGACCCCTGCTCCAAAGGACAAATCCGATTCAATATTTGATTCATGGAATAGAATATTTCTAAGGCTTTGGGGTTTTATGGATAACTTTTTTCACAACCTCCGTCGGGAGTGGCTTGCTGCTGGCTTTACTACTGGCTTGCAACCCACGTGCATGCACTATTCAATGCCAATGGTTCTTCGCGCAGAGCAATTTGCAGTGAACGCACCAAGATCCAAAATGGCGGCAGCCCAACGGTGAGGGAGGGAACTGGTCTGCGGGCGTTGCAGGCCTGGGTCGCCACCGGTTCTGTGACCCAGGACCGAATCCCTCTACCGGGAATTCAGAACTGGCTGGCTGGGAGTTAATTTTGATTTGGCTGAATCCCACGGTTGCAAATAAATGTTTTAAACAGAAATTCTTACCTGGCTAATGGTCTTTTAAGACTAAGGGTTGTGTGTTAAAGGTGTTCAGATGGATGCACATATCTTTATGCCTTGTGGGAGTGATGTCTTTGTGTGTGGCATCATGCATTCAAGTCAAGTTGGCGTAAATGCAGTGTTTCTCCCCTTTGGCAAGCTTAAGGGAGGTGGACTTCAACTCCCAGAATTCCCCAGCCAGCCAAGTGGTTGCTTCTGTGGTATGGAGACCCTAGCTTGGTCCTTAGTGTTAGTAACTCTGTTACAACTCTGGTCCCGTAACCAGTGTTTGGAAAATAAATGCAGAATAGTGTAATTCACCGGACAGTAAAGAGATACGTTGCTTTAACTACAAACAAACTCTACAAACTCTGATAGTAAGAAAATAAATAGTCTTTACTTTGAAACCACTAAAATACTTCTTCCGACCAGTGATTCTAACTTCTCTAAACAGTCCTTCACCAAACAGAGTTATCTTACAGTGATGCAAAACAAATCCTCCTCCAGTCTTCACAGCTTCAGCTCCGCAGCACAGGGAATCGAAAAGGGAACGGACTGTGATTCTGAGCTTGCTTTATGGTAGAGCTGAGACTCAGCCAATCAGAATTCAAACACAGTTCTTAAAGGTACATACCTCCTTAAGAACATAGGCTCATATATATTGTCAACCCAATATAAGGCTGAATGTCCTAACACTTAGCAGCAGTAAGACCAAGGAACTCATAGTGGACGACAGAAGGAATAGGTCAGACATCCAGCCCTCGGTTATCCATGGAGACCGAGTGGAGCAAGGGGCCAGTTTTAAGTTTCTGGGTGTTAGCATAACAGAGGACCTGACTTGGGGCAACTCACATTGCAGCCCCGGTCAAAAGGGCCCAGCAGAGATGATGCTACCTGAGACCTCTCAGGAAGCAACACCTGAATGGAAAACGACCTTCTACCGCTTCACCAGAGTGTATTTTAACTCACTGCAGCTGTGTGTGGTTTGCCAATTGCACAGGGGCAGATAGGACAGCTCTCCAGAGGGTCAACGTCATGGCCCAGAGGATCGTGGGTTGCCCTCTTCCCTTCTCTGGAAGAGCTTGATAGCTCCCACGCTGCCTGAAGGAAGTCCAAAACACCCTTAAAGATCCATCTCATCCTGGGCAGCCTTTTGTTTTTTTGAGCTATTACCATCTGGCAGCCGGTACATGTCAGAGTTTGTTGCGTTCATTCAAATCCAGAAATTAATTGACTTCTTTATATACATAAGACTAGGTGAATAAATGTACAATACCCACAGGTGGTTCTCCCAAGTAAACACAAGGCAGGTGTCAGGTCTTCACCCTTCTTTTCTTTTGGGTCTTTGGCCCGCCACACTTCCTATTATTCTACTAGGTATTTTCTATGGTGGGTAGCCATAATAAAATTCTTTTATAGAAAGCCAAGGTCATCCTTTGTCTTGGCACCTCTGCACCTGAACGGAACTGGATGGGTGGAATAAAATAAAAATAAAATAAATAAAAAAATAAATAAAATAAAAAAATAAAAAGTAAAATAAAATAAAAAGTAAAAAATAAATAAAAAAATAAATAAAATTAAAAAATAAATAAAATAAAAAGTAAAATAAAATAAAATTAAAAATAAAAATAAAAAATGAATAAAATAAAAATAAAATAAAAAACAAAAAATATAAAATAAAATAAAATAATAAAATAAAATAAAAACAAAAAACAAAATAAATAAAATAAAATAAAATAAATAAAAAAATAGCCTTTGAGAGCCCGCCTCGCTTTCCAGCACAACAGCCCTGCCAGGTAGAACGAAGGAGATGGGAGAAAAAGAGAGATGGGCCCATTTAGATCATGCGAACCCGGAAGTGACGGCTGGGAGGAATCAGCGCGCCTCTAAAAAACTTCTCTCTGTACGTTCTGGTGGGCGTGGCTTCGGCGCCTCTGGGAGCGGCGCGCGTCTCTCCTGCGCCCGGGTGGGCGTGGCTTCGGCGGCTCCGTTGCCGGGCGACGGGGCGGAAGCGCTCGGGGTCACGGGGCGGCGCGTGGCTGCTTCCGGGTCGGCTGCCCTGGAGACAGGCATGACTTCGCTGCGGGCGTTCACTTGCAACGACCTCTTCCGCTTCAACAACATGTGAGGCTCCGGGGCCCTGCGCCTGGCGGGGTGGTCTAGGTGACCTCGAGGGTCCCTTGCTGCGGATGTGGGAGAAGGGAGGGGAGCGGAGGGTGGGAAGGGGCTTCCAAGGAAGGAGGAGGGGAGGGGATGGAAAGGGGGGGCGGGGGAGGGCCCTGAGCCCGGTGGGTGGGGGGTTGGACTAAATGACCTCAAGGGCGCCCCTCCCCTTGCTCCTTGCAGGTCTCCTCTGGCTCTTCTCCTGGGGTCTTGCCCAGCTTCTCAGCCCGGCTCCCCATCTCAGTCTGGCCCTGGCATCACCTGGTGGTGTCCTGTCCAGGGAGAGCAGTTGCTGAGCAGGCGGCTGGCTGGAAGGATGCAGCTGCTGAAGCTAAAAGCCCTGGCTTGGCCGGAGAAAGTGGAGGAGGGCCTGGTGGGTCGTTGTGAAGGAGCCCTTTGGATCTCCTGGTGGTCGCCCATCCAGGTTACAACAGGCTCCGATAGGGTTTTGCTTTTTCAAGGCCAGGGACACCTCTGAGAATATAGGGTGTATATAAATATTTATAATGCATATTACAATAAAATTAGATATGTAATATTGTATCATATTTACCATTATATAATTTTATTTTATATTATTTTTACACACATACACACACATATACATAATACATTCTCTCTCTCTCTCTCTCTCTCTCTCTCTCTCTCTCTCTCTCTCTCTCTCTCTCTCTCTCTCTCTCTCTCTCTCTCTCTCTATCTATCTATCTATATATATATATATATGCTTGTGTCAAGTCTCCCTTGTTTATTTATTTATCAGCTCACACACACACACACATACATACATACATACATACATACATACATACATACACTTGTGTCCAAACACCCTAGTAAGCCCCAATTAAGGGAGGAAGCAATCTGCTCAATCAGCTCAAAAACCTTGCACACACACACACGCACATATATACTTGTGTCACAACTCCGCAGTCACAGTCACAGACAGAAGCCTGCCTGATGATGGCAAGTGAGATCTTGCCGAAACGTTGCAATAACATCTCCATGCTATATACACGGGAAAATCCCCGAAGCCAGCAATACCAGCATACCTACACCCGTGAAAATCTACGAAACACACACACACACACACACACACACACACACACACACACACACACACACACACACATATATGTAGGTCTTTGGTTGTTCGGGTTTTCTCCCGCGTAGAATTGGAAGTATCTTCACGACGTTTCGATGAAGTCTCATTCATCATCTTCAGGCTGGTGCTTTCGGCTTGGTGCTTCCACATACATATATATAACATACACACACACACACATGCACACAAAGAGAGAGAGAGAGAGATGTAAAAATTACAATTAAAAACAAAAAACAGACTGAAAAGGCAGAGCCGGTGGACTCCCAGGTGTTTTTCTGTTGTTTTTCTATGAGGAGCCTTCTAGAATTAAAACAAGAATTACAGCCGCTTCATTTTTTCCTTATTTGTCTATTGAATTTTTATGCGGCCCATCTCACAACTAATAAGGCTTTTGCTTATTACAAGGGTGTGATATTCCCTTGATGACTCACACTGCTCACTTCTTGAAGTGTAAAAATGAGAGTTTCCACTCTATTTCGACTCACCTGTCAGGCTTCCCAGAGTGGGATTTGGATGTCTGTCTTTTAATTCTTTTAATTGGCTATAATCTCGTTAGAGTCATGTCAGCATTTGAGGAGGGTGTTGATGGATGGGAGGGAGGAGAAGGAAACCGCACCTGTGGCTCTTCTTGGTTGGCTTTCACCACAAAGCCCAGCTTTCCCAAACAGCCTTCCTGTAGAATACAACCCTAGAATGATGGAAGGAAGCATGAGATCATCTAGCCCAACCCAATGCGCTATGCAGAAAGACCAGTTAAACCATCCATGAGAGGCGGACATCTTCTTGAAAATCTTGAGATAATTTTAACATCCGGAAGATTTTCCTTTTTTATTCGTTCATTTACAAACACCCCCCCACACCCACAAAATACACGCACACACAAGCACCAGACATAGGAGCCACACCAGAAAAAAAGCAACCTATCGTTTCTATTTTATTTATTTAATTTCTAATCCTGCCTTTATTATTTTGTAAGTAAGTCGAGGCAGCGAACATGCCTCCCACCAGTCCTTTCTCATCTCTTTTCCCATAACAACAGCCCTGTGAGGTGGGTTGGGCTGAGAGGGAGGGATTCGCCCAAGTCACTCATCCGTCTTTCCCTGCCTAAGGCGGGACTAGAACTCACAGTTTGCTAGTTTCTAGTCCAGCAACTCAAACACTAAACCAGACTGGCTCTTTTTCTTTTAATCAATGCTCCTGCTGGCTTTTTTTTTTTTTTTTCTACAGGTGGTCCTCGATGTATGGCCACAATTGAGCCCAACATTTTTGTTGCTAAGTGAAACATTTGTCAAGTGAGTCTTGCCCCATTTTACGACATTTGTGCCACAGTTGTTAAACGAATTGTTATCGTTAAGTTAGTAGCAACGGTTGTTCGCTTAAACAGACCTCCCTAATGACTTTGCTGGTGAGACGGTCGCAAAAGATGATCACGTGACCTGGGGACACTGCACCCGTCATAAATGTGAGTCAAGCATCCGAATGTAAACCACGTGACTGTGCACGGATGCCACAATGGTCGTAAGTGTGAAAAGCAGTCATAAATTCCCTTTTTTTCAGTGCTTTGAATGGTCCCTAAACGAACCATTGCATGTTGAGGACTTACTTGTATCATGTAGAGCAGGGGTTCCCAAACTTGGCAACTTTAAGACTTGTGGAGTTCAACTTCCAGAATTCTCCAGCCAGCTCTGCTGGCTGTAGAATTCTGGGAGTTGAAGTCCACAAGTCTTAAAAGTTGCCAAGTTTGGGAACCCCTGGTGTAGAGGAGTCGCTATGAATTATTGCTGTGTTGCTACCTACGGAAAACATCATTTGATGTTACTGCTTGAGTAGCGGGTTGGACTAGACCAGTGGTGGTCAACCTTTAACAGATTAACAGAGTTGGAAGGGACCTTGCAAGTCATCTAGTCCAACACCCTGCCCAAGCAGGAGACCCTACATGTCCCTACCACCCTCTAGTGGGCGTTCCAGCTTTCATGGTGGGCGTTGGGGGTCTTGTCTGATACTGGAGCACTTTCCTTTTTCTTTTAATTTAATTGACTTCCCTACTTTATCAATCACCCTTACTGTGGAATTGGTGGGCGGTTAGAAAATTTTACTATTAACAGAGATACAAAAGTGGGCAGTAGGTATAAAAAGGTTGACTACCCCTGAAATAGAATATAGAATAGAATAGAATATAGAAAATAATAGAATAGATTAGAATATAGAATATAGAAAAGAATAGATTAGAATATAGAAAAGAATAGAACAGAATATAGAATAGATTAGAATATAGAAAAGAATAGAATAGAATATAGAATAGAATAGATTAGAATATAGAATAGAATATAGAAAAGAATAGAATAGATTAGAATATGGAAAAGAATAGAATAGAATATAGAAAAGAATAGATTAGAATATAGAATAGAATATAGAAAAGAATAGAATAGATTAGAATATGGAATAGAATATATACTTAAATAGAATATAGAATCAAATAGAGCAGTGGTGGTCAACCTGGTCCCTACCGCCCACTAATGGGCATTCCATCTTTCAGGGGGGGCGGTGGGGGTCTTTTTCTTTTAATTTAATTGACTTCCCTACTTTATAAATCACCCTTCCTGTGGAACCGGTGGGCGGTTGGAAAATTTTACTACTAACAGAGATATAAAAGTGGGCGGTAGGTATAACAAGGTTGACTACCCCTGGACTAGAAGTCCTCCAAGGTCTCTTCCAGCTCCATTCCGATGAAATCCCTTGCTGGACAGGCTGAGCTAGTTGGAGAGAAGTCCTGAGTTTTTCCATCAGACCCTGAAAGAAGAAAAAACAGGAAATCCTTGACTTAAAAACAGTTTTGTTTAGCGACCGTTCGAAGTGACAGGGTCACTGAAAAAAGAGGACTTGAACTTTTTTCACCCTTAACAACCCTTGCCTCGATTTTGGACGCTTGGCAGCTGGTTTGTATTTACGACGGTTGCTGCGTCCCGTGCTCCCCCTTTGGTGACATTCTGACAAGCGAAGTCAAGGGGGAAATCAGATTCACTTAACAGCCGTGTTGCTAACTTAACAACTGCAGTTGCTCGCTTAACAACTGTGGCAAGAAAGGTCACAATACGGGTGCAAAACCCACTTAGCTGTTTTGCTTAGCAATGGAAATTTTGAGCTCAGTTGTGGTCGTAAGTCGAGGGCTACCTGTCATTCATTAGCCCTCTGAAAATAACCCTCATGGTCTAGGAACGCTTCTGTGGGTGGGAAGGAGCTGGAAAGGCCACCCAGCCTGGCTAAGAAATGTTCAATTTTAGTGCTGCCTTGTCCATCTCTCAATATTTAAAGTGTTTTTTTCTTGCTCTCCACAGCAACTTGGATCCCCTGACAGAGACTGTATCTTTTTTGAGACTTCGGGTTGAAGATACAATACAATACAATAGAAGAGTTGGAAGGGATCTTGGAGGTCTTCTAGTCCAACCCTCTGCCTAGGCAGGAAGCCCTATACCGTTTCAGACAAATGGCTCTCCAACATCTTCTTGAAGACTTCCAGTGTTGGGGCATTCACAACTTCTGGAGGCAACTTCTGTTCCACTGATTAATTGTTCTCACTGTCAGGAAATTCCTCCTCAGTTCTAAGTTGCTTCTCTCCTTGATTAGTTTCCACCCATTGCTGCTTCTACCCTCAGGTGCCTTGGAGAATAGCTTGACTCCCTCTTCTTTGGGGCAGCCTCTGAGATATAGGAAGACTGCTATCCTGTCTCCCCTGGTCCTTCTTTTCCTTAAACTAGCCATACCCAGTTCCTGCAACCGTTCCTCATATGTTTTAGTCTCTGGTCCCTTAATTCTCTTTCTTGCTCTTCTCTACACTCTTTCTAGAGTCCCCACATCTTTTCCTCATCGTGGCGACCAAAGCTGGATGCAAATATTCCAAGTGTGGCCTTCCCAAGGCCTTATAAAGTAGTATTAACCCTTCAGGTGATCGTGATTCTCTCCCTCTGTTGATGCAGCCTAGAACTGGGTTGGCTTTTTTGGCAGCTGCTGCCCACGGCTGGCTCCTATTTAAGAGTTCATAGCTGGGAACCTGATAGGACAGGGTAGGATATATGGAATGGAACGGAATAAAATAGACTAGATTGGAATGGAATAGAATAGAATAGCAGAGTTGGAAGGGACCTTAGAGATCTTCTAGTCCACCCCCCGCTCAAACAGGAAGCCCTATACCATTTCAGACAAGCGTCTTTCCAGTCTCTTCTTAAAAACATCTTCCAGTGATGAAGCACCCACAATCTCTGGAGGCAAAATGTTCCACTGATTAATTAACAGAATAAGAGAGTTTGTAAGTGACTTTTAAGTCTTCTAGCTCCACCCTTTGCTCCAGTAGCAGACCCTATGCCCATGATACAATACAATACAATAGCAGAGTTGGAAGGGACCTTGTAGGTCTTCTAGTCCAACCCCCTGCATGGGCAGGAATCTTATACCATTTCAGACAAATGGCTGTCTAACATCTTTTTAAAGACTTCCAGGGTTGGGGCATTCACAACTGCTGGAGGCAAGCTGTTCCAGAGGTTAATTGTTCTTACTGTTAGGAAATTTCTCCTTAGTTCTAAGTTGCTTCTCTCCTTGGTTAGTTTCCACCCATTGCTCCTTGTCCTGCCCCCAGGTGTCTTGGAGAAAAGTTTGACTCCCTCTTCTTTGTGGCACCCTCTGAGATATCGGAACACTGCTATCATGTCTCCCCTGGTCCTTCTCTTCATCAAACTAGACATACCCAGTTCCTGCAGCCGTTCTTCATATGTCTTAGTCTCCAGTCCTCTAATCATCTTGGTTGCTCTTCTTTGCACTCTTTCCAGAGTCTCCACGTCTTTTCTACATCGTGGCGACCAAAACTGTATGCAGTATTCCAAGTGTGGCCTTACCAAGGCACTATACAGTGGCATTAACACTTCACGCGATCTAGATTCTATCCCTCTGTTGATGCAGCCTAGAACTGTGTTGGCTTTTTTGGCAGCTGCTGCACACTGCTGGCTCATATTTAAATGGTTGTCCACTAGGATTCCGAGATCCCTCTCACAGTTGCTACTATTGAGCAAGGTACCACCTATACTGTACTTGTGCATTTGGTTTTTCTTGCCTATATGTAGGACCTTACTTTTTTCACAATTGAATTTCATTTTATTAGACAGTGCCCAATGTTCAAGTTTGTCTAGATCCTTCTGTATCTTAAGCCTATCTTCTGGAGTGTTGGCTATTCCTGCCAGCTTGGTGTCGTCTGCGAATTTGATGAGTTCCCCATTTATCCCCTCATCCAAATCGTTGATGAAGATGTTAAAGAGTACTGGGCCTAAAACAGAGCCTTGGGGGACTCCACTGCATACTTCCTTCCATGTAGATGCAGTTCCATTGAGGACTACACGTTGAGTGCGGTTGGTCAGCCAGTTACGAATCCATTTGGTGGTGGTGCTGTCTAACCCACAATTTTCTACTTTATCTAATAGTAGGTTATGGTCTACTTTATCAAATGCCTTACTGAAGTCCAGGTAAATTATATCAACAGCATTCCTCTGGTCCACTGATTTTGTTACTTTGTCAAAGAATGCAATTAGATTTGTCTGGCATGATCTATTTTTGACAAACCCATGTTGGCTTTTGGCTATTACTTTGTTTGCTTCTAGGTGTTCACTTATTTGTTGTTTAATTATCTTTTCCAGAATCTTTCCTGGTATTGAGGTCAGGCTGATGGGTCTATAGTTTCCTGGATCTGTTTTTTTTCCTTTTTTGAAAATGGGAACCACATCTGCTCTTTTCCAGTCTTCTGGCAGTTCCCCGGTGCTCCAGGATCTCTGAAAGATATAGTTCAGTGGTTCTGAGATCTCGTCTGCCAGTTCCTTCAGAACCCTGGGGTGTAATCCATCCGGTCCTGGTGATTTGAACTCGTCCAGGGCAGACAGGTGCTCACTTACCATTTTCTTCTCTATTTCAACTTGTGTTCCTAATCTGATATTTGTGGTGCTGTTTTTGATTGATTGGACTGTTTTATCCCTTTGTGTAAAGACAGATGCAAAGAAAGAGTTAAATAGTTCTGCTTTCTCCCTGTTGCTTATCATCTTCTTGCCATTTTCTCCCAGCAGTGGACCAATTGTTTCCTTAACTTTTTTCTTATTTTTAACATGTTGGAAGAAGCTTTTTTTGTTATTTTTTACTTTTTTGGCAAGCCTTTCTTCATTGTGAGCCTTAGCTTTCCTCACTTCATCTTTACAGGCTCGGGCTATTTGCTGATATTTTGCCTTGGTTATGTCCCCCTTTTTCCACTTTTTATATTTATCCTTTTTGTCTTTCAATTTGTCAGAGAGTTCTTTATGCAGCCATGCTGGTTTCTTTTGGGAACTGTTATTTTTCTTCTTCATTGGTATTGCGCTGGACTGGGCTTTTATAATCTCATTTTTCAAAATTTCCCAAGCTTCTTGAGTTGTTTTCCCCTTGAGGATTCTCATCCATGGAATCCTTCCCAAGCTCTCTCTGAGTTTGTTGAAATTAGCTCTCTTGAAGTCTAAGACTCTAGTTTGACTTTGTTCAACTACTTTTGTTTGCATAATGTTGAATTCCAGTATTTCACGATGGCGAACCTATGGCACACATGCCAGAGGTGGCACTCGGAGCCCTCTCTGTGGGCATGCGCACCGGCCAGCTGGTATTTGGGTTTCCGGCACTGTGGCACGTGCACGCATGCGTGCATTCCAGTGTTCGCCATCACTGCCCTATGCTGTCCAGGTCAAATGGCTGTCCAAACTCTGCTTAAAAACTTCCAGTGTTGGAGCAGTCACAACTTCTGGAGGCAACTTCTGTTCCACTGGTTAATTGTTCTGACTGTCAGGAAATTCCTCCTCAGTTCTAAGTTGCTTCTCTCCTTGATTAGTTTCCACCCATGGCTTCTTGTCCTGCTCTCTTTGCACACCTAATGTGCTTTCCCCTGGAAGGTACTCGCTAGGGAGTTGAAGCAGCTCCTAACACCTTCCAGGTGTTTCTCTAACATGGGCTCTTCATGAGGATATAATAGAGAAACCACGGAAGAAACAAACCTACAACGGAAACAACAGCTTACCTAGTAATTTCCTACCCCAAAGGGTGTGTGTGTGTGTGTATCTATTATCTCTCCCTCTCTCTCCCTCTCTCTCTCAACCTATGAAAGAAGCTATCGCATTCTAGAATGTTATATATATATATATATATTCCCTATTGGCAATTTCAACTGCCTAACATGTAATACAGCCCCGGTTCGAATCCCAGTAAGGATATGGCTAGTTGATGAGAGCTAAATAGCTTGAAATAGATCTATACTAGTCTCCCATTATTTATTTATCAGCACAAACGTAACATAATAATAATAATAATAATAATAATAATAATAATAATAATAATAATAATAATAATAAATTTTAATTTGTAGACCGCTCCCTCTCCCCGAAGGGACTCGGAGCGGTGCACAGGGGAATTAAAAACATACAAACATAAATACATCATAAATATATATAAAATCAAATTAAACAATTTATCCCTGCGCTAAAAACCCAAAATACTAAAAACTAAACCCCTTAAAAACCCAATTAAAACAATTTAAATATTCAGACTGAGAGGCTGGAAGGTAGGTTAGGCCAGGCCGGCCAGTTGGAATAGATAAGTCTTGAGCTTTTGTCGGAAGGCACGGAGGTCCGTGGTTGTCCTGAGGTCGGGGGGTAGGTCGTTCCATAGAGCTGGGCCCACCACAGAGAAGGCCCTTCCCCTGGGCATCGCCCGCTGGCATTGCCTAGTGGACGGCACCCGGAGAAGTCCCTCTCTGTGGGAGCGAATCGGTTGGAGGGATGTATAGGGTAGGATGCGATCTCGCAGATAGCTAGGTCATAGATACATATATAACATTATGGAATGCGATAGCTTCTTTCATAGGTTGATCACAAATATGTTGCTCCCAGGCAAAACTAGTGGAGTTTTGGAGTGATTCTCGTATACGTGGTTCCCTTCCCTCTCTTTTTATTGGCTGGGGCATCGTTTGTTCCTCAAGGCAGACGGCGGAGATGAATTTTCCTTAAGAACCCTTCCTAGTATGGAATCCCATTCTACTTGCAGTACTTGGCTCACTGGCCAGAGTATTTCATTGTGGCGGAAGCCCCCGGGGGAGAGCTGATGGGCTACAGTAAGTACCACCTCTTCCCTTTTTTTTCCTACCGGGGCTCTTCAGAACTGAACCTACAAGGTACCGTAATTTTCGGACTATAAGACTCACCGGTGTATAAGACGCACTAAGATTTCAAAGAGGTAAATAAGAACAAAACGTTTTTGTCCTCCCTGGCCCCCAGGAGCACTCTGCAGGCTTCAGCGGGGCTGGGGGAAGGCAAAATGTTCCCATCTTTGCGAAAAACAGGTGGAAAACGGGTCATTTTCCCCAAAGACGGGAGCATTTTCACCTTTCCAGGCCCCCCTGAAGCCTGGGGGGTTGAAGGGAGGAAAAAACGCCTCTATTTTTTGCGACAAACAGCCCATTTTTCCACCCATTTTTTCCAAAAATATGATGCAGGGGGGCATGTATTCGGTGTATAAGACGCGCCAACATTTCCATGCTCTTTTAGGGCGGGGGGAGAAAGGTGCGCCTTATACTCTGAAAACTACGGTAATTCTTGACCTACAACTATAATTCACGACCTCGTGTCGGAGGGGGAGCCGGACCTGGTGGGAATTGCAGAGACCTGGTTGGGCCACGAGGGTGGACTCCCCCTCGTTGAAATGTGCCCGCCAGGTTACCACGCTTTTCATCAGCCTCGGGCCCTGGGTAGGGGTGGTGGGGTAGCGGTCATTGTAAAGGAAGGTCTTGAGCCGAGAGAGACCATTGTGCCACAGACTACCGGTTGTGAGTCCCTTTGTGTGAAGTGGGGCCTAGGGAGGCAGTTGGGCTTGCTGGTTGTATACCTGGCTCCCCGCTATGTAGCAGCAGCCCTGCCCGAGCTCCTCGAGGTGATCGCTACGGTGGCAGTGGAGACCCCCAGACTTTTAGTCATGGGGGACTTTAATCTGCCATCGTTGGGCGAATCATCCGAGGTAGCTCGGGAGTTCATGGCTTCCATGACGGCCATGGACCTGACCCAACTAATTCAAGGCCCCACTCACGAGGGTGGACATACACCGGATCTCATCTTTGTCTCAGGCCAATGGACGAGTGATCTGGGTATAGGGGACATAGTCATCACACCCTTGTCATGGACAGACCACTCACTTCTCCGGCTCGACTTTCCGACCGCTGCTCCCCTCCGCGGGGAGGCGGGACCTGAATTACCAATCTGGTTCCGCCCCAGGCGCCTGATGGACCCGGATGGGTTCCAAACGGCGCTTGGGCCAGTTCCTGTACCCCTGACCCGCGCCCCGATGGAGGACCTCGTGGCCGCATGGAATAGTGCGACCACGGGAGCCTTGGATCGGGTCGCGCCCTTGCGGCCTCTCTTGCGGCGGCGGAACACCCTGGCTCCTTGGTTTACCGAGGAGCTGGGGGTGATGAAACGCCGCAAGAGATGCCTAGAGAGTAGATGGAGGTCTTCTCGTTCTGAATCTGACCGGACACAGGTAAGAGCCCATTTACGGACTTACATTGTGGCGCTGAGAGTAGCCAAACGTCATCATTGCGCTACTCTCATAGCATCCGCAGAAAACCGCCCTGCCGCCCTGTTTAGGGTGACCCGCTCCCTCCTTCAACAGAGGGTGCGGGAAGCCCCGCTACAGGGTAGAGCAGAGGAATTTGTGACTTTTCTGCAGGAGAAAATCGCTCAGATACAGAACGAGTTAGCCCCCATTCATGGCCCAGTGGGATGCCACGAGAGAGATCTTGTTTGGGAGGAGTTTGACTCCGTTACTTCCGAGGATATGGACAGGTTACGTGGGCGACTGCGAGCCACCACATGTTTATTGGACCCGTGTCCCTCCTGGCTTGTACTGGCATCCTGGGAGGTGACACGAGGCTGGCTCCAGGAGGTGGTCAACGCTTCCTTGAGTGAGGGTGTCTTGCCTGCTTCCCTTAAAGAAGCGATGGTGAGGCCCCTCCTTAAGAAGCCCTCCTTGGATCCAGCTTCTTTGAACAACTACCGTCCCGTCTCCAACCTTCCCTTTTTGGCGAAGGTTGTCGAGAGTGTGGTGGCACAACAGTTTCCCCGTCACCTGGAGGAAGTAGACTATCTAGATCCGCGCCAGTCCGGCTTCCGGCCCGGGCATAGCACCGAGACGGCATTGGTCGCGTTGGTTGATGATCTCTGGAGGGCCAGAGATGGGGGTTGTTCCTCCATCCTGGTCCTATTAGACCTCTCGGCGGCTTTCGATACCATCGACCATGGTATCCTATTGCATCGGCTGGGGGGGTTGGGGGTGGGAGGCACCGTTTTACGGTGGTTCTCCTCCTACCTCTCTGGCCGATCGCAATTTGTGTTGACAGGGGGGCAGAGGTCGACCGCGAGACCCCTCACATGTGGGGTGCCTCAGGGGTCGGTCCTCTCGCCCCTCCTGTTCAACACATACATGAAGCCGCTGGGTGAGATCATCCGTGGTTTTGGGGTAGAATACCATCTGTACGCTGATGACACCCAGCTGTACATTTCTACCCCAAACCACCCCAACGATGCCGTAGCGGTGATGTGCCAGTGCCTGGAAGCTGTACGGATCTGGATGGGAAGTAACGGACTCGGGCTCAACCCGACCAAGACCGAGTGGCTGTGGTTTCCGGCTGCCCGATTCAACCAGCTTATTCCATCGCTGGCCATAGGGGGCGAACATCTTGCCCCTGTGGATGGGGCGCGCAATTTGGGTGTCCTCCTGGATGCCCGGCTGTCCATGGAAGATCAGGTGACAGCCGTGGCCAGGAGGGCGTTTTACCAGGTTCGCCTGGTTCGCCAATTGCGCCCCCTATTGGATCGGGACGCCCTTCGCACAGTCACTCATGCTCTCGTGACATCCCGACTGGACTATTGCAACTCTCTCTACATGGGGCTGCCCCTGAGGTGCACCCGGAGGCTTCAGCTAGTCCAGAATGCAGCCGCACGGGCAATTATGGGGACCGCAAGGTCTACCCATGTAACACCGCTCCTGCGCGAGCTGCACTGGCTGCCTGTCGTCTTCCGGGTGCGCTTCAAGGTGCTAGTCATCATCTTCAAAGCGCTCCATGGCTCGGGACCTAGCTATCTGCAGGATCGGATCCTGCCTCATACGTCCTCACGGCCGATTCGCTCCCACAGAGAGGGGCTTCTCCGGGTGCCGTCCACTAGACTGTGTCAGCGGGCGACACCCAGGGGAAGGGCGCTCTCTGTGGCGGGCCCGGCCCTCTGGAACGACCTTCCCCCCGACATTAGGACAACTACGGACCTCCGCTCCTTCCGTCTTAAATTGAAAACTTACTTTTTCCGTCTGGCCGGCCTGGGATAGCCTCCTTGCCTTGGGATTTTATAGAATAGGTTTTAGTTTAATCGGGATTTTAGCACAGGGTTTATTTAATTGGTTTTTAAATTTTGTTATTTATTTATTGTTGTTGTTATTTATTGTTTTTATGCTACCTGTGCACCGCCCCGAGTCCCCGTGGGGAGAGGGGGCGGTATAGAAATAATAAATTATTATTATTATTATTATTATAATGGAGCCCATGATTTGGTGCCCGGTTTTATAACAATTTTTTACGGCAGCCGTTAAGCGAACATGACAATTGTAAAGTGAACACTGGAGTCATTAATTAGAAATATTTGCCAGAAACTGGAAGTTACCGGTAAGCGCCATTTTCAGGAATATATATATAGGGTTATATGTATATATATATTAGTTTTTATGAGCTGATCAATCGGACCGAAGCCTGAGGATGGCAAGTGAGATCTTGCCGAAACGTTGCAATAACAATTCTTGTTCCACAACATCCTGTTAGGCCCCAATTAAGGGAGGAGACATACTGTTTCCTTTTCTGCCCTTCGGCTCATCACCAGAGACCATCTAGACAGAAAACCATGAGTTCCGTTGTGTAATTTTTTTATATGTGTGTTACGTTTTTGAGCTGGTCAATAAATAAGTCAGGGAGACTAGTATAGATCTATTTCGAGCTTTTTAGCTCTCATCAGCTAGCCAGACCCTTACTGGGATTCGAACCTGGGCTGTATTGCATGCTAGGCAAATGCCTTACCACTTTGAGCCACCAGGTTCTCTTTCTGCTCAGCTGAGACAGGAGGATAGAAAGGAAACAGTATGTCTCCTCCCTTAATTGGGGCCTAACAGGGTGTTGTGGAAGGGGGTTCCAGGGAGGAGGGTAAAAATAGTCCAGGGAGGGGACAGCAATTGAGGCCGGCGGGCGGAAATAGGGAAACGGAGGAAGGGGAGGGGGGGGGTCATTTCCTCAGTGGCTTTTTCCATCGATTCGGTCTTGGGGAGGGGCAGGGGCGGAGGGAGACGAAATGGCCATCATCGGTTGGAAGACCGTGGCCGCTGGATTCAGGCGGTCACGTGCTCCAACTCTCCGCTCTCCCATCGCAGACTAGGTGGGCAGGAATCACAGACCCGGGGCCCGAGGCTGATGTTATGCAACGCCAGGTCCGTGGTTCAAAAAGCCCCCCTCATTCGTGACCTTGTGTCAGAGGGGGACCCGGACCTGGTGGGTATAACGGAAACCTGGTTGGGCCACGGAGGGGGTATGCCCCTCGTGGACATGTGCCCACCAGGTTACCGTGCCTTCCATCAGCCAAGGGCCCTAGGGAGGGGTGGGGGAGTGGCGATTATCGTAAAGGAAGATCTTGAACCGAAGGAGACCACAGTCCCTCAGACAACCGGGTGTGAATCTCTCTGCGTGAGATGGGGCCTAGGGAGGCAGTTGGGCGTGTTAGTTGTATACCTGGCTCCTCGCTATGCAACAACAGCCCTGCCCGAGCTCCTAGAGGTGATAGCCGAGGCGGCAGTTGAGACCCCCAGACTGGTAGTCATGGGGGACTTTAACTTGCCGTCGGCAGGCGAAGCCTCTGGAGCAGCTCGGGAGTTCATGGCCTCCATGACGGCCATGGACCTGACCCAGGTAGTTTTAGGCCCCACTCACGAGGGAGGAAACACACTGGATTTCATCTTTGTCTCGGGACAGTGGAGTTGTGATCTGGGAATAGGGGACCTAGCCATCACTCCCTTGTCATGGACAGATCACGCTCTCCTTCGGCTGGACTTTCCAATCGCTACACCTCACCGCGGGGAGGCGGAACCGGATATTCCTATATGGTTCCGCCCCAGGCTTCTAATGGACCCGGAAAGGTTCCAGAGGGAGCTTGGGCCAATTCCTGTGACCCTGCCCCGCGACTCGACTGAGGACCTAGTGGCCGCATGGTTAAGTGCGGCCGCGGGGGCCTTGGACCGAGTCGCGCCCTTGCGGCCTCTCTTGCGGCGGCGAATCACCCAGGCTCCTTGGTTTACCGAGGAGCTTCGGGGGATGAAACGCCACAAGAGATGCCTAGAGAGCAGATGGAGATCCTCTCGCTCCGAAGCCGACCGAACACTAGTGAGAACCCATATTAGGGCTTACTTAGTGGCGATAAGGGTGGCCAAACGTGAGTATTGTGCCACCCTTATTGCATCCGCAGATAACCGCCCTGCCGCCCTGTTTGGGGTGACCCGCTCCCTCCTTCATCAGAGGCCGCGGGAAGCCCCTCTGCAAGGGCGAGCAGAGGAATTTGGGATTTATCTGCAGGAGAAAATCACTCGGATTCGGAATGAGCTACCCTCCATCGACAGTGGTCCTGTGGGACTGTCCGAGACTAGTCTTGAGGTTCCTTCTTGGGAGGAGTTTGACTTTGTTACCACC
This sequence comes from Rhabdophis nuchalis, assembly GCA_039707465.1. Lineage (NCBI taxonomy): Eukaryota > Metazoa > Chordata > Lepidosauria > Squamata > Natricidae > Rhabdophis > Rhabdophis nuchalis. The sequence continues at coordinate 224,894,836 of CM077645.1, read as the reverse complement.
GAGGATATGGACAGGTTGTCAAGGAAACTTAGGGCGACCACATGTTTATTGGACCCGTGTCCCTCCTGGCTTGTACTGGCATCCTGGGAGACGACACGAGGCTGGCTCCAGGGCATTGTCAACGCATCTTTGAGTGAGGGGTCCTTGCCTGCCGTCTTGAAAGAGGCGGTAGTGAGGCCCCTCCTCAAGAAGCCGTCCCTGGACCCAGCTTTATTAGAGAACTATCGTCCGGTCTCCAACCTTCACTTTTTGGTGAAGGTTGTCGAGAGTGTGGTAGCCCAACAGTTTCCGCGACACCTGGAGGAAGTTGATTATCTAGACCCGCGCCAGTCCGGCTTCCGACCCGGTCACAGCACCGAGACGGCATTGGTCGCGTTGGTTGATGATCTCTGGAGGGCGCGGGATAGAGGTTATTCCTCTATCCTAGTCCTATTAGACCTCTCGGAGGCTTTTGATACCATCGACCATGTTATCCTATTGCACCGACTGGGGGGGTTGGGGTTGGGAGGCACCGTTTTGCGGTGGTTCTCATCCTACCTCTCTGGTCGGTCGCAATATGTGTTGACGGGAGGGCAGAGGTCGACCTCGAGGCCTCTCTTATGTGGGGTTCCTCAGGGGTCGGTCCTCTCGCCCCTCCTTTTCAACACATATATGAAGCCGCTGGGTGAGATCATCCGTGGTTTTGGGGTGGAGTACCATCTGTACGCTGATGACACCCAGCTGTACATATCCACCCCAAACCACCCCAACGATGCCGCCGAAGTGCTGTCCCGGTGTTTGGAGGCCGTACGGATCTGGATGGGTGGTAACAAACTCAAGCTCAACCCTGCCAAGACTGAGTGGCTGTGGTTTCCGGCACCCCGGTTCAGCCAGATTACACCAACTCTGGCCATTGGGGGCGAAACACTGGCCCCCGTGGAGAGGGCGCGCAATTTGGGTGTCCTCCTGGATTCCCGGCTGTCCATGGAGGACCATGTGGCGGCCGTGGCCAGGGGGGCGTTTCATCAGGTACGCCTGATGCGCCAATTGCGCCCCTTACTGGACCGGGCTGCCCTTCGCACAGTCACTCAAGCTCTCGTGACGTCCCGACTCGACTACTGTAATGCTCTCTACATGGGGCTTCCCTTGAGGTGCACTCGAAAGCTACAGCTAGTCCAAAACGCAGCCGCGCGGGTGATTATGGGAGCCACTAGATGCTCCCACATAACACCGATCCTGCGCGAGCTGCATTGGCTTCCTGTGGTTTTTCGAGTGCGCTTCAAGGTTTTGACAACTATCTTTAAAGCGCTCCATGGCTCGGGGCCTAGTTATATGCGAGACCGCCTCCTGCCCCATACATCCCTTAGACCGATACGCTCCCACAGAGAGGGCCTTCTCAGGGTGCCGTCGGCCGGACAATGCCGACTGGCGACACCCAGGGGAAGAGCCTTCTCTGTGGCGGGCCCAGCCCTTTGGAATGACCTACCCCCTGAATTACGTACCATCACCGACCTCCGCCTCTTCCGCCAATGTCTTAAGACATATTTGTTTCAACAAGCCGGCCTAGCCTAACCTCCCATGGGGGACTTTTAGGTAGTTTTAAATTGGGTTTTTAAAATTTGGTTTTAGCGCAGGATAGGTTATTTAATAGTTTTTAAATTATATTTATTGTATTTTGTATGTTTTTAAATTTTCCTGTGCGCCGCCCTGGGTCCTACATGGAGAAGGGCGGGATATAAATTTAAATAAATAAATAAAATAAATAAAATAAAGTATATAATTATCCTCCTGTATGTCTAAAAACTACAGATGGCGAGAACGAATGCTCCTTTTCAAAGTCTTTAAAGTGATTTTCTAACTTAATTCAAAGCACTTCCAAAATTCCAAAATTAAATCAGAGTCCGAGGCAAAGGATTCCTCAGAGTTCCCATTGATGAAGAGAGCCACGTTGGCACATCTGGGGAAACCCTGAATCTGAAAGCTTCCCGGTTTCCCCCACCCGGTTGAAAGTCCAAGATCTCCCCCCCCCCCCCCCCCTACCAGCCCATCCCATGGTGCAATCTCCCACTGCCACGCTGGCAGCTTCAACCCATCCAGTTCCGGTCAGGCACAGAGGTGCAGAGACAAAGGATGACCTTGGCTTTCTAGAAAGAATGTTGTTATGGCTGCATATCATCTAACTCCATTTTCCCAGCATAGAAAAGGCACAGTAGAATGGTGTGGCAGGCTGGCTGGCTGGGGAATTCTGGGAGTTGAAGTCCACAAGTCTTAAAGTTTATCCAGGTTTGGACACCCCTGTGCTATATCGAATGCCCGAACTAACAATGATCCCTGCTGATTTTCCTTGCAGTCATGGGCAAAGCTGAAGGATCCGTGGCACGGGAAGAGTGGCACGGCCACGTCACCGCCCTCTCCGTGGCCCCCGAGTTCCGCCGCTTGGGCCTGGCGGCTAAACTGATGGAGCTGCTGGAGGAAATCTCGGAAAGGTGAGGCGGATTTCGGAGGCTGTGAGCAGGTAGATGGGCTGCGCTCTCCGGGAGGTGCGGATGAAGTCCTAATTGCCGATAGAAATAGCCCTCGACTTATGACGGTCCTTGAGCCCGAAATGTCTTTTGCTAAGTAAAACAGTTGTGGTTTTTGCCCTGTGTTACAGCCTCTCTTGCCACCGTTGTTAAGTGAATCACTGCACTTGTTAAGTTAGTAACACCGTCATTAAGTGAATCTGGCTTCCCCATTGACTTTGCTTGTCAGAAGGTCGCAAAACGTGACACCCCCCCACCCCCCAGGACACTGCGACCATCATAAATATGAACCAGTTGTCAAGAATCTGAATGTTGATCCGAGGAGCAATGGTCGTTAAGAGTGAAAAACGGTGATAAGTTGCTTTTTTCAATGCCATTATCACTATATGAACTGTTGTAAGTTGAGGACTTACAGTATTCAGTATTGGGAAAGAACGTTCCTCTATGGTTTCCTGCCTAAGCAAGGGGTTGGACTAGAAGACGTCTAAGGTCCCTTCCAACTCTGTTATTCTATTCTATTCTATTCCATTCCATTCCATTCTTCTGTTCTGTTTCATTCCATTCCATTCTTCTATTCTATTCTATTCTTCTATTCCATTCTTCTGTTCTGTTTCATTTCATTTCATTTCATTCCATTATTCTATTCTATTCTATTCTATTCTATTCCATTCTTCTATTCTATTCTATTCCATTCCATTCTTCTATTCTATTCCATTCCATTCCATTCCATTCTTCTATTCCATTCTATTCCATTCCATTCTATTCTATTCTATTCTAATTCTATTCCATTCTTCTGTTCTGTTTCATTCCATTCCATTATTCTATTCTATTCTATTCCATTATTCTATTCTATTCTATTCTATTCTATTCCATTCTTCTATTCTATTCTATTCTATTCTATTCCATTCTTCTGTTCTGTTTCATTCCATTCCATTATTCTATTCTATTCTATTCTATTCTATTCCATTCCATTCCATTCCATTCCATTCCATTACATCTCTATTCCATTACATTCCATATTTTCTACTTTGTTATATTCTATTCTATCCTATCAAACAGAGATATGACAAAGTCTGAAGGATAGCTTTATCTTGTTTTTATGCTGTAACTTATGAGTTTTGTGTCACCCTTAAAAATAGATGATGGCATAAACTTACAGATTAGGTGTTGTTTTCAATTTATTTTTTAAAAAATTATATGGATGTAGAAAGCAAGTTTAAATAATACAGTAAGCCAAAAGTGCTCTTAAATATTACCGAGGTGGCGCATGGCCGCATTTATGTGCGGATTTCATAGCAATAAGAAAAATAACCATCCAAGATAGAGTTAATTGCAATAGAAGGAGAGACATTCATGTGAAATGCATCGAGATCGATGACGCCTCGTTGTAACTGGAGCATCCTGAATTCTTCCGTGCATTTCTTTTGGGAAGATAATGTAATTAAGCCAAAGTAGATGAGAACATCGGTCGTTTTGTAATCGGGGAATAACCTAGCATCTCAATTCTTATTTGAGAATGGCTTGATGCACATTAACACAGAGGTCCCCAACCTTTGCAACTTTAAGTCTGAAGGACTTCAGCTCCCAGACTTCTCCAGCCAGCTTTGCATTCGCATCCTTTTAGAGCAGGGGTCTCCAACCTTTGCAACTTTAAGTCTGAAGGACTTCAGCTCCCAGACTTCTCCAGCCAGCTTTGCATTCGCATCCTTTTAGAGCAGGGGTCTCCAACTTTTGCAACTTTAAGTCTGAAGGACTTCAACTCCCAGACTTCTCCAGCCAGCTTTGCATTCGCATCCCTTCTGGGAGCTAGATAGATAGATAGATAGATAGATAATTTAATTTCTATACCGCTCCCTCTCCCCGAGGGGACTCGGAGCGGTGCACAGGGAAGTTAAAACAATAAATACACATAGAAATACACATAATTCAATAAAAACAAATTAAACATCAAACCCTGCGCTAAAATTCCCCAATACACTAAAATCATATAACCCTATAAAACTATAGAAGAGAGGCTACCCTAGGCCGGCCAAGCAGAAAAAGTGCGTTTTGAATTTCAGACGGAAGGAACGGAGGTCCGTGGTTGTTCTAATATCGGGGGGGAGGTCGTTCCAGAGGGCAGGGCCCGCCACAGAGAGCGCCCTTCCCCTGAAGGCGCTCTCTGTGGCGCCTTCAGGGGAAGCTGAAGTCCTTCAGACTTAAAGTTGCAAAGGTTGGGGACCTCTGCATTAACAGATACGTCTTGCCCTTTACTTAGCGGTGTACTTTTTCATAATAGTCAAATAGTAATCGTAAATATTACTCTTGCTGCCTTCTGACCCTTCCGTTTTCTTTCTTGCTGAAGAAAGGGTGGGTTTTTTGTGGACCTCTTCGTGAGGGTGTCAAATCAGGTTGCGGTGAACATGTACAAGCAACTGGGCTACAGCGTTTACAGAACAGTGTTGGAATACTACTCGGCCAGCAGTGGGGAGCCCGACGAAGATGCTTACGGTAAGCGTGCAGATTTTTAGCGCTAAAGGGTATTTGGGGCAAAAAACAACGTCAGTTGCAAAGAACCAGGAAGACTCACTGTGTTCAAAGCCCTGAAGAGTTTATTATGGATACTTATACACAAGAATCCGGTTGAAGATTCAATAATACAATAGCAGGGTTGGAAGGGACCTTGGAGGTCATCTAATCCAACTCCCTGCCCAGGCAGGAAGCCCTATGCCATTTCAGACAAATGGCTGTCCAACATCTTAAAGACTTCCAGTGTTGATGAGTTTCCCCCCATTGCTTCTTGTTCTGCCATCAGGTGCCTTGGAGAATAGCTTGACTCCCTCTTCTTTGGGGCAACCCCTGAGATCTTGGAAGACTGCTATCATGTCTCCCCTGGTCCTTCTTTTCATCAATACAATGCAGTAGCAGAGTTGGAAAGGACCTTGGAGGTCTTCTAGTCCAACCCCCTGCCTAGGCAGGAAGTCCTATACCATTTCAGACAAATGGCTATCCAACATCTTCTTAAAGACTTGCAGTGTTGGGGCATTCACAACTTCTGGAGGCAACTTCTATTCCACTGATTAATTGTTCTCACTGTCAGGAAATTCCTCCTCAGTTCTAAGTTGCTTCTCTCCTTGATTAGTTCCCACCCATTGCTTCTTGTTCTGCCCTCAGGTGCTTTGGAGAATAGTTTGACTCCCTTTTCTTTGGGGCAGCTTCTGAGATATTGGAAGACTGCTATCATGTCTCCCCTGGTCCTTTTTCTCCTTAAACTAGACCTACCCAGTTCCTGCAACTGTTCCTCATATGTTTTAGTCTCCAGTCCCCTAATCATCTTTCTTGCTCTTCTCTGCACTCTTTCTAGAGTCTCCACGTCTTTTCTACATCGTGGAGACCAAAACTGGATGCAAATATTCCCAGTGTGGCCTTCCCAAGGCCTTATAAAGTGGTATTAACCCTTCCCAGGACCTTGATTCTCTCCCTTTGTTGATGCAGCCTAGAACCGTGTTGGCTTTTTTGGCAGCTGCTGCACACGGCTGGCTCCTATTTCAATGGTTGTCCACTAGGACTCCAAGGTCCCTTTCACAGTTGCTGCTATTGAGCAAGATACCACCTATACTGTACCTGTGCATTTCGTTTTTGTTGCCTAAATGTAGAACCTTTCTCTTTTCGCCATTGAATTTCATTTTGTTAGATAGTGCCCAATGTTCAACTTTGTCAAGATCCTTCTGTATCTTAAGCTTGTCTTCTGCAGTGTTGACTAACGGTCAAAGCTAAATTGGCAATAGATAAGGGTCAATGGAATTCCAGGGGGTTGGGAGGGGGGCGCTGAGTGTAGGTCTCTACTGAGAGCACAAAGATTCCAAACTGATGACACATTTAACCCCGCCATCCAGCTCGGCTTGTTCATCTCCTACAGATGATGACATAAATTCCCATTAAAAAAAAATGTCTTCATCTCTATTTGTTTTAAATTCTTACGTGCAAAAATACAGAAACAAATCCTGCTAAGCTATATTTTTTTCAAAAAAATTAATTTATTCAAAAAAGACTAAAATGCAAAACATCAAAAAATTTAAAAAAAACAAAAGAAAAAATATAACAAACAAGATATTAACAAAAAAATGTCTTGAAAAAAACCTAATTAAAACTAACATATACACCTAACCTCCTTCCTAGTTGAATGCTGTTTAATATAACAATTTTAGTTTCCCACTCCTTGTGAAGCAGGCCAAAAAGATTTCAAACTCTTAAACTACTAAATCTACTTACAAATGGTTATCCTGTCATCTATAAATTATATTAATAACAAAATGGTTAACAGTAAAAACAATAATAATGAACTTACTACGTGAAAGTATAAGAATAAAGTATAAACTATAATAAACTATACATTTCTAACGTTTTATATTTTGATAAACAGACTTAAATATATATTTGTGCACTGTATTACAATATTGTTAAAATTATAAACAGCATTCGAGGGGTAGAACAGATACAGAAAAAAATGAGCTTGTCAGACCACTGCATAATTAATGGAAAATGGATAATAATAGCATGCAATATCCAATTTTACTCTAGATGTTGAGTTTTGATCATAACTAGTTTAGTGAAGAGAAGAGACATGATAGCAGTCTTCCAATATTTGAGGGGCTGCTCCAGAGAGGAGGGGGGTCAAGCTATTCTCTGAAGCCCCTGAAGGCCAGAGAAGGAAGAATGGATGGAAACTGACCAAGGAGAGATTCAACCTGGAAATAAGGAGGAATTTCCTGACAGTGAGAACCATCAACCCATGGAACAGAAGTTGCCTTCGGAGGTTGTGGGAGCTTCATCCCTGGAGGCTTTCAAGGAGAGACTGGATTGCCATCTGTCAGAAATGGTGCAGGGTCTCCTGCTTGGCCAAGGGGTTGGACTAGATGACCTACAAGGTCCCTTCCAATTCTGTTATCTGTTAAACTCCTCCTGGAACCCACAAGTAGTAAGACATACAGGTAGTCCCCCACTTACAACATTTTCTTAGTGACTGTTTGAAGTTACAACAGTGCTAAAAAAAGTGGCTTATGACCGTTTCTTACACGTAACAACCATCAACGTAATGTGATCAAAATTAGAAAACTGGGCAACTGGCAAGTACTTGTGACGGTTGCTATATCCCCTTTTGCGACCCTCCGACAAGCAAAGTCAAATCTCATTCTAGAGCAGTGTTTCTCAACCTTATCAACTTGAAGATGTCTGGACTTCAACTTCCAGAATTCCCCAGCCAGCTTTGCTGGCTGGGGAATTCTGGAAGTTGAAGTCCAGACATCTTCAAGTTGCCAAGGTTGAGAAACACTGCTCTAAAGGTTTGACAAATGTTGCACATTCCCTGGGCTTTTAGGTTGTGTTCCTAATCTATATTTTGTTCCATATTTCTTTTTCTTTTTTTTGTAACAGACATGAGGAAAGCCCTGTCAAGAGATAAAGAGAAGAAATCAATTATACCGTTACCACATCCTGTCCGGCCAGAAGATATTGAATAAGTCAATATTGTGGTTGTGGGGAAAAAAACCCGAGAATAAAACCTGTAGATAAAGAAAACAATTAGGCATATCTCTCGTGCAACTGGAAGCTTTGGAAGAAAAAGGAGGAAGTGGATGCAAATATCAAGGGAAAAAGTTTTCGCTTTTAGGCCGCGCTTCTAAATCTCTTCATGTCCCCAAAGCCCGAAATAATCTTTCCTCTTTGTCATGATTCCGTTTTTAAAAATATCAATAAATCCGAAGGCCGTGTTGCTAATAATGCAGGACTGATAATGTTCTATATTTTCATTGAATTTTACATTAATAAAATTAAAAAAAAATCAAGTCCAAGTATAATGTTTGGGGGGAAAAGCACCCCATTTAAAATCCGAGGAATTCAAATTGTCAAAATAAAAAGGCAGTATGATACAACACAAGATTTTAAAGAAGAGATTGGACAGCCACTTGTCTGAAGTGGTATAGGCAGGGGGTTGGACTAGAAGACCTCCAAGGTCCCTTCCAGCTCTTATTCTTTTACAATACACTTAAAGCGAAAGAAGGGAGTGGGAGAACACACATCACACTGTAGTTTTCCCTAGGCCAGGGGTCTGCAAAGTCGGCTCTTTTAAGACTGGTGGACTTCAACTCCCAGAATTCCCCAGCCAGCTATGGGAATTCTGGGAGTTGAAGTCCACCAGTCTTAAAAGAGCCGACTTTGCAGACCCCTGCCCTAGGCAAACAAACCAGGCTTGGGCAACCTGACGCTGTCCAGGTTTGGGTGATTATAAGCCTCTATATTTTCCTCTCAGTGGTAATGCTGGCTTAGTCAACCTCTAGAAGACAGTAAGGGGGGATGCACCCCATTGTATCAAAGGTGCTTTTTCAAGAGGCGGCTGGATTTTGTTCTTCCTTTGAAGATGTTTCGCTTCTCATGCGAGAAGCTTCTTAAGTTCTGACTGGATGGTGGAGAAGGGATGGATTGAGATTCCTTGCAGGCAGCTAGTCATTTGCATCCTTTTTAGAGAGTGATTGAGGCCACCTGGACACAGATGGCCATAGACAGAGACAAACCTCCAAGTGGCCTCAACAACACACTAAAAAGAATGCAAACGACCAGGTGTCTGTCTGTCTGTCTATCATCTATATCAATCAGCCATCTATCATCTTTCTATTATCTATATATCATTCATGCATTCATTCTATTTATCTCAGATATCTTTTATCTAGCTTTATCATCTATCCCTTTATGTCCATCCTTCTAGATTTCTGTAACTATCTCTGCATCTATCTATCATCTATACATCCATATCTATCCATCCATCTACCATCTATCAACCATCTATCTACTAATTACTTAGCTACCTACCTACCTACCTACCATCTTATCTATCTATCCATGCATTCATTCTATTTATCTCATATCCTTTATCTAGCATTATTATCTGTCCCTAAATGTCCTTCTATATCTATCTATCTATCTATCTATCTATCTATCTATCTATCTATCTATCTATCTATCTATCTATCTATCTATCTATCTATCTATCTATCTATCTATCTCTATCCATCCATCCATCCATCCATCCATCCCCCTCCACCTATCTACCTACCTACCTATCACCGCCCTAGGTCCTTTTTGGAGAAGGTGCAGGGTATAAATCTGAATAAATCCTAAAATCCTATCTCTACCTACCTACCTACCAACCATCTTTCTATCAACCATCTACACCTACCTACCTATTATCTATATATCATTCATTTATTCATGTATTCATTTTATTTATCTCATATATCCTTTATCTAGCTTTATTATCTATCCCTTTATGTGCATCTATACCTACCTACCTACCTACCTACCTACTTACCAACTTTCTATCAACCATCTCCACCTACCTACCTACTATTATCTATGCATCATTCATTTATTCCTGCATTCATTTTATTTCTCATATATCCTTTATCCAGCTTTATTATCTATGTCCATCCTTCTACTGTATATCTCTGCATCCCTCCAACTATCTATCTTTCATGCATTCTATTTATCTCGTATATCCTTTATCTAGCTTTACTACCTATGTCCATCCATTCACCTGTATCTGGTTAACTCTCCCTTTCTCTCCCTCTCCCTCCCTCCATCCTCTTGTCTTCCTCTGCCTGCATCCTCTCTCCTTCCCTCGCTCTCCTCTTCTCCCCAGCTGAGGGTCACGTGCTCAGAAGAGGGGGAGGTGGGGGCGGTGCGGCTCACGCGCGCCGGAAGTCCCGCCTCCGGCTGGTTGGAAGGGACGCTCTGGGGCGCCTCTATGGTCAGGGGGCTCCGCCTTTTCCTGTTTACTTCCTCTCCCTCTCTTCCGGGTTCGAGGCCACTGGACGGCGGGGGGTCGTGGCGGGGCCGCAGCCGGTGGGGCCGCCGGGGGAGACGGGCTGGCGAAGGGAGGAGGAGGCGGCGGCGGAGGAGAGGTGAGTCCGGCGGGGAAAGGGGGCCTGACGGGGGGGGCATTCACCCACCCACGAGGTGTGGGACTACAACTCCCATCACCCTCAGCCAGGGAGGGGGGTTGGGGGAGGGTTATGTAGTCCAGGTCTGAGGCGAAGGGGGCGGTGGGTGCTGAGGGAGAGGGGAGCCCCTGCCTCCCCCCCCCCCCCGGCTGGGCAGGAAGCGAGGCAGGGCTGGGAGGGGGGGCCACCAGGAGATCCCAGGGTGGAGAAAGAGAGAGGCCGCGGTGGGGGTAGGGGTGGGGGGTGTCTGGGCTTCCTCTGCTGTTTTTGGCTTCATTCGATTCATCCACCCGCAGTTATTCTGGGCAGATCCCAACCAGCAGATGAACAGAGTTGGAAGGGACCTTTGCAGGTCATCTAGTCCAACCCCCTGCCCAAGCAGGAGACCCTACACCGGCCTCTACCTAGGATCGAACTCACCACCTTTAACAGATGAACAGAGTCGGAAGGGACCTTGCAGGTCATCTAGTCCAACCCCGTGCCCAAGCAGGAGACCCTACATCTGCCTCTACCTAGGATCGAACTCACCACCTTTAACAGATGAACAGAGTCGGAAGGGACCTTGCAGGTCATCTAGTCCAACCCCCTGCCCAAGCAGGAGACCCTACATCTGCCTCTACCTAGGATCGAACTCACCACCTTTAACAGATGAACAGAGTCGGAAGGGGCCTTGCAGGTCATCTAGTCCAACCCCGTGCCCAAGCAGGAGACCCTACATCTGCCTCTATCTAGGATCGAACTCACCACCTTTAACAGATGAACAGAGTCGGAAGGGACCTTGCAGGTCATCTAGTCCAACCCCGTGCCCAAGCAGGAGACCCTACATCTGCCTCTACCTAGGATCGAACTCACCACCTTTAACAGATGAACAGAGTCGGAAGGGACCTTGCAGGTCATCTAGTCCAACCCCCTGCCCAAGCAGGAGACCCTACATCTGCCTCTACCTAGGATCGAACTCACCACCTTTAACAGATGAACAGAGTCGGAAGGGACCTTGCAGGTCATCTAGTCCAACCCCCTGCCCAAGCGGGAGACCCTACATCTGCCTCTACCTAGGATTGAACTCACCACCTCCTGCTTGGGAGGCGAGAGCTCCACCTCTAGGCCACAGAAGCAGGAAGGAGGCAGCAGCCCTAAAATCACCAATGAAAATGGAATAAAATCTCCAGCCAGCCAGATAATCCGTTGGATCTACTTTGCTCAACAACATCTGGAAGAAAACAACCCACCACAGAGAACACCAGACACCCCCACAATCCCCCCCCACCTATTATCTCCTCCCTCCCTCTTGCTCTCTTCTTTTCTCACCTTCTCTTTTCTATTGTTACCTAGTTGGGTCCTGAAACTCTGCAAGAAAGCAATCAATCATAGAGAACATGAGAGATTCCAAAATCCCCCTCTCCTTCCTCTTCCCTCCCCCTCCTTTTCACCTCCTCTCCCTCCCTACTCCCTCTTGCTTCCTTCTCTCCTCTCCAAACCATCGGTCTTTACAATTACAAATGTGGTTATTAATTTTCCATCCAGGGTAACCCAATATATCATCATTATTAAGTTTAAATATATAAATATATGTGTATGGAATTAAGACTTCTCTTCCTTTTATACCATTACTATTTATTAAATTTGTATACCGCCCTTCTCCCTTGCGGGACTCAGGGCGGTGAACAGGCGTAATAAAACCACAAAACATCAATATACAATATACAAAATACTTTAAAAATCAATTAAATTTAGGGCCTGTTCTAAAACCAGGTAAAACCAGGTAAAATTCTCAGATAAAATACTACCTTATCCTCTTAGATAATTAATTATCTATATAGTAACAAGTAGTATTTGTCAAAAATTAGTCTTTTTCTATAATAATAATAATAATAATAAAATTTATTTATAGACCGCCTCCTCTCCCCAAAGGGACTCGGAGCGGTGCACAGGGAAGTTAAAAATGCAAATATAAATACATAAATAGCTAAAACAGAAAATTAAACAAATTATCCCTGCACTAAAACCACTATACTAAAATTAAACCCCCCTAAAAACCCAATTAAAAAAAAACGGAAGACTAACCTAGTCCGGCCAAGCAGAAAAAGTGTGTTTTCAATTTCTGACGGAAGGAGCGGAGGTCCGTGGTTGTTCTGATTGCGGGGGGAAGGTCGTTCCAGAGGGCTGGGCCCGCCACAGAGAAGGCCCTTCCCCTGGGCATCGCCCGCTGGCATAGCCTAGTGGACGGCACCCGGAGAAGCCCCTCTCTGTGGGAGCGAATCGGCCGCAGGGATGTATGGGGCAGGATCCGATCCTGCAAATAGCTAGGTCCCGTGCCATGGAGCGCTTTAAAGATGATAACTAACACCTTGATTATTCAACAGGTAAAAAGAAAAAAAGAAAAAGTTCTCCATAAATTCCTGTTTCATAACGTGTGTTTAGCAAATGCATTATTACTATATGTCACTTAATCAAACTATTCTAGTTAATATACCAAATATCTTTCTAAAATAACATAATCTCAGCTTATTACAATATCTACCATTCATAACAATTGCCTTTTATTTCTAGAAATTCTTTTCTATATTATGTTGCTTCCTTTTTTGTTCTTGTCCAAAATGTCCTTGGAGACCCGGAGAAGAGTTTGAGCCAGCTCTGGTGAGCCTGCCGTGCAGTGGAGCTGCTAGAAGCTACTTAGGGGTCTATGAGGAGCAATACAGGGACCTCCAGATCTATAGAATAACCGTCCCATTCTGCTCTCTTTTGGCCAGGTTGCCTCGGAATATGGGACCCCGGACTCCGCAGAGGAGGAGGAAACTGACAGCTTACAACCTGGAGTGAGTTGAGAGAAGGTCACCAGGAGCGCAAAGGGCCTGGAAACGGGTCCTTTGAAGACCAGGGGAAAGACCTGGGTAGGTCAGCTGCCGAAGAGACGTTTGGGGAAGAGGGAAGTTGGCTTTTTTGGGGGTATCCAAACGGTTGTCAAGGAGAGGAGAGAAGGGGCTGCTTCTGTGCTCATCTGGGAGGGAAAGACCAGAAAAGGGGCTAAAATGATTTGGGGGGGGGGGTGTTACCGTATTTTTTGGACTATAAGACGCACCGGAGAATAAGATGCACCATGATTTTGAAGAGGTAAATTTTTTTTAAAAAAAAAGTTTTTGCGCTCTGCAGGCCTCCCAAACTCTCCCCAGGCCTCGTTTTTTGCAAGGAAAAAAAAAGGCATGCAGAGGCTTTGGGAGGCTTGTAGAGGGATCCTGGGAGCTGGGGGGGGGGGGGGAGAAATGGTCCAGCATTTTTTGCTCGTTTTTATCCTCCTCAGCCCCTAGGAACACTTGCCACTCCCTGCCAGAAGAAGTGGTGACAGCTGTCAGCCTCGACTCCTTTAAGAAAGGATGAGAGGAGTTCATGGAGAACAAGGGTATCCATGGCTATCATGATGGATGCCTAAGGACACCCTCCGGGTTGGAGAGATAGGCAGGATGTCTCTCAATGCCATTTGCAGGGAATCACAAGCAGGTGAAGACATCTGCTTGGGAAGACCCTGAAGCCAATGGGGAGCCACTGTGGGAGACAGAAGGCTGGACTGGATGGGCTGTGGCCTCTTCCAGCAAGACTATTCTTATGTTCTTATGTTAGAAAGAAAGAAAGAAAGAAAGAAAGAGAGAGAGAGAGAGAGAGAGAGAGAGAGAGAAAGAAAGAAAGAAAGAAAGAAAGAATAAGAGGAGTTGATGGAGAACAAGGGTATCCATGGCTATCATTATGCATGCCTAAGGACACCCTCCGGGTTGGAGAGATAGGCAGGATGTCTCTCAATGCCATTTGCAGGGAATCACAAGCAGGTGAAGACATCTGCTTGGGAAGACCCTGAAGCCAATGGGGAGCCACTGTGGGAGACAGAAGGCTGGACTGGATGGGCTGTGGCCTCTTCCAGCAAGACTATTCTTATGTTCTTATGTTAGAAAGAAAGAAAGAAAGAAAGAAAGAAAGAAAGAAAGAAAGAAAGAAAGAAAGAAAGAAAGAAAGAAAGAAAGGATTAGATGAGTTCATGGAGAACAAGGGTATCCATGGCTATCATGATGGATGCCTAAGGACACCCTCCGGGTTGGAGAGAGAGGCAGGATGTCTCTCAATGCCATTTGCAGGGAATCATAAGCAGGTGAAGACATCTGCTTGGGAAGACCCTGAAGCAAATGGGGAGCCACTGTGGGAGACAGAAGGCTGGACTGGATGGGCTGTGGCCTCTTCCGGCAAGGCTGTTCTTAGGTTCTCTTCCCAAACCCTCTGCATGTCCATTTTGGAGAAGGGTGTGTGTGTTTCGGTACACCAAAAGTGCTGCATTCAGTGTATAAGACACACCCAGATTTTCACTCTCTTTTTGGGGGGAAAAGGTGCATCTTACACTACAGTAAAATACAGTAAGTAGATGTTAGGAGGAATTTCATGAAGGTAAAGATCAATGGAATAGATAGCTCACAAAGCTTCCCTTCATTGGCGGACTCAGAACAGAACAACTGGATAACAGAGTTGGAAGGGACCCTGGAGGTCTTCTAGTCCAACCCCCTGCTCAGGCAAGAGACCCTATGCAATTCCAGACAAGTGTCTGTCCGGTCTCTTAAAAGCTTCCAGTGATGGGAGCACCCACAACATCTGGAGGCAACTTCTGTTCCACTGCTTCGTTGTTCCCACAGTCAGGAATGTCTATGGGGATTCTCAGCCATCCAGGCCATGTCCCCCAAAGGTGCTTTTTCGAAACTTTTTGGGTTTTCCCCTCCTTAAAAGATGTTTCACTTCCCATCCCTGGGTAGGTCTAGTTTAAGGAAAAGAAGGACTAGGGGAGACATGATTGCAGTCTTCCAATATCTCAGGGGTTGCCCCAAAGAAGAGGGAGTCAAACTATTCTCCAAGGCACCCGGGGGCAGAACAAGAAGCAATGGGTGGAAACTAATCAAGGAGAGAAGCAACTTAGAACTGAGGAGAAATTTCCTGACAGGGAGAACAATGAATCAGAGGAACAGAAATTGCCTCCAGAAGTTGTGAAGGCCCCAAACACTGGAAGTCTTTAAGAAGATCTTGGTTAGCCATTTGTCTGAAACGGTATAGGGTTTCCTGCCTAGGCAGGGGGTTGGACTAGAAGACCACTAAGGTCCCTTCCAACTCTTCTCTTCTCTTCTATTCTTCATTGCAATTTCTATTCTATTCTATTCTTCATTCCAATATCTATTCTATTCTTCATTCCAATATCTATTCTATTCTATTCTTCATTCCAATATCTATTCTATTCTTCATTCCAATATCTATTCTATTCTATTCTATTCTTCTTTGCAATATCTATTCTATTCTGTTCTATTCTTCATTCCAATATATATTCTATTCTATTCTTCATTGCAATATCTATTCTGTTCTATTCTATTCTATTCTTCATTCCAATATCTATTCTATTCTATTCTATTCTATTCTTCATTCCAATATCTATTCTATTCTATTCTTCATTCCAATATCTATTCTATTCTATTCTATTCTTCATTCCAATATCTATTCTATTCTATTCTACATTCCAATATCTATTCTATTCTATTCTATTCTATTCTATTCTATTCTACTTACCAATTCTGTGATGCTATGATTTCCTTACTGTATTCATCTTTAAATATTCTTTCGAATTGTGTGTAGGTAACCGGAGCGCTCGGCCGTGCAGGATTAAACCACCAAGGATGTCTAAAGATGAAGAAAAAGTGAATTTGCGTCGCCTGGAGCCAGCCATCCAGAAGTTCATTAAAGTCGCCATCCCCACAGACCTGGAGCGGTTAAGGAAACACCAGATCAATATCGAAAAGGTTAATTGTTTTCTTTAAAAAAATAATAATAATAACCTTAGGGAGGACAGGCAGGAAATGCATATTTCCGGTCCCATAATCTGGGGAATGTTGTCAGGCAGGACTTAAGAAAAAGTTAGTTCTCAACTTACAACCATTTGTTTAGTGGCTGAAGTTACAACAGTGTTGAAAAAGTTGACTTACGACTGTTTTTCACATTTACGACGGTTGCAGTATCCCCAGAGTCACGCTGGGCAAGTGACTCGTACTTATGACGGTTGCAGTGTCCGGGGTCAAATGACCCCCTTTTGCGACCTTCTGACCAGCAAGGGGGTAGCCGCATTCACTTAACGACCATGTGACTAACTTAACTCCTGCAGTGATTCATTTAATAACCGTGGCAAGAAAGGTTGTAAAATGGAGCAAGGCTCACTTAGAATGCCTTGTTTAGGTATGGAAATTTGGGACTCTTATTTTGGTCGTAAGTCAGGGACTGCCAGTATTGGGGCCCTGTGGAACGTCGCATCCCTCAAAGTGAGGCTTTGGGGGCTCCTTAAATAATGACGTGTCAACTAATTTAGGGACTCCATTATAGAGCGGGCCGTGTTTGCTAGTTGTATGCCAGTTTAATGGAACGTCCTATGCTTACATCCCTTCCTACCATTAAAAAAATATTTTAAATTAAATTGGTTGTTTTAACGTTTTTTATACATTCTTGGTTATCAGTGTGTAGGCCATCCAGAGTGACTGAGATGGGCAGCTATAGAAACGGGATTAAAGAAAGAAATAATTTTACCCCTATGTTGAAAAATGTCCCTTTGCTATCTGGTTCATTGAAACGCAAATTGAAATTTGCCGCCCTGGGTCCTCTGTGGAGAAGGGCGGGATATAAATATAATAAAATAAAATAAATTGTTTGGCGGAGTGGAATGGAATGCAGAATATTAGAATAGAACAGAATAAAATAGAATGCAGAATGGAATGGAATAGAATAGAATGCAGAATATTAGAGAATAAATAGAATATAATTTGAATGCAGAATATTAGAATAGAATAGAATGCAGACTAATAGAATAGAATAGAATAGTTCAGAATGTAGAATAGAATAGGAATAGAATAGAATAGAATGCCGAATATTAGAGAATAAATAGAATATAATAGAATGCCGAATATTAGAATAGAATAGAATAAAATGTAGAATGGAATGGAATAGAATAGTTCAGAATGTGGAATAGAATGGAATAGAATAGAATAGAATGCCGAATATTAGAGAATAAATAGAATATAATAGAATGCCGAATATTAGAATAGAATAGAATAAAATGTGGAATGGAATGGAATGGAATAGAATAGTTCAGAATGTGGAATAGAATGGAATAGAATAGAATAGAATGCCGAATATTAGAGAATAAATAGAATATAATAGAATGCTGAATATTAGAATAGAATAGAATAAAATGTAGAATGGAATGGAATGGAATAGAATAGTTCAGAATGTAGAATAGAATAGGAATAGAATGGAATGGAATAGAATGCCGAATATTAGAGAATAAATAGAAAATAATAGAATGCCGAATATTAGAATAGAATAGAATGCAGAATATTGGAATAGAATAGAATAGTTCAGAATGTGGAATGGAATAGAATAGAATAGAATGCCGAATATTAGAGAATAAATAGAATAGAATAGAATGCCGAATATTAGAATAGAATAGAATAGAATAAAATGTAGAATGGAATGGAATAGTTCAGAATGTAGAATAGAATAGGAATGGAATAGAATGCCGAATATTAGAGAATAAATAGAAAATAATAGAATGCCGAATATTAGAAAAGAATAGAATGCAGAATATTAGAATAGAATAAAATAGAAAAGATGGAATAGGATGGGTCTGATATTGGACAGAACTGAGTAGAGTAGAGATGGAAGGGACCTTGGGGGTCATCTAGTCTATCCCGTGCTAGAGCGGGCTGTCCAATCTCTTCTTAAAAGAACTTCTGGGGGCAGGTTGTTCCACTGATTCACTCTTCTCCCTGTCAGGAAATTTATTTGGATGAATTCATTTTCAGCATAAACGTTCGGCATTGATCACATTTCTGGAAACGGCCGCTTGATCCCCCCTCCCTCCAACGGAGAAACGTCCCGGATGTCATTTCTTGAGAGCATCCCAACCCCCCCCCCCAAGAAAAGTGCCCCCCCCCAAAATATAATTTAAAATCCTCGGGTGGTTTGAGTGGATGGAGGCGATGCCACGCTTTCTGACGCCTCTTGTTCTTCTTTCCCCCCCTCCGCTGCCTTCAGTACCAGAGGTGCAGGCTGTGGGAGAAACTGCACGAAGAGCACATCAACGCCGGCCGGACCGTCCAGGTAAGCGGAGAAGAGGGCAGAGCTCCTGTTGGGGACGAAGGAAGCCTTGGTAGGGAACCATCCCTGGGGAAAGCAGAGCTGGGACAGCGTGGCTATCACGTTTTATTTATTTATCCATTGGTCTGAAGTGGTGGAGGGTTTCCTGCCTAGGCAGGGGGTTGGACTAGAGGACCTCTGAGGTCCCTTCCCACTCTGTTATTCTATTCTGCATTCTATTCTATTCTATTCTATTCTTCATTCCAATATCTATTCTATTCTATTCTATTCTTCATTCCAATATCTATTCTGCATTCTATTCTATTCTATTCTATTCTGCATTCTATTCTATTCTCTATTCTAATTCTATTCTATTCTGCATTCTATTCTATTCTATTCTATTCTTCATTCCAATATCTTCTGCATTCTATTCTATTCTATTCTGTATTCTATTCTATTCTATTCTATTCTGCATTCTATTCTATTCTCAATTCTATTCTATTCTTCATTCCAATATCTATTCTATTCTATTCTATTCTTCAT
The DNA here is from genome assembly GCA_039707465.1 of Rhabdophis nuchalis. Lineage (NCBI taxonomy): Eukaryota > Metazoa > Chordata > Lepidosauria > Squamata > Natricidae > Rhabdophis > Rhabdophis nuchalis. The sequence continues at coordinate 224,875,683 of CM077645.1, read as the reverse complement.
TCCAATATCTATTCTGCATTCTATTCTATTCTATTCTATTCTATTCTATTCTATTCTATTCTATTCTATTCTATTCTATTCTATTCTATTCTATTCTTCATTCCAATATCTATTCTATTCTATTCTATTCTTCATTCCAATATCTATTCTGCATTCTATTCTATTCTATTCTGCATTCTATTCTATTCTCAATTCTAATTCTATTCTATTCTATTCTATTCTGCATTCTATTCTATTCTCAATTCTAATTCTAATTGTATTCTATTCTTCATTCCAATATCTATTCTATTCTATTCTACTCTACTCTATTCTACTCTACTCTACTCTACTCTCAATTCTAATTCTATTCCATTCTATTCCATTCCATAATTTGTGGGCATAACTATGTAGTCATGTGACCGGGGGATCAAAAGGCAGAAACTCCCTTTAACAAATGTCCTGCTGGAGCAGGGTTGGACTAGATGACCTCCAGCCTCATTTGAAATCGATGAGGTACAACTTGTGACCTGTGGTTTGTTTTCTAAATAATCACAGCAGCTGCGAGCAAATATCCGCGAGATGGAGAACCTTTGCACCCGCGTGCGGAAGGAAGACATTCTGACTTTGCAGAGGATGATTGAGCCCGTCAAAGGAGAAGCTTCGTTGGCCATCCAAGAATTTCTGCAGCTGCATTCGGAGTCGGCCCAAGTGCTGAAAAGGCAGCTCAGGGCGCAGGAGGCGGCTTTGACGCGCTCCGCCACCTTCGCAACAGGTACCTACCGTTCCTAGCCTTCGTTTTTAGCAGAGAAATTCGTACATTGGTTTGATGGATCAGTTTTAATGGGGTAGATTTTAGCACAGGGTGTTAATTTAATATAGTTTTAAGTATTTATGTATTTATTCTGTGATAGATTGTGTTTTTTACATTTCCTGTGCACCGCCCCGAGTCCCTTCGGGGAGAGGGGGCGGTTAATAAGTTGAATAAATAATCATCATAATAATCATAATAATAATACTACCGTTTATTTATTTATTAGATTTTTTACATTATCCGGGATGCCTCTGGAGATTCTCAGCCATCCAGGTCAGGGTTGCCCCAAAGTTTTTTCAAGAGGCCACTGGACTTTTCTTTTTTCCTTTTTTTAATTAAGTTTTTATTTTTAGTTTTCAGAACAGACACACCACCAAAAAAAACCTCTTTCTTTACGTATTGTGTATCAGTTGGTTACAAATAAATAAATAAATACATGCACTTTTTTTTTTTCATGCATTCCTTTCACCGTCACCCGTAATTCATACAAATTCGGGTATTTTAAATCAAATATATTTTATTTTATTTTATTTATTTATTTTATTAAATTTATATCCCGCACCTTCTCCTACAGAAGGACCCAAGGCGGCGCACAGGAGATTAAAAGTCATACGTATCTACAAATACAACATTACTAAAATGTTTGTACATATTACCATCATCGTACCCCCCCATTCTCATTTCATTGCGGTTTCTTTCTGTCAGTGGTACAGTGCGAGATTGAATAAATTAACCCTTTTTCCACCTTCTAGTTAAGATCTTTTTCTTCACTTCAGTTCCTCATCGTTCTTTTTCCCTTTTTCTAACCATTGATACCACAGCTCCCAATTTCCCCCCCTCCTCTTTGTGTTCATTTTTTAGTAATTTAGATAACGTATCTAATTCAGCACAATCAGTTATCTTGCATATTAGGCTTTCTCCTGATGGAATGTCAGGGTCTTTCCACCTTTGTGCAAGGAGCATCCTTGCCACAGTTTATTTTATTTGTTTATTTTTATTTATTTTTAAAATTTATAGACCGCCCCCTCTCCGCGAAGGGACTCGGGGCGGTGTACAGGAAAAATTAAAACTTCTAGAAACATGACAATACATACAAAATTAAAACCGAATTAAATAACCCTGTACAAATTTATAAACATTAAAAACTGTAACCCATTAAAACCAAATAAAACAATTTATATTACAGACTATATGTTAGCACATACATGATCAGGTACTTGATTCTTTTACTCATTGGGTCTGGTAGGATTCCCAGAAGGAAGAGCTCTGGCCTCCTATCCACTTTAATCCCTGTTATCTCCTGCACCCATCAAACTGTTTAGTGACAGTTTGAAGTTACAACAACACTGAAAAAAGTGACTGACGACTGTTTTGCTCACTTACAACTGTTGTAGCAACCCCGGGGTCCAAGCCATCAAAATTCAGATGACTCATATTTATGACGATTGCTTTGGTGTCCAGGAGTCATGTGATTCCTTTTGCAATCTCCTGATGAACAAAATTAGTGGGGAAGTTAGTCGAGGGACTGTAGTGATTCACTTAACGACCTTGACAAGAAAGTACTCAACATGGGGCAAAACTCACTGTACAAATAAATGTCTCACTTAACGACATATAGTTTGGGCTCAATTGTGATCGTAGGTTTACCTGTAATTTTTCTTTCATCCCTTGGGGCAGGATGCTTTATAAAATCCGTTGCCACAGCTGTAGTTGTGTAATGGTTCTGGATGTGGTTGTGCCTGTACATATGTTTATTGTGTTGATAAGGGCACCCAGTGACTGTCTGCTGTTTCCCTTCAGAAACTCTCTCTAATGCTGAAGGTGGAGAAAATTCCCTCAGCCAGATTTTTGCTCCGTTACCTGAAATCCCCCAGGATCAAAATGCTGCAGAATCCTGGGAAGTATTAGAAGAGGTAAGTTTCACATCCCATCATCATTTTCTGCCAAAGTGCGCACAGAGTGTGACTACGTGAGACAACCCAGGAGCAAACACAGCAAACAGAAGTTTGTATTTAAATAGTGGTTTATCTACAAAGACTATATACATACACATAGTTTAAGTCAGGCCTCAAACAATCAGCAATTACAGCACAGAAGCACACACGGAGAGAGAGAGAGATATGCCCCAACAGGGCTGCTTCTTATTACATGCTCTTAAAGAGATAGCGGCCCAAAAACCTTGCTGGCTCATTCCCAGCATTAACATTTTGGTTGATAAAAGGTGTAAAATTTACACTAAATTATAATTCAAAAGAAAACTTTTTAATAGAGTGATGTACAGTTGGTATTTAACACTGGATAAGTTGTCAAGAATGCATGAAGGTGTTACGAATACAATACAATAGCAGAGTTGGAAGGGACCTTGGAGGTCATCTAGTTCAACTCCCTGCCTAGGCAGGAGCCCTACACCATTTCAGGCAAATGGCTACCCAACATCTTCTTAAAGATTTCCAGGGTTGGGGCATTCACAACTTCTGGAGGCAACTTCTGTTCCACTGATTCATTGTTCTAAAACAATTAATTAATCAATCCTTCCTTCCTTCCTTCCTTCCTTCCTTCCTTCCTTCCTTCCTTCCTTCCTTCCTTCCTTCCTTCCTTCCTTCCTTCCTTCCTTCCTTCCTTCCTTCCTTCCTTCCTTCCTTGAATAACAAGAGTTGGAAGGAACCTTGGAGGTCTTCTAGTCCAACCCCCTGCCAAGGCATGAAACCCTTCAGACAAATGGTTATCCAACATCTTCTTAAAGACTTCCAGTGTTGGGGCATTCACAACTTCTGGAGGCAACTTCTGTTCCACTGATTCATTGTTCTGACTGTCAGGAAATTCCTCCTCAGTTCTAAGTTGCTTCTCTCCTGGATTAGTTTCCACCCATTGCTTCTTGTTCTGCCCTCAGGTACCTTGGAGAATAGCTTGACTCCCTCTTCTTTGTGGCAGCCCCTGAGATATTGGAACTCTGCTATCATGTCTCCCCTGGTCCTTCTTTTCATTAAACTAGATACACCCAGTTCCTGCAACCGTTCTTCATATGTTCTTCATATGGATGAATGTTGGGAATGCAAATATAAAGAAGGAGGCACCATTTATCACTTATGGTGGACGTGGGACAATGCAGAGAAATACTGGATTCATATCTTAATACAGAAGATTCTTAAAGTGAATATAAAGATAAAATCAGAGACTTAATGGACAAAGAATTAGAATTTTTTTTTTAGAACTTACATAAGTTGATGGCCGCAAGTTTATTTATGCACAAAAAATGGACCCTTTGATTTCCACCATGGATGAACAGCTGCAAAGGTTGATGGGAGTCAGCAAAGGTAGCTAAATTTGCTGCTTTGATTAAAATTCGGAAAACCACAAATTGCTTTTGTTTCTATTCGTAAACCGTTTCTGGACTTTGTGCTTGAGGCGAAAAAATATATATTTATGAAATTTTGCCTTTGCCAATTGTTAGCAACTCTGGGTTCAGAACCAGTGTCATAACTCTGGTCCCGTAACCAGTGTTTAGAAATAAATGCGGAATAGTGTAATTCACCGGACAGTAAAGAGATACGTTGCTTTAACCACAAACAAACTCTACAAACTCTGATAGTAAGAAAATAGATAGTCTTTACTTTGTAGCAACTAAAATGCTTCTTCCGACTAACTTCTCAAACAATAATAACAGTCCTTCACCAAACAGAGTTATCTTACAGTGATGCAAAACAAATCCTCCTCCTCCTTCGATATTCAGCTTCAGCTCCTCAGACGGCAAACAGTAAGAACAGGAAGTCAAAGGGAATCGAAAAAGGGAACGGACTGTGTTCCTGAGCTTCCTTATATGGTTGAGCTGGGAAGCACAGCCAATCAGAATTCAAACACAGCTCTTAAAGCTACACAACCCCTTAAGAACATAGGCTCATATATATTGCCAACCCAATACAAGGCTAAATATCCTAACACAGGGGTCCCCAACTCCCGGTCCGCGGACCGGTGCCGGTCCGCGGCTTCATAGCAACCGGGCCGCAGGGCCAGCGAGGAGGAGGGAGCAGCCCCCTGCGCAGAGGATGGCCGAGCGCGCCTCCACCAGCTCCTTCCGACGGCCCAATGCACTTTCCGGGGCTTCCTGGAGGGGCCGATAGGTCGGCTGGGGAGGTTATCCTGCAGCGGGCAGGCGAAGGACTCAAGCTGCGGCTACCTTAAGGTGCCGCCAAAGCCATCCGGGCGCCACACGCCCACCTCCCTTCCAGCCCCATGATGCGCCCGGACGGAGCTCGGGTCCTTCGCCCGCCCGCTGTGGGATAACTTCGGCAGCCAACATGCCGACTCCTCTGCTGCTTCCCCGGGGGGAGGGAGGGAGAGAATGACAGACACACAGAGAGGCAGACTTAGAGAGGCAGAAAGAGAGGGGGGGGGGGGGAAACACACATACACATACACAGAGTGACAGAGATGGGTGGAGGGAGGAGAGAGACAGATACAGAGAGAGAGAGACAAAAAAACAGAGAAAGAGAAAGAAAGAAAGAAAAATAGAAAAAGAAAGATGAATGGAGGGTGGGAGGGAGGGAGTGAAGGAAAGAAGGGGGAGGAAGGGAGGGGTGAAAGAAGGAAGGAAAGAAAGAAAGAAAGAAAGAGGGAAAAAGGGTAGGAGGGAGGGAAGGAAAGAAGGGAGGAAGGGGAGGGAGGCAATGGAAGGAAGGAAAGGAAAGGCAGAAATCTATTTTCCTATTTCCATCCACCTCAAGCTACCTGTTTGGTTAACCAGGTTAAAGATCTATTTTTCTCCAAGTGGTCATTTCAAAGGAATCACATCCTCTGAGTCATTTCCTGGATTCAAACCAGCATCCCAAAGAGTCATGGGCTGCCTTTATATATACTGAGTGCCCATAAATCCATTTTTACCATCTTCAGAAGACCAAAGACCAGCCAGAAATGGAAGGAAGGAAGGAAGAAAGAAAGAAAGAAAGAAAGAAAGAAAGAAAGAAAGAAAGAAAGAAAGAAAGAAAGAAAGAAAGAACTTAGGACCACAATTGAGCCCAAAATTTTGGTTGCTAAGCAAGACCGTTAAGTCAGTTTCACCACATTTTCCAAGTTGGCCATGCCCACCGGGTCACATGACAAAACAAAACAGGCCACACCTTTTGGCTCTCAAAAGAAATTTCAGTAGTGGTACTGTTGATATTTGGCCCTAGACGGCCAAGTGAGCTGACTCCCCCCCCCCCCCCCCTGCGTGCATATGGGCCGCCTGTTCTCCCTCCCCCCTCGTCCTCTAGGCCAGCCGGTCCGCAGAATTTTCTTTAAAGTGAAACCGGTCCCTGGTGCAAAAAAGGTTGGGGACCCCTGTCCTAACACACTCCCCCTTGGGTTGATCAATATATATTCACATCCTTAAACCATGATCATAACAACCCTCCTTGTGCTTTATTGCTCCTTGAGCCTTTGTAAAATGGTCAGCCACGTTATTTTCTGACGTACAGTAAACAAGCTTTATGTTATGACCTTATTCTACTACACCAGGGGTCGGCAACCTTAAACACTCCAAGAGCCACAAAGGCCCTAACCGGAAGACCCCCCCTTCAATTCTGAAGCTGACAGGAAGTCCGGTTCCCCCACCATAGAGTCTCTTCCTAGCGTGGCATCCTTTTTCCTCTACCGGCCCTAACCGAAAGCCCTGTCCATGGTGGAGCCGACTGGCGACAGGGAGCCGCAGCAGAGGGATGAATGAGCCACATGCGGCTCCGGAGCCAAAGGTTGCTGACCCCTGTACTACACTAACTCCCCTTTTTTTTCTCCTTTTTGGTCTTTTGTCATTATATCATATTTTGATAAACCGGTAACAGTTTTAAACAAAAAGAAATATATATATGGATAAACCAAATAACGTTTGGGGTTTTTTTCTTTAGGATCTGATTGAACTCAGCACTCTGGTGACCGAGTTTTCCTTGCTTGTTAATGTAAGTAGAGCAAAGTTGGTTTCCCTTTATTCCCCCCCTCCTCCCCATGCCTGCGAGTGAAGCAAGAGCCCGCCTGCAAAATTGCACACGCCCCAAACTGGCCGCACCCCGTCCCTGGCCACGCGATTCCCTTTTCGCGCCCTGTCGGGTCCTTAAGGTGCCAGTGAACCCGCGTTTCTCTCGTAGACCCAGCAGGAGAAAGTCGACCGGATCGAAGAGAACGTCTGCACTGCCGTTGCGAACGTGGAGGAGGGGACTCGGAGTTTATCCAAGGTGGGTCTCAACCAGCTGCTCTCGCCCTGCCAGCCGGGAGGACTCCATTCCCCATCCTCCCCGGTCTGTCTTTCCCTGCTTACAGGGAGGGTGGGGCTGTCTGATGATGCCAAGGAGACCTTCCCTACCCCCCCCCCCCAGCTCTGCCCCTCTCTTTCAATACAATACATTACAATACAATAGCAGAGTTGGAAGGGACCTTGGAGGTCATCTAGTCCAGGGGTCTGCAAAGTTGGCTCTTTTAAGACTGGTGGACTTCAACTCTCAGAATTCCCCAGCCAGGTATGCTGGCTGGGGAACTCTGGAAGTTGAAGTCCACCAGTCTTAAAAGAGCCAACTTTGCAGACCCCTGATCTAGTCCAACCCCCTGCCTAGGCAGGAAACCCTATACCGTTTCAGACAAATGGGTATCCAACATCTTCTTGAAGACTTCCAGGGTTGGGGCATTCACAACTTCTGGAGGCAACTTCTGTTCCATTGATTAATTGTCCTCTCTGTTAGGAAGTTTCTCCTCAATTCCAGGTTGCTTCTCTCCTTGATTAGTTTCCACCCATTGCTTCTTGTCCTGCCCTCAGGGGCTTTGGAGAATAGCTTGACTCCCTCTTCTTTGTGGCACCCTCTGAGATATTGGAAGGCTGCTATCATGTCTCCCCTGGTCCTTCTTTTCATTAAACTAGAGATACCCAGTTCCTGCAACTCTTCTTTGTATGTTTCAGCCTCCAGCCACGCAGGGGGTTGGACTAGAAGACCTACAAGGTCCCTTCCAACTCTGCTATTGTATTGTATTAATCCTCTTTGTTGCTCTTCTCTGCACTCTTTCCCCAGGCCGCGACCTACAAACTGGCCGCCCTCCCGGTGGCGGGTGCCCTCCTGGGGGGAATCGTGGGGGGGCCCATCGGGCTCCTGGCTGGCTTTAAGGTGGCCGGATTGGCGGCAGCCTTGGGCGGCGGCGTGCTGGGCTTCACGGGCGGAAAACTCATCCAGAGGAAGAAGCAGAAGATGATCAAGGACCTCTCCTCTTCCAGTTGCCCCGATTTGCCCGGGCAGAGCGACCAAGGCGGCAGCTGAGGACTGGGGAACCCTCGAGCCGTCTCGGCTGACATCACGGCTGCCCGCCTGGATGGGCGCCTGTCTTCTCCTGCGGGAAATGTTTCCCGTTGAGAATGTGAAAGGGACATAAAAGGTGGAAAAACTTTCCGACTTGTGCCAGGGGAAGGCAAGCGGGGCATGGGGGGCTGTCTCCCCTTTGTTTTCCTTCCTCCTTCAGCGACAGTCTTCACCAAATGCCTTTTTCCCAGGTTAAAAAAGGAGAAAGGAGGCCACCCAGGTGTCTGGATCCTTCCGTTCGTCTCGAGCGCACAAATCCTGTGGGTTTTGGGTTTTTTTTACACTTGTTGATTTTAGAGCTTCTGGATTCTGGGGAGCTGAATCGGTTTGCGGTGGCAGAGTTTGCAAATTTTAATTTTTCCGGGCTGGATAGTTGGCTTCTACCTCTCGTTTTAAAAATGCCAGGGTCAGGAAAAGTCAGAGCGGGCTGTTCTTTGGGGGGAATTCTCTGCTTGTTGCTTAGAGGTCTGGAATCGTCTCTCTCAACCGTGGTCCTAGGTTGAGAATGACCTGTAATCCGAGGTTTTTTAACTTTGGCTACTTTAAGACGCCTGGACTTCAACTCCCAGAATTCCCCAGCCAGCATTACGATTATCATTTATAATAAATAGAATTCTATATGTATTATAGAATAAGTATCTAAAATCTATCTATCTATCTATCTATCTATCTATCTATCTATCTATCTATCTATCTATCTATCTATCTATCTATCTATCATCTATCTATCTATCTATCTATCTATCTATCTATCTATCTATCTATCTATCTATCTATCTATCTATCTCTATAGATATCTATATCTATAGATATATCTATCCATCCCATCCATCTCTCTCTCTCTCTCTCTCCATCCTTATCTATCTATCTATCTATCTATCTATCTATCTATCTATCTATCTATCTATCTATCTATCTATCTATCATCTATCTATCTATCTATCTATCTATCTATCTATCTATCTATCTATCTATCTATCTATCTATCTATCTATCTATCTATCTATCTATCTATCATCTCTCTCTCTCTCTCTCTCTCTCTATCTATCTATCTATCTATCTATCATTCTCTCTCTCTCTCTCTCTCTCTCTCTCTCTCTCTCTCTATCTATCTCTATAGATATCTATATCTATAGATATATCTATCCATCCCATCCATCCCTTTATCTATCTATCTATCTATCGATCGATCGATCGATCGATCGACCGACCTACCTACCTACCTACCTACCTACCTACCTACCTACCTACCTACCTACCTACCTACTATCTATCTATTCTGTCTATCTATTATATCTATATCATCTTTCTATCTATCTATATGTCTGTGCATATCTATATCATGTCTTTATCATATATCCTTCCTTCCTTCCTTCCTTCCTTCCTTCCTTCCTTCCTTCCTTCCTTCCTTCCTTCCTTCCTTCCTTCCTTCCTTCCTTCCTTCCTTCCTACCTACCTACCTACCTACCTACCTACCTACCTACCTACCTACCTACCTATATTCTCTCCCTCCCTCCTTCCCTCTCCCATTTTTCATACTTACAACCATAAGTGACCCAATTACAGCTAGTCTTGGCCTTAGCAAAGCTGGGGAATTCTGGGAGTTGAAGCCCGCTCGTCTGAAAGTTCCCCAATGGATGGGAGAATGCTGGGAATCGAAGTCCACCTGCCTGAAGAGGGAGAAGCATGGCTCCAGAACAGAATTCCCGCGCCTGCAAGGAATCCGGGGAGTTGAACTCCACAGGCCATAAAAGCCATTGATCCCCAAGCAGTGTTGGTGAACCTTTTCGGCACTCTGCTGAAACGGAAGCGTCCATGCACGTGTGCGTTCAGGGGAGCACCAGAAGCCGGAAGAGCAGTTCCCCCGCGTGAACTGAGCTTCCAATTTCCGGCATACTCTTGCTCATGTGCGCCGGTCACTTGGTCTTCCGGTTCCTGGAGCGCATGCACGCAGGAAGACCAGCTGGCCGGCTTGTGTATGCACACCAGGGAGCTGCTCTTCCAGTTTCTGGCATTCCCACACATGCAGAGGCCAGCTGGCCGGCACACATGGTGCATGGAACCTGGAAGAGCGTCGTGCGACGGCTGGCGTGCCCGGAGAGATGGCTCTGCATGCCACTTCCGGCATGCGTGCCATAGGTTAGCGATCACGGGTCTAGAATATCAGACGAGTTACTCCATATCAAGACGAGTTACTCCGTTTTAAAATTATTGGATTTTAGTTATTAATTATTACTTCCGTGCCAACTGACATCTAAAGGTGGAAACGATCCATTTGCGAGAGTGCGCGTGTGTAAATTAAACCACTGGGGATGTGTGTGTGTTGGTTGTTTCAAAAGAGCAACGTTGCTACGACAACCACTATTTTTTCCCCTCTTTGCACAAAAATACGACAGCATCTCGTCAGCATTCTGGAGCAGCCCCCCCGGAATCAACACGGATCTCTTAAAAATAATAACAATAATAACCATCATCGTCATCTATTTGAAGTATTTCCAAACGTCTCCGGGAGATGGTTGTGGGTTGCGGGTTGCGTGCCATTCCTTTTTAAGTGGGGCAAAACACTTTGATGGCATCGTTTGTAGGAAGGCCGGGGTGTCTGCGCTTCCTCCGATAAATAAAAGTCGTTTTTAAAAATAAGTTTACAAAGAAACGGGTTTTTATTAAAGGCTGTTTTTCTTCCTTCCTTCCTTTTTTTTGGCTGAGCTCTGCAGTTAGGCGATACAAGGAGTTGTGTTCTCTTTGTTCAGATTTTGCTGACTCCTGACCCATATTGAGGGCGCCCCGGGAGAAGAAGGCAGAGAGAGGACCACTGAGTTGGGGGAAATGAGAATTACCAGAGACTAAAATACAGGATGAGCCCCTCTTGGCCTCCCATCCAAACATCACCCAAGCCCGATCCAGCTTAGCTTTGGGAGGTCATTCGCTCCCTGAATTCAGTGCCAATGGCAGGAAGCAGATGCCCTCCTGGCACCATGCCCTGCAGCGGGCAGCCGCCTCTTCGCTGGAGCCCTGGACCCATGCGGCTGTTCCTTCCTGCTCAGCCCAGCCGGATGGGCCTTGTTCGGGATGGGAGATGCTCTCTGCCAGGGTCAGGATGGGCTGGGGAGTTTCACAAAGGGCCACAAGGGGGCAGCAGGACACCAAAGACAGCAAGGAGGACCCCCCCCCCCCATTCAAAGACTTGACAAGTGGATGAGAACGGGGGGGGGCTCCTGCATTTTGGGGGTGTCCTCCCCATCAGGAAGTTTCTTCTTAATTCCAAGTTGCTTCTCTCGTTCAGTTTCCATCCCTTCTTGTTCTGCCCTCAGGTGCCTTGGAGAATAGCTTGACTCCCTCTTCTTTGGGGCAACCCCTGAGAGATTGAAAGGATGGATGGATGGAAGAAAGGAGGGAGGGAGGGAGGAGGAAGAACTATTCTGCTTTGGGGCATTCACAACTTCTGGAGGCAAGCAGTTCCACTGGCTAATTGTTCTCACTGTCAGGAAATTTCTCCTCAGTTCTAAGTTGCTTCTCTCCTTGATTAGTTTCCACCCATTGCTTCTTGTCCTGCCCTCAGGTGCTTTGGAGAATAACTTGACTCCCTCTTCTTTGGGGCAACCCCTGAGATATTGGAAGGCTGTCCAAATGTCCCTCCTATACCAGGAGAAACAAGGAAATGAATCTGGACGGACATTTAGCAGAGTCCTTGTGGATTTCCACTCCCAGAATTCCTGGTGGTTGGCTGGGGAATTCTGGGAGTTGAAGTCCACAATTAAAATTCTCGACACCCCTGCCTTATACCATTCAGGACCAATGGCTGCCCAGTCTCTTCTTAAAAACCTCCAGTGATGAAGCATCCGCAACTTCTGGTGGCCAGCTGTTCCACTGGTGAATTGTCCTGGCTGTCTGGAAGTTTCTCCTCAATTCCAGGTTGCTTCTCTCCTTGATTAGTTTCCATCCATTGTTTCTCCTCCTGACTTCTGGTGCTTTGATAAACAAGTCGGCCGCCTCGCCTTTGGGGCAGCCCCTCAAATACTGGAATATTTCTATCATGTGCCCCCCTAGTCCTTCTTTGCTCTAGGCTGGCCGTGCCCAAATCCTGCAGCCGTTTTTCATGTATGTTTTTGCCTTCCGGACTTTAATCCTCTTAGTTGCTCTTCTCCGCCCTTTCCCCCAAAGTCTCCGCCTCTTTGTTGTAATGTGGGGCACCAAAACCGGATGGTGGATTCCAGGTGTGGCCTTACTAAAGCTTTACAAAGCGCTACTAAGACTTCACCTGCTTTTGATTCTATGCCTCTTGTTTACGTAACCAGGTTGTATCGCCTTTTTGGGCTAAGGCTCAATTTCCGTGTCGCCTGGAAGGGGCTTGTGCTGCCTGTTCTCAGATGCTTTTTCGACTAGCCTGGAATTCCCTAGTGGTCTCCCATCCCAAGGAGGGGGCCGGGGCTCTGCTTTGCCATTGGGCATCAACGAAATCTGGCTGTCCATCAAAACCACGATGCCAGCAGCCGCCTCTAGAGGGCAGCAGCGCCCTTGCTTTGGGGGGGCCTCTCCAGCTGCAGGGAGGAAAGGGGCCCGCCAGATGTTCCCCAACATCTGCCTCTTCATCGGGTTTGGTTCCTTCTCACCGGGAAGCAACCGCTGGCTCCGCTCGGCTTGCGGCTGCCCAAAAACGGCACGCCAGCAGCTTCTGGCACAGGCGTGGGCAAACTTTGCAACTTTAAGTCTGAAGGACTTCAGCTCCCAGAATTCTCCAGCCAGCTTTGCATTTGCATCCTTTTAGAGCAGGGGTCTCCAACCTTTGCAACTTTAAGTCTGAAGGCCTTCAGCTCCCAGACTTCTCCAGCCAGCTTTGCATTCGCATCCTTTTAGAGCAGGGGTCTCCAACCTTTGCAACTTTAAGTCTGAAGGACTTCAGCTCCCAGACTTCTCCAGCCAGCTTTGCATTCGCATCCTTTTAGAGCAGGGGTCTCCAACCTTTGCAACTTTAAGTCTGAAGGACTTCAGCTCCCAGACTTCTCCAGCCAGCTTTGCATTCGCATCCTTTTAGAGCAGGGGTCTCCAACCTTTGCAACTTTAAGTCTGAAGGCCTTCAGCTCCCAGACTTCTCCAGCCAGCTTTGCATTCGCATCCTTTTAGAGCAGAGGTCTCCAACCTTTGCAACTTTAAGTCTGAAGGCCTTCAGCTCCCAGACTTCTCCAGCCAGCTTTGCATTCGCATCCTTTTAGAGCAGGAGTCTCCAACCTTTGCAACTTTAAGTCTGAAGGACTTCAGCTCCCAGACTTCTCCAGCCAGCTTTGCATTCGCATCCTTTTAGAGCAGGGGTCTCCAACCTTTGCAACTTTAAGTCTGAAGGCCTTCAGCTCCCAGACTTCTCCAGCCAGCTTTGCATTCGCATCCTTTTAGAGCAGAGGTCTCCAACCTTTGCAACTTTAAGTCTGAAGGCCTTCAGCTCCCAGACTTCTCCAGCCAGCTTTGCATTCGCATCCTTTTAGAGCAGGAGTCTCCAACCTTTGCAACTTTAAGTCTGAAGGACTTCAGCTCCCAGACTTCTCCAGCCAGCTTTGCATTCGCATCCTTTTAGAGCAGGGGTCTCCAACCTTTGCAACTTTAAGTCTGAAGGACTTCAGCTCCCAGACTTCTCCAGCCAGCTTTGCATTCGCATCCTTTTAGAGCAGGGGTCCCCAACCTTTGCAACTTTAAGTCTGAAGGACTTCAGCTCCCAGACTTCTCCAGCCAGCTTTGCTGAAGTCCTTCAGACTTAAAGTTGCAAAGGTTGGAGACCCCTGTCCTAAACGACAGTGGGGAGGGGGGGGCACCCGTATCTCCTCCACCCCTCCCACCAAGCATGAATCGAAGCGATCCAGTCTCCCAGGGCGCCTAACCTGGGCAGAGCAAATAACATTGGAGACTCTCTTAGAGTCCACCTGGCACAGAAATGGACAAATATTTCAAGCCCCAGAAGCTGGAATCAAATTTTGAGGCAGTTGGGGATTTCTTTTATCTCCTGTTTCAGCTCTAAGCGGTATTGATTTGTGTTTGATTTCCCTGGAAATAAAATGCAAAGCTCTCTTCCAATCCGAGCGACCCGAGAAAGGGGGGGGGGGGAAACCCCCAAAACTCCGTGCAACGTTAAAGCTGCAAATTCATTTCTTTGGCTCAACGTCCAGTTTTGCCCGCCCGAATCTATTGTTTCCTTCTTGACCAGAGCACGCATTTGGGGGGGGGGGGAAAGGTAGTGAAAGGGGCATTCTGTATGATGGGCAGCCTTCACTTGGATGTCAGGAAATAACGGAAGTTCGGTGAAAAACTTTGGGCTGCTGGAAAGGAAGCAAGTCATCAATCCAGGAGAATCGTTGTAGCTCAGGGCTGAACTGGGGGGGTTGTCCTTGGGGCTCTCTGGGCTGCCTGGTTTTCTTTCAGGCGTTTCATGACCCATCTAGGTAGCATCATCAGTGCTAGAAGGGAGTGAGGTATGCAGAGAGGAAGAAGAGGGGGACTGTGGGGTTCTTGGTAAGCTCTGAGCTGGGCTGTATTCTTACAGGCATTTCATGACCCAACTAGAGAACATCATCAGTGCTAGTAAGGAGTGGGGTGTGCTCACTCCACAAGAGAGACAGAAGGAGGGAAGGAGGAAGGAAGGAAGGAAGGAAGAAAAAGAAAGAAAGAAAAGTGAGCTAAGGAGAAAATAGGAAGGGAGGGAAGAAGGGGGGAGGAAGGAAGGAAAGAGAAAAAAGTGAGAAGGAGAAAATAGGGAGGAAGGAAGGAAGAAAAAGAAAGAAAGAAAAGAAAAAGTTAAGGAGAAAATAGGAAGGGAAGAAAAGAGGAAGAAAGAATGAAAAAGTAAGTTAAGGAGAAAATAGGAATGGAGGGAGGAAGGAAGGAGGGAGGGAGGAAGAAAGAAAAAGAAAAAGCGAGTTAAGGGGGAAATAGGAAGGGAGAAAGGAAGAAAAAGAAAAAAAGGAAGGAAGAAAAGGTAAATTAAGGAGAAAATAGGAAGGGAGGAAAGGAGGAAGGAAGAAGGAAGGAAGGAAGGAAGGAAGGAAGGAAGGAAGGAAGGAAGGAAGGAAGGAAGGGGGAGGAGGACTGTGGCGTCCTGGGTGCTCTCTGAGTTTGCTGGTTCTCTTGCAGGCATTTCATGACCCAACTAGGGAACACCATCAGTGCTAGTAAAGAGTTTGCCCTTCGTTTATATCCTAGTGACTTCCCCTGGGGGCAGATTACTCTTCTTTGCCACTTCCTGGATGGGGGGGGGGAGCTGTTTACTCCTCGGTGGTGGGTCCCATGCCAACCTTGGAGTTGCTCTGGGCTCACCCGAGTGCCGATTGCTGGTGGGGAGGCTTCCTTGGTCTCCTCCGCCCCCCCCCCCTCCTTTGACTCGTCGATTGTCTTTTTTGCAGAGTAGGGCGTGTAGTCGTTGTCTCTCCTTCTGTGTCTGTCGATGGCTGATTCGGCAGAAGGCCATCCTTCGAGGAATCCCTGGACTTGGCCTGGTCCAGGGTGGTCACCGAAACTCTGGTCAAGCCTGGCCCTGAGGCTTCCCAGGGCCTCTTGGGGTTGGTCTTCAGGGGTTGGTCTTCTGCCAGTCCAGGCAAGTCATGCCAGGGAAGACTGTTAGCAACTCTGGGTTCAGAACCAGCGTTACAACTCTGGTCCCGTAACCAGTGTTATGGGTAACAAACACCCCCGTTTGAAAATAGATGCGGAATAGTGTAATACACTGGACAGTAAAGAGATACGTTGCTTTAGCCACACACAAACTCTAAAACTCTGATAGTAAGAAAATAAATAGTCTTTACTTTGTAGCAACTAAAATGCTTCTTCCGACCAGTGATACTAACTTCTCAAAACAATAACAGTCCTTCACCCAACACAGTTATCTTACAGTGATGCAAAAACAAATACTTCTTCTTTCTTCAGTCTTCAGCTACTCAGCGGCAAACAGTAAGAACAGGAATCAAATGGAATCGAAAAGGGGATGAACTGTGTTTTTGAGCTTCCTTTTATGGTAGAGCTGAGAAGCACAGCCAATCAGAATTCAACACAGTTCTTAAAGCTACATATACTCTTTAAGAATACTGGCTTATATATATTGTCAACCCAACATAAGGCTGAATATCCTTACAAAGACCCCCAGGAACTTGGATCTCAGGATCCCCTGGATTTCGTGGAGCCTAGAGGCGGTGGCAGGAAGGCCTTGGAAGAGTTCCCTCGCACCCCTGAGCTGAAATGTTTCCAGCACCCACAGCTTCACCCGCCATTTCTGTAGGTGCCATTCATTTCCACACTTCAGGCTCATAGCTACGACGGTCGCAATGTCCCGAAGTCGTGGGATCCCCTTCGGCGATCTTCTGATGGTCCAAGTCAATGGAGAAACCCATTTCACTTAACAACCGTTGCGTTATTAACGGCAGCGCTTCACTTAACGACTGAGACCAGGAAGGTTGTAAAATGGGGCTAAACTTACTTGATAACTGTCGGGTATTCTGTCTCTCTTTTTTTCTTCCTTTTCATTTTTCCTTTCCCTTCTTCCTTCCCTTCTTCATTGCTCCCCTCCTCTCCTCTATTCCCTTCCCTTCTTCCTTCCATTCCCCGTTCTCTTTCCTTCTTCCCTTCCTTCTCTTCTTCATTGCTCCCCTCTCCCCCATTCCCTTCCCTTCTTCCTTTCCTTCCCCATTCTCTTCCCTTCTTCCCTTCTCTTCTTCCCTTCCCTTCCCCTTCCTTTCTTCATTGCTCCCCTCCCCCCTATTTCCTTCCCTTCTCCCTTCCCTTCTCCCTTCCATTTCCTTTTCCCTTCCCTTCTTCATTGCTCCCCTCCTCTATTCCCTTCCCTTCTTCCTTCCCTCCTCTTTTCCCTTCCCTTCTTCATTGCTGCCCTGCCCTTCTTTCCTTCTGTGGATCCCAGACCAAGCCATGCGTAAGAGAACCTCTCCTGTCAATGAGATATTATTAGCCTTAATTAGCCTGTCTCATTTAGCAACGGGAGTTTTGCAATCATAGGTCGAGGACTCCCTGTAACGCATTCAGCAAAATGACAGTGAGAAAAGTTAATCAGTGGAAGAGAAGTTGCCTCCAGAAGTTGTGAAGGCCCCAACACTGCAAGTCTTCAAGAAGATGTTGGACAGCCATTTGTCTGAAACGGTGTAGGGCTTCCTGCCTAGGCAGGGGGTTGGACTAGAGGACCTCCAAGGTCCCTTCCAACTCTGCTATTGCATTGTATTGATGAAAAGAAGGACCAGAGGAGACATGATAGCAGTCTTCCAATATCTCAGGGGTTGCCCCAAAGAAGAGGGAGTCAAACTATTCTCCAAGGCACCTGAGGGCAGAACAAGAAGCAATGGGTGGAAACTAATCAAGGAGAGAAGCAACTTAGAACTAAGGAGGAAGTTCCTGACAGTGAGAACAATTAATCAGTGGAACAGAAATTGTCTCTAGAAGTTGTGAATGCCCCAACCCTGGAAGTCTTTAAGAAGATGTTGGACAGCCATTTGTCCGAAGTGGCGTAGGGCTTCCTGCCTAGGCAGGGGGTTGGACTAGAAGACCTCCAGGGTCCCTTCCAGCTCTGCTATTCTAGGAAGGAAGGAGAATTAATTCTTTTAGAACAATTAAATCAGTGGAACTCCTTGCCTCTAGATGTCCTGAATGCTCCAACCCTGGAAGTCTTGAAGAAGATATTGGATAAACCATTGGTCTGAAGTGGCGTAAGGTCTCCTGCCTGGGCAGGGGGCTGGACTAGAAGACCTCCAGGGTCCCTTCCAAAGTTGAACCATCCTTTGCACCCCCACAGAGTTTCCTGGCCACAGACTGTGGGGGCTGCCAGGCTGCCCCTCCTGCCAAAGCAAGACAGTAACTGGGCAGCCTCCCCCCTGCCCCCCCCAACCCAGCTTTCCCTGCCCCCCCCCCCCTTTCCACCGCTGCCCGGTCTCTAATGGAGAGCCGGTCGGAAGTGGCTGGTGAATCTTTAATGGAGACAACCTTGGTGGGGGCCATAAACTCCAGCTGACAACGGCAAGACCGTCTCTCTCCATCTGAACCCCCCCCCCCTCAAAAAAAAAAAAGGCCTGTTCTTTACTTAACTCTGCCGTAATGGGTTTAATAGCCCGAGAGGGAACCGAGGTGCAAGTCGTGTCCCCCCCCCCACCTGGGTTTCCGAATTTAATTGAGGCGCATCTGCAGGGAGAGACGGAGGGGCAGGGAGGTCAGGCCCCAGGAGGGGCAGGGAGGGGACACACACACACACACACACCGCCTTTCCCCTCCCTACACAAACACACAACACACACACACACAGCCTTTCCCCAGGCTCTCTACCAGGCTGCCTCTCACCTTCTGGCCAATGTTTGGTGAACTCTTCATTTCCCTTCGCCTTTCCTTCTTTCCTTCTTTCTTTCCTCTTTCCTGCTTCCCTTCCCTTTCTTCCCTTCTCCTTCTTCCCTTCTCCTTCCTTTCTTTCTTTTGCTTTCCATCCTTCCTTTTCTTTCTTCCCTTCACCTTTTGCTTCCCTTCCCTTTCTTCCCTTCTCCTTCTTCCCTTCTCCTTCCCTTCTTTCTTTTGCTTTCCTTCCTTTTCTTTTCCTTTCTTCCCTTCGCCTTTCCTTCTCCCCTTCCTCTTTCCTGCTTCCCTTTCCTTTCTTCCCTTCTCCTTCTTCTCTTCTCCTTCCCTTCTTTCTTTTCCTTTCTTCCCTTCCCTTTCTTCTTCCCTTCCATTTCTTTTCTTTTCCCTTCCCTCCTTCCCTCCTTTCCTTCCCCTTTCCTTCTTCCCTTTCTTTTCCTTCCCTTTTCTTTCCTTCCTTTCCTCCTTTCCTTCCCCTTCCCTTCTTTCCTTTCTTTTCCTTTCCTTTCTTCCCTTCCTCTTCTTTCCTTCCCATTCCCTTCTTTACTTTCTTTTCCCTTCCCTTCCACTTCTTTTTCTTTCCTTTCTTCCCTCCTTTCCTTCCCCTTTCCTTCTTCCCTTTCTTTTCCTTTCCTTCTCTTCCTTCCCTTCCTCTTCTTCTCTTTCTTTTCCTTTCTTCTTCCCTTTCTTTTCCTTTCCTTTCTGTCCTTCCCTTTCCTTCCTTCCTTCCCTCCTTTCCTTCCCCTTCCCTTCTTTCCTTTCCTCCTTTCCCCTTTCCTTCTTCCCTTTCTTTTCCTTTCCTTTCCATTCCTCTTTCCCTCCCCTCCTTCCTCTATTTTCTTCCTTTCCTTTCCTGCCGTGTGGCTCATGGCATCCTCAGGGGACAGCCACCCCCTCCCCACCAGATCCACTTGGGCCTGTGTGTGTGTGTGTGTGTGTGTGTGTGGCCTGCCCTGACCCTTGCCAGCATTTCCAGCCGTGGGTCAGAAGGGAACAATCCCAGGGAGATTCTGAAACCAATTAATTAACGCTGTGCCGCTGGAAATGCAAAAAAAAAAGCTTCTTCGAATATTGTTTTAATTTGAAATTAAGGCTCGTGGGGGTTTTTCTCTCTCTCTCACTTTCTGCTGCCTCCGTTCTATTGCCCTTCCGAGGCCATATTCTATTTCCCTAAGCCGTCCGATCGTGGCCATCGAAAAATCCAATAAACAGACAAACCAAGAAATTAAAATCAGGGTGACCTATTTTCCTGGCTTCTTTTTACAACACTTTCCCCCCACGAGACGCCCCGGGGCTACAATTCCCTGGGAGTGATAGGTTGGAGAAGAGCAGCGAAGACCTTGGAGGTCTTCTAGTCCACCCCCTGCTTACATCTAAAACAGGGCTGTCCAAGCGTGGGAACTTTAAGACTGGTGGACTCCAACTCCCAGAATTCCCCAGCCAGCCATGCTGGCTGGCTGGGGAATTCTGGGAATTGAAGTCCACCTTCAAGGTTGGACACCCCTGCCCTATACTATTCAGGACAAATGGCTGCCCAGTCTCTTCTTCAAAACTTCCAGTGATGAAGCACCCGCAACTTGGGGACCCCTGCTCTAAAAGGATGCAAATGCAAAGCTGGCTGGAGAAGTCTGGGAGCTGAAGTCCTTCAGACTTAAAGTTGCAAAGGTTGGAGACCCCTGCTCTAAAAGGATGTGAATGCAAAGCTGGCTGGAGAATTCTGGGAGCTGAAGTCCTTCAGACTTAAAGTTGCAAAGGTTGGAGACCCCTGCTCTAAAAGGATGCGAATGCAAAGCTGGCTGGAGAAGTCTGGGAGCTGAAGTCCTTCAGACTTAAAGTTGCAAAGGTTGGAGACCCCTGCTCTAAAAGGATGCGAATGCAAAGCTGGCTGGAGAAGTCTGGGAGCTGAAGTCCTTCAGACTAAAAGTTGCAAAGGTTGGAGACCCCTGCTCTAAAAGGATGCGAATGCAAAGCTGGCTGGAGAATTCTGGGAGCTGAAGTCCTTCAGACTTAAAGTTGCAAAGGTTGGAGACCCCTGCTCTAAAAGGATGCGAATGCAAAGCTGGCTGGAGAAGTCTGGGAGCTGAAGTCCTTCAGACTTAAAGTTGCAAAGGTTGGAGACCCCTGCTCTAAAAGGATGCGAATGCAAAGCTGGCTGGAGAAGTCTGGGAGCTGAAGTCCTTCAGACTTAAAGTTGCAAAGGTTGGAGACCCCTGCTCTAAAAGGATGTGAATGCAAAGCTGGCTGGAGAAGTCTGGGAGCTGAAGTCCTTCAGACTTAAAGTTGCAAAGGTTGGGGATCCCTGCTCTAAAAGGATGCGAATGCAAAGCTGGCTGGAGAAGTCTGGGAGCTGAAGTCCTTCAGACTAAAAGTTGCAAAGGTTGGAGACCCCTGCTTTAAAGGATTGTCCACTAGGACTCCAAGGTCCTTCTCCCAGATGAGTGGTCCCTTTTGGACCAGATGTTGCCTCATCTGTTCTTGTTCCTTTGGTTTTTTTCCTTCCTAGGTCTTGCCTTGACCAAAACTGAAGGCAGTTTTCCATAGTGGTCTTACCTAGGCAAGAGGTACAAACACTTCATGTGATCTTGATGGAATCAGAAGAGAAGGTCTTGGAGGTCTTCTAGTCCAGCTCCTTCCTCAAGTAGGAGACCCTACGCCATTTCAGACAGTTGTTCAATCAATCGGAATTGGAAGGGACCTTGGAGGTCTTCTAGTCCAGCCCCCTGCTCAAGCAGGAGACCCTGTGCCATTTCAATCAGAATGGAGATGGGAGGGACCTTGGAGGTCTTCTAGTCCAATCCACTGCTCAAGCAGGAGACCCTGTGCCATTTCAATCAGTGGAGATGGAAGGGGCCCTGGAGGTCTTCTAGTCCAGCTCCCTCCTCAAGCAGGAGACCCTGTGCCATTTCAGACAGTAGCTCAATCAATCGGAATTGGAAGGGACCTTGGAGGTCTTCTAGTCCAGTCCTCTTCTCAAGCAGGAGACCCTAGACCATTTCTGAATCTGAATCCGAATAGAGCTGGAAGGGACCTTGGAGGTCTTCTAGTCCAGCTCCCTCCTCAAGCAGGAGACCCTAGGCCATTTCAGACAGCAGTTCAATCAATCAGAATGGAGCTGGAAGGGACCTTGGAGGTCTTCTAGTCCAGCCCCCTGCGGAAACAGCAGACCCTATACAAATGGCTGTCCAGTCTCTTCTTAAGAGCCTCCTACATGATGGAGCACCTACAATGTCTAGTGGCAAGCTGTTCCATCTCTTTCTTTCTCTCCCTCTCTCCTGTAGCCCTTCAGATGGGGAATTCTCTTTTCCAGTCTGTTTGGACCGAATAATTTGGATGCCATTCAGATGCCCGCCCCATTGAATCCCATAGGGAAGCAGGGGGCACAACGTTAGCTTCTAACAATGTTAGTGAAATCTGTGGTTGGTTGCCGTTGGGACCACACAGGTTGTGTTTGCCTCCCATCGAGCAAACTGGATAAAGATTTAACCTCTGCGATTTGGCCAAGATGCTAAACTTGGTTAGCTTCAAGCTTCCCTAATCGCTCCCAGGGGGATGTTTTGTGCTAAACCTGTTGGGTTAAGCATCCATGTCCATCGATTGCAACCAGCTCAGACCGTGTGGGTTAATTAAGAAACCAGGTTAGGCAGGAGAGGGTGAGAAGGCAGCTGGGGCCAAGCAGGGGGTGGGAATTTCCCCCTGCGGGGACGGGAAGTGAGCAGAAGGAAAGGAGAAGGAGGAAACAGAGGAAGATCATAGACAGGTTTGATCGTAACAGAGCCAGGAAAGAAGTTTTAAAACATAATCTATTCAGATACCCTGGAAAGACCATATGGACATGTATGATGATCTAACCCCATTCGTTCTTCTCTTCTCCTCTCCTCCTCTTCTTCTTTCCTTTTCTCCTTTCTCTTCTTTCCTTTTCTTCTGCTTCACTTTTTCCTTCATTTTCCCTTTTCCTTTCCATTCCCTCCTTCCTTCCCTTTTCCCTTCCCTTCCCTTCTTCCTTCCCTTCCTCTTTTCCTTTCTCTTCTTCACTGCTCTCCTCCCTTTCCTATTTACTCTCCTCCCCTCCCCATTCCCTTCCCTTCTTCCTTCCCTTCCCTTTTCTCTTCCCTTCTTCATTGCTCCCCTCCCTTTCCCTATTCTCTCCCCTCCTCTTCTCCCTTCCCTTCTTCATTGCTCTCCTCCCCTCTTCCCTTCTCTTCCCGTCTCCCTTCCCTTCTTCCCTGCCCCTCTTCCCTCCATTCCCTCCGTGGATCCCAGAGCATGCGATGGCTAAGAGAGCCTCGCCTGTCCATGAAATATTATTAGCCTGAAGATGCAGAAAGACATATTTTAATGGGCTGGATTTTATCGATCGATCGGACGGCAGCCCAGCCGTTTCCTGAAGGGGTTTCAAGGGGTCTCCGGCCTGGCCCCCATCCTCCTCCCTTCCCCCTCCCAGCCTTTCCTTCCCCTCGTCTATACGCTCCCCTGCAACAATACACGAAGTCCTCGACTTACGACAGTTTGCTTAGTGGCCATTCGGAGTTACAACGGCACTGAAAATGGGGATCGAGGGCTGTTTTTCATGCTTACGACCGGTGCAGCCTCCCCGTGATCTTGGCCACTGATTCGCGCTTATGACGGCTGCAGAGGGTTTTATGACCCCCCTGACAAGCAAAGTCAATAGGGAAGCCAGATTCACTTAATGGCTGTGTTCCCAGTTTAACCACTGCAGGCGATCCACTTAACAACTGTGGCCAAGAAAGGTCGTAATATGAGTCGAAACCCACTCAACGGTGGTCTCCCTTAGCAACGGAAATTTGGGCTGCTTTGTGGTTGTAAGGCGAGGCCCACCTGTATTTGTTCTTATTTTCTTTTCAATGTGCTGATTATTTTTTTATTATCGAATGGAATGGAATGGAATGGAATTACAGAATGGAATAGAATAAGAATTAGAATTAGAATAGAATTCAGAAGAGAGTAGAAGAGAATAAGAAGAGAAGAGAATATAGAATAGAATGAGAATAAGAATTAGAATAGAATAGAATAAAAATAGAATAGAATATAGAATGGATTAAGAATAAGAATATAATTCAGAAGAGAATAAGAAGAGAAGGGAATATAGAATATAATGAGAATAAGAATTAGACTAGAGTAGAATGGAATAAAAATAATTACAATAGAGGAGAAGAGAACAGAATGGAATAAGAATAAGAATTAGAATAGAATAGAATGGAATAAAATAGAATAGAATGGATTAAGAATAAGAATAGAATTGAGAAGAGAATAAGAAGAGAAGGGAATATAGAATATAATGAGAATAAGAATTAGACTAGAGTAGAATAAAAATAGAATAGAGGAGAAGAGAACAGAATGGAATAAAAATAAGAATTAGAATAGAATAGAATGGAATAAAAATAGAATAGAATGGATTAAGAATAAGAATAGAATTCAGAAGAGAACAAGAAGAGAAGAGAATATAGAAAAGAATAAGAATAAGAATTAGACTAGAATAGAATAAAAATAATTACAATAGAGGAGAAGAGAACATAGAATGGAATAAAAATAAGAATTAGAATAGAATAGAATATAGAATGGATTAAGAGTAAGAATAGAATTCAGAAGAGAATAAGAAGAGAAGGGAATATAGAATAGAATGAGAATAAGAATTAGACTAGAATAGAATAAAAATAATTAGAAGAGAAGAGAATATAGAAAAAATAAGAATTAGATAAGAATTAGACTAGACTAGAATAGAATAAAAATAGTCAGAATAGAATAGAATAGAGAATGGATTAAAAATAAGAATAAGAATAGAATTCGGAAGAGAATAAGAAGAGGAATATAGAATAGAACAAGATTTAGATTAGAATAGAATAAAAATAATTAGAAGAGAAGAGAATATAGAATGGAATAAAAATAAGAATAAGATTTAGAATAGAATTCAGAATAGAATAGAATAGAATAGAATAGAATAACAGAGCTGGAAGGGACCTTTAAGGTCTTCTAGTACAGCCCCCTCCTCAAGCAGGAGACCCTATGCCATTTCAATCAGAATAGAGCTGGAAGGGACCTTGGAGGTCTTCTAGTCCAGCCCCCTCCTCAAGCAGGAGACCCTATGCCATTTCAATCAGAATAGAGCTGGAAGGGACCTTGGAGGTCTTCTAGTCCAGCCCCCTCCTCAAGCAGGAGACCCTGTGCCATTTCAATCAGAATAGAGCTGGAAGGGACCTTGAAGGTCTTCTAGTCCAGCCCCCTCCTCAAGCAGGAGACCCTGTGCCATTTCAATCAGAATAGAGCTGGAAGGGACCTTGGAGGTCTTCTAGTCCAGCCCCCTCCTCAAGCAGGAGACCCTGTGCCATTTCAATCAGAATAGAGCTGGAAGGGACCTTGGAGGTCTTCTAGTCCAGCTCCCTCCTCAAGCAGGAGACCCTATGCCATTTCAATCAGAATAGAGCTGGAAGGGACCTTGGAGGTCTTCTAGTCCAGCTCCCTCCTCAAGCAGGAGACCCTGTGCCATTTCAATCAGAATAGAGCTGGAAGGGACCTTGGAGGTCTTCTAGTCCAGCTCCCTCCTCAAGCAGGAGACCCTTTGCCATTTCAGACAAGTGGATCTCCAGTCTCTCCTTAAAAAACAATTTTAAAACGTTCTCATTTTACTTATTTTTAATTCGGGGTCGGAGCGATGACCCCCTGCTTACCCCACACCTTTCCATTGTGGAAGGCCAACCGTTTCATTCCAGCCCCCCCTCCCTTTCTGCTGAAACCCCCCAATGCCTCCCCCCCCCCACGCACCCTTCCCGGATCCAAAAATGTGTGCTTGTGTTCCTGTGCAGCTGTTTGTAAACATGTGTTTTAATTAGCAGGGGGGGGGTGAGGGACGGCCCTTCCCTCCGCCCCCCCAGCC
The DNA here is from genome assembly GCA_039707465.1 of Rhabdophis nuchalis. Taxonomy (NCBI): domain Eukaryota; kingdom Metazoa; phylum Chordata; class Lepidosauria; order Squamata; family Natricidae; genus Rhabdophis; species Rhabdophis nuchalis. The sequence goes on along the minus strand of CM077645.1, from coordinate 224,850,380 downwards.
CTCCCCAGGGACCCTCCCCACCCCCCTTTGAGGCTGAGTCAGCCCATCGGCCGGGATTTTTATTAATTTGATTAATAACAACGGATGTCAGCGAGGTCATTACCGGCTAATCGGTGATGACAAGGTTGTCAGAGTGTGTCCCTCGGACCCCCCCTCCTCCTCCCACGCTGGGTCTCCATTGCATTAATTAAAAACCAGGGGAAGAAATTGGGGTCTCCCGAGGCCTTTGCAAGAACACGGCTCTGCCGGGGGGGGGGAGTTGGCTCCCCCCTCTCCAGACACACACACACACACACACACACACCTGTGGGAGTGGCAACCTGGACACACCTGGTGCCTCCAAGCCCTCTGACTTTGCATTTTGTACATGCTCAGAGAACCCAGGAGCGCATAGCTCCTTGGGGTGGACCGAGAGGGCGGGGGGGGGGGGGCGAAGGTAGGGGTGTTTTGCCAGCTGGCGACCCCCCCCCCCCGGCTTCCTTCGCTGGGGACCCCCGGCCCAAGCAACAACAGGGGAAGAAAGTTGTGTCGCTGGGTGTGACCCACAACGATTGTTTGCTTTTATTTTATTTTATTTTATTTTATTTTATTTTATTTTATTTTATTTTATTTTATTTTATTTTATTTTATTTTATTTTATTTTATTATTTTATTTTATTTTATTTTATTTTATTTTATTTTATTTTGTTTTATTTTATTTTATTTTATTTTATTTTATTTTATTTGTCTTGTGCTGAAAATCGTGGGGAAGTTAATGCTTCCCTCCTTCTTTTCTCTCTTCTCCTACCCTCCTCTTTCCTTTCGTTTATTTGTGTGTTTGTAAAATGTCTTTAGCTGTCTGTCTGACTGTACGGCAACTCTGGATGTTTTGCAATATTAATATGTATATGTATATGTATATATAACATAAAATTTATAACTGGGCTGTTTTTACATGTTAGGCAGTTGTATTAGCCGTTAAGCCACAATCTCGCCTCTTATTTTATATATCTATATATATATTATATATAGATATAAATATACATATACATACATAAATACATATACACATATATGTGTGTGTGTGTGTGTGTGTTAGTTTTTATGAGCTGATCAATAAATTTAAATTTGAGAGACCAAGATAGATCTATTTCGAGCGTATTAACTCTCATCAGTTGGCCACACCCTTTACTGGGATTCGAACCAGGGTTGTAATGCATCTCAGGCAGAAGCCTAGCAATTCAGCCTAACCGGCTCTACCTTATTGCATCAGCTGAGACAGGAGTATTTAGTATAGATAATTGTTTACATTTATGCTGATCAATAAATAAACAAGGGAGACTAGTATAGATTTATTTCAAGCTATTTAGCTCTCATCAGCTAGCCATGCCCTTACTGGGATTCGAACCAGGGAAGTATTATGTGTGAGGCAGTTGCAATTGCCACCAGACCACTGGTTCTATCTTGATCAGGATCGATTCCCAGCTAAGGGCATGGCTAGCTGATGAGAGCTAAATAGCTTGAAATAGATCTATACTAGTCTCCCTTGTTTATTTATGTATCAGCATAAATGTAAACATCTATCTATCTATCTATCTATCTATCTATCTATCTATCTATCTATCTATCTATCTATCTATCTATCTATCTATCTATCTATCTATCTATCTTTCTCCATATGTCTGTCTCTCTCTCTCTCCATCCATCTCTCTCTCTCTCTCTCTCTCTCTCTCTCTCTCTCTCTCTCTCTCTCTCTCTCTCTATTTCCCTATTTTCTCTATCAATCTATCTCCATCCCTATCTATCTATCTATCTATCTCCATATGTCTGTCTCTCTCTCTCTCCATCCATCTCTCTCTCTCTCTCTCTCTCTCTCTCTCTCTCTCTCTCTCTCTCTCTCTCTCTCTCTCTCTCTATTTCCCTATTTTCTCTATCAATCTATCTCCATCCCTATCTATCTATCTATCTATCTATCTATCTATCTATCTATCTATCTATCTATCTATCTATCTATCTATCTATCTATCTATCTATCTATCTCCATATGTCTGTCTCTCTCTCTCTCTCTCTCCATCCATCTCTCTCTCTCTCTCTCTCTCTCTCTCTATTTCCCTATTTTCTCTATCAATCTATCTCCATCCATATCTATCTATCTATCTATCTATCTATCTATCTATCTATCTATCTATCTATCTATCTATCTATCATCTATCTATCATTTATTTATCTTTCTGTCTAATCCGTTTTGCCGCCTTTTACCACCTTTCTTTCTATAGTTGTTAAGTGAATCCCTACAGTTGTTAAGTTAGTAACTCGGTTGCTAAGTGAACCTGTGACTTTCCCATTGACGTCGCTTGTCAGAGGGACGCAAAAGGAGATCACATGATCCCGGACGCTACAACCGTCATAAGTCCATGCCAGTTGCCAAAGAACTGAATTCTGATCGTGTGACCATGGGAATACAGCAAAGGTCGTCATGGGTGCGAAACAGCCCTAAGTCACTTTTTCAGGGATGTTGCAACCTTGAACGGTCACTAAATGAACTTGAATGTAAGTCAAGGACTAGCTGTAGATGAGTGTAAGCCAGTGTGAAGGTATGAGGACCACCGGCTGAGGACTTCTGGGAGTTGAAGGCCACGTATCTTCCAGCTGCCAAGGTGGAGAAAAATTGAGAATTGTCCCAAAGGCAAGTAGAGTTTTTTTGATTTCTCGTTGAAAACATTTCCCTTATCATCCAAGAAGCTTCTTCAGTTCTAACCTGAGAAGCAAAATGCATTCAAAGGAAAAACCAAGAAAGTCCAGTTAATGGGCTTCTTTCCTTCCTTCCTTTTTTCTCCTTAATACATTCCTTCTCTTTCTCTCTCTCTCTCTTCTTTCCTTCCTTCCTTCCATCCTTCCTTCCTTTTTTCTCCTTAATACATTCCTTCTCTCTCTCCCTTCCTTTTTCTCCTTAATGCATTCTTTCTCTCTCTCTCTCTTCCTTCCTTCCTTTTTTCTCCTTAATACATTCCTTCTCTCTCTCTCTCTCTTCCTTCCTTCCTTTTTTCTCCTTAATACATTCCTTCTCTTTCTCTCTCTCTCTTCTTTCCTTCCTTCCTTCCATCCTTCCTTCCTTTTTTCTCCTTAATACATTCCTTCTCTTTCTCTCCCTTCCTTTTTCTCCTTAATACATTCTCTCTCTCTCTCTCTTCCTTCCTTCCTTTTTTCTCCTTAATACATTCTTTCTCTCTCTCTCTCTTCCTTCCTTCCTTTTTTCTCCTTAATACATTCTTTCTCTCTCTCTCTCTTCCTTTTCCTTTTTTCTCCTTAATACATTCCTTCTCTTTCTCTCCCTCTCTCCCTTCCTTTTTTCTCCTTAATACTTTCTTTCTTTCTTTCTTTCTTTCTTTCTTTCTTTCTTTCTTTCTTTCTTTCTTTCTTTCTTTCTTTCTTTCTTTCCCTCTCCCTTCCTTCCTTTTATCCTTAATTCTTTCTTTCTTTCTTTCTTTCTTTCTTTCTTTCTTTCTTTCTTTCTTTCTTTCTTTCTTTCTTTCCTTCCTTCCCTTTCTTTCTTTCTTTCTTTCTTTCTTTCTTTCTTTCTTTCTTTCTTTCTTTCTTTCTTTCTTTCTTTCTTTCTCTCTCTCTCTTCCTCTCTCTTCCTTCCTTTTATCTCCTTAATACATTCTTTCTCTCTGTCTCTGTCTCTCTGTCTCTCTCTCTTTTTCCTTTTGCAAAAAGCCCCTTTGGGGAACCATGCCCTGGAAGATTGAGAATCTCCATAGACAAGGTTGAGAAATATTGGTGGAAGTTGTTCCTCCTTAACCACAATTTACCCAATGCTTGCTTAATTACGTTACAACATGGTTCACCCAACACATTTAATTGGTCCCAACTGATGCGCTCTTCTCCTTGCTACGTTTGAGGCCTCTGAGTTTGGCTAGAGAATTCTGGTCACTTAGCAAGCTGTGGGAACCAGTTCCTTCTGGCTAAGGCGTCTCCTTGGTCTGGTGCATTGTGGGAACCGTGCAAGAAAAAACTTAATTCAATAACCAGGTTCTGCATTATTAACCAGTAGCAGATGTTGTTGTTTGAGCCAAATTCATCTGGTTGAGTTCAGTAAAAATTCCCTGGGAGAAGGAACATCTTCATGTTCTCGAAGACCGACGTGGTTTGAAAGATGGAGACCAAAATCTTGAGTTGTTCCTGGAAATAAAAACCAGAACCCCGCAAAATTGTGGTGTTCTGATTGCAGAAGGAACATTCTAGCCAGAAGGTACAGGTACAGGATAGGTGACACCTTGCTCAATAGTAGCAACTGTGAGAGGGATCTTGGAGTCCTAGTGGACAACCATTGAAATAGGAGCCAGTCATGGGCAGCAGCTGCGAAAAAAGCCAACACAGTTCTAGGCTGCATCAACAGAGGGAGAGAATCACGATCACATGAAGGGTTAATACCACTTTACAAAGCCTTGGGAAGGCCACACTTGGAATATTTAATAATAAATAATAATAATAGTTTAATTTCTTGACCGCTCCTCTCCCCGTAGGGACTCGGAGCGGTGCACAGGGAAACTAAAACCATAAATATACAATCAAAAACATCTTAAAAACAAATTAAATAGTACCTGTGCTAAAATACCCAATCTAAGCTAAAATTCCCACTATACAACTAAAACCCCATAGAGAGAGACTACCCCAGACCGGCCAAGCAGAAAAAATATGTTTTTAATTTCAGACGGAAGGAGCGGAGGTCCGTGGTCGTTCTAATGTCAGGGGGAAGGTCATTCCAGAGGGCAGGGCCCGCCACAGAGAGAGCCCTTCCCCTGGGCATCGCCCGCTGACAAAGTCTAGTGGACGGCACCCGGAGAAGTCCCTCTCTGTGGGAGCGAATCGGCCGTGAGGAAGTATGGGGCAGGATCCGATCCCGCAAGTAGCTAGGTCCCGAGCCATGGAGCGCTTTAAAGATGATAATTAGTACCTTGAAGCGCACCCGGAAGACGACAGGTAGCCAGTGCAGCTCGCGCAGGAGAGGTGTTACATGGGTAAACCTAGAGGTACCCAGGATTGCCCGCGCGGCTGCGTTCTGGACCATCTGCAGTCTCCGGGTGCACCTCAAGGGAAGCCCCATGTAGAGAGAGTTACAATAGTCCAGTCGGGATGTCACGAGAGCATGAGTGACTGTGCGAAGGGCGTCCCGATCCAATAGGGGGCGCAACTGGCGTACCAGGCGAACCTGGTAAAACGCCCTCCTGGCCACGGCTGTCACTTGATCTTCCATGGACAGCCGGGCATCCAGGAGGACACCCAAGTTGCGCGCCCCATCCACAGGGGCAAGATGTTCGCCCCCTATGGCCAGCGATGGAGTTAGCTGGTTGAATCGGGCAGCCGGAAACCACAGCCACTCGGTCTTGGTCGGGTTGAGTCTGAGTCCGTTACTTCCCATCCAGATCCGTACGGCTTCCAGGCACTGGCACATCACCGCTACGGCATCGTTGGGGTGGTTTGGGGTAGATATATACAGCTGCGTATCATCAGCGTAGAGATGATACTCTACCCCAAAACCACGGATGATCTCACCCAGCGGCTTCATATATGTGTTGAACAGGAGAGGCGAGAGGACCGACCCCTGAGGGACCCCACATGTGAGGGGTCTCGAGGTCGACCTCTGCTCTCCTGTCAACACAAATTGCGATCGGCCAGAGAGGTAGGAGGAGAACCACCGTAAAACGGTGCCTCCCACCCCCAACCCCCCCAACCGATGCAATAGGATACCATGGTCGATGGTATCGAAAGCCGCCGAGAGGTCTAATAGGACCAGGATGGAGGAACAACCCCCATCTCTGGCCCTCCAGAGATCATCAACCAACGCGACCAATGCCGTCTCGGTGCTATGCCCGGGCCGAAAGCCGGACTGGCGCGGATCTAGATACTCAACTTCCTTCAGGTGACGGGGAAACTGTTGTGCCACCACACTCTCAACAACCTTCGCCAAAAAGGGAAGGTTGGAGACTGGACAATAGTTGTTCAAAAGAGCTGGATCCAAAGAGGGCTTCTTGAGGAGGGGCATCCAGTTTTGGTCACCACGATGTAGAAAAGACGTGGAGACTCTGGAAAGAGTGCAGAGAAGAGCAACCAAGAGGATGAGGGGACTGGAGGCTAAAACATATGAAGAACGGTTGCAGGAACTGGGAATGTCTAGTTTAATGAAAAGAAGGACCATGGGAGACAGGATAGAAGTCTTCCAATATCTCAGGGGTTGCCCCAAAGAAGAGGGTGTCAAGCTATTCTCCAAGGCACCTGAGGGCAGAATAAGAAGCAATGGGTGGAAACTAATCAAGGAGAGAAGCAACTTAGAACTGAGGAGGAATTTCCTGACAGTGAGAACAATTCATCAGTGGAACGGAAGTTGCCTCCAGAAGTTGTGAATGTCCCAACACTGGAAGTCTTTAAGAAGATTTTAATGGGTTTTTTAATGGTTTTTAAATTTTGTACAGAGTAGTTTAATTCGTTTTTAACTTGTGTGTATTGTATGTTTTTAGATGGTTTTTTTTAATTTTCCTGTACACCGCCCCGAGTCCCTTTGGGGAGAGGGGGCAGTTTATAAATACAATAAATTATTATTAATTATTATTATTATTAAGATGTTGGATAGCCATTTGTCTTAAACGGTATAGGGTTTCCTGCCTAGGCAGGGAGTTGGACTAGATGACCTCCAAGGTTCCTTCCAGCTCTATTCTGATTGAAATGGCATAGGGTCTCCTGCTTGAGCAGAGGGCTGGACTAGAAGACCTCCAGGGTCCCTTCCAGCTCTATTCTGATTGAAATGGCATAGGGTCTCCTGCTTGAGCAGAGGGCTGGACTAGAAGACCTCCAGGGTCCCTTCCATCTCCATTCTGATTGAAATGGCACAGGGTCTCCTGCTTGAGAAGAGGGTTGGACTAGAAGACCTCCAAGGTCCCTTCCATCTCCGTTCTGATTGAAATGGCAGAGGGTCTCCCGCTTGAGCAGAGGGTTGGACTAGAAGACCTCCAAGGTCCCTTCCATCTCCATGCTGATTGAAATGGCACAGGGTCTCCTCCTTGAGCAGAGGGTTGGACTAGAAGACCTCCAAGGTCCCTTCCATCTCCATTCTGGTGGAAATGGCAGAGGGTCTCCTGCTTGAGCAGAGGGCTGGACTAGAAGACCTCCAGGGTCCCTTCCATCTCCATTCTGATTGAAATGGCACAGGGTCTCCTGCTTGAGCAGAGGGCTGGACTAGAAGACCTCCAAGGTCCCTTCCATCTCCATTCTGATTGAAACGGCACAGGGTCTCCTGCTTGAGCAGGGGGCTGGACTAGAAGACCTCCATGGTCCCTTCCATCTCCATTCTGATTGGAATGGCACAGGGTCTCCTGCTTGAGCAGAGGGCTGGACTAGAAGACCTCCAAGGTCCCTTCCATCTCCATCCTTCTCTTCATAGCTGCGGTTGAGCGATGCAAGAAGCCCCCTAGTCTAGTTGGAGATCCTTCATTCTCAGGGTCTGCAGAGAGAGAGAGAGAGAGAGAGAGAGGGAGGGAGGGAGGGAGAGGGAGGGAGAGAGAGAGAGAGAGAGAGAGAGGGAGGGAGGGAGGGAGGGAGAGGGAGGGAGGGAGGGAGGGAGAGAGAGATCACACAGGTGTCCATGCAGATATATATATATTTGTAAAGCTTGTGGGTGAATGCTGCATTGCAAGTTCAGCCCATCGCCTACGCCACGCATCAAAACCCCTCTGGGTGAAGACAGAAGAAGTATCGCATGTCGTGCAGATGTGGCCACACGCTCCGTGGCGGAGCCCGTGAAGCGAACCCAGTCTGCCCATGTGGATGACATGCTTAACGTGGTTACTCACTGATCTGCTTTATTGCCTAGGACATTAAACCGACCCAGTGGGCCGTGAAGGAAGCGGCTGAGCTCTTCTTCCTCTCTCTCTCTCTCTCCCTTTCCCAATGCTGGAAATTCAGCCGAGGGATTTAGCCCTTTAATCTAGATCAGGGGTCTCCAACCTTTGCAACTTTAAGTCTGAAGGACTTCAGCTCCCAGACTTCTCCAGCCAGCAAAGCTGGCTGGAGAAGTCTGGGAGCTGAAGTCCTTCAGACTTAAAGTTGCAAAGGTTGGGGACCCCTGATCTAGAAGAGTCCAAAGGGACCCTCTTGGCCACCTCAAGCACCGGAAGGCAGGGGGTTCCCCCGTGGAAACCCAAGTCCCTGCGCTCTGTTCTTGGACCAGAGGGGGACAGAAGAGCTTCAGGGTTTCCCCATGGAAATGGCTCCTGGATTCCTAGAGATTAGATGGATGGGTGTTTTATAGAAATGATTTGTTTGTATCGCTCTGGAAAAAGAGAAAGCTGGGATTTGATGCCATGGCCTGATTTTACTGGAACAGAGAGAGTTGGAAGGCAATGCTTTCCTTTCCTTTCCTTTCCTTTCCTTTCCTTTCCTTTCCTTTCCTTTCCTTTCCTTTCCTTTCCTTTCCTTTCCTTTCCTTCCTTTCCTTTCCTTTCCTTTCCTTTCCTTTCTTTTCATTCTTTTCATTCCTTTCTTTCCTTTTCCCTACCTTTCCTCACTTCTCTTCCCTCTTCCCTTTTCCTCCTCATTGTTCTTCTATTTACTTTTGTATTTAATAATACTTACTAACCTAATAAAAATGTTTGGGGGGGGAAAAAGAAAGAGATTTAGCACTTTAGAGTGGGAATCGTCCAGAGAGGACCTGCCACAGTTGGAGGGGTGGAGCAGGGGGTCCCCATAACAACCCAGCCCCTCCGTGCTCTGGCAGAATAAACACCCAGCCTTCACTCGGCTGCCCCCTCCTAAACGACCTGACCCACTTAATTGCTTAAACAGTAATTAAGAATGCAAGACGCAGCTAAGGGGACTGGGGTTAATGTCACCACAGGGACTTTCAGTTATTAATTTCCTTATTCTTGGGTGTGAGTGTGAGAAAGAGAACTCACAAAAACCAGCCAAAGGGCTGAAGTTAAAAACGGTCAAGAATAACAGAATGGCAGAGTTGGAAGGGACCTTGGAGGTCTTCTAGTCCAACCCCCTGCTCAAGCAGGAGAGTCTTAAAGAACCATAGAATGACAGGGCTGGAAGGGACCTTGGAGGTCTTCTAGTCCAACCCCTCCTCAAGCAGGAGACCCTTACAGAATCATACAATGGCAAGGCTGGAAGGGACCTTGGAGGTCTTCTAGTCCAACCCCCTGCTCAAGCAGGAGAGTCTTAAAGAACCATAGAATGACAGGGCTGGAAGGGACCTTGGAGGTCTTCTAGTCCAAACCCTCCTCAAGCAGGAGACCCTTACAGAGTCATACAATGGCAGGGCTGGAAGGGACCTTGGAGGTCTTCTAGTCCAACCCCCTCCTCAAGCAGGAGACCCTTACAGAATCATAGAATGACAGGGCTGGAAGGGACCTTGGAGGTCTTCTAGTCCAACCCTATGCTCAAGGCAGATGACCATGCTCAAATGGCTCTCCAGTTTTTATGGGAAACCCCCAAGTGATGGAGCACCCACAATTCTGGTGTGTCTTTTCACCAATAAGTTGACCCCAGGCCTTAACTTCTAATATAATCAATCTTATAACCATTCAGCTATAGTCAATCCATCTTTGAATTTATGATCTTTGTAGTTGCAAGCAATATTTATCAATAAGTAAATCTTTATATTTATTTATGATAAATACACATCTTTATATTTATTTATTACATTTATTAATGATCATCAACCCATCAATATTATACTCAATCCTTCAGAGTGTGTGTGTGTGTGACATCAGGGCCTATATCTAGCGAAGGCCACTTGATCTGTTGGGGACTGAAATTGCGACTGCAATGATCCCACAGCCACCGTCATAAATACGAGTCAGGCATCCGAACTTCGGTCCCGTGAGCACGAGGATGCCGGCAACGGTCGTAAGTACGAGAAACGGTCACAAGTCACTTTTTCAGTACCGTCGTAACTTTGAATGGCCACTAAACAAACTGTTGCAAGTTGAGAAGTACCTCAAGAGCCAGGATCTCCCGGATTAGTGTTCTTTTGGGCTCTGCGCATTTAGACGGAGTGTGTGTTTGTGTGGGTGAGGGATGTGTCCAGAGATGCTACTGTGGCCTAGAGGTAGAGCTCTGGCCTCAAGAGCATCAGGTTGTGAGTTCGATCCTAGGTAGAGGGTTAGGGTTAGGGTAGGGGGGTTGGACTAGATGACGTGCAAAGTCCCTTCCAACTCGGTTCATCTGTTAAGTACAGATTAATAAAATGAAATTCAATTGTTAAAAAAGTAAGGTTCTACATTTAGGCAAGAAAAAACCAAATGCCCAGGTACAGGATAGGTGGTACCTTGCTCAATAGTAGCAACTGTGAAAGGGATCTTGGAGTCCTGGTGGACAACCATTGAAATAGGAGCCAGCCGTGGGCAGCAGCTGCCAAAAAAGCCAACCCAGTTCTAGGCTGCATCAACAGAGGGAGAGAATCAAGATCCCGTGAAGGGTTAAAACCACTTTTGTAATCCCTTGGGAAGGCCACACTGGGAATATTTGCATTCAGTTTTGGTCACCACGATGTAGAAAAGATATGGAGACTCTGGAAAGAGTGCAGAGAAGAGCAAGAAAGAGGATGAGGGGACTGGAGGCTAAAAACTATGAAGAATGGCTGTAGGAACTGGGGATGTCTAGTTTAAGGACAAGATGGACCAGGGGAGACAGGATAGCAGCCTTCCAGTATCTCACGGGTTGCCCCAAAGAAGAGGGAGTCAAGCTATTCTCCAAGGCACCTGAGGGCAGAACAAGAAGCAATGGGTGGAAACTAATCAAGGAGAGAAGCAACTTAGAACTGAAGAGGAATTTCCTGACAGTGAGAACAATGAATCCGTGGAACAGAAGTTGCCTCCAGAAGTTCTTGTGGATGCTCCATCTCTTCTCAAGAAGAGACTGGACAGCCACTTTTCTCTGCCTGGCAGGGGGTTGGACTTGATGATCTCTAAGATCACTTCCAGTCCTAGGATTCTGTGTTTATGAATGGAGGGAGGGAGGGAGGGAATGAGTAACTGGGTGGATAAGTGTGTTTCAATATCTCAGGGGTTGCCCCAAAGAAGAGGGAGTCAAACTATTCTCTAAGGCACCTGAGGGTAGAACAAGAACCAATGGGTGGAAACTAATCAAGGAGAGAAGCAACCTGGAATTAAGGAGAAATTTCCTGACAGTGAGAACAATTAACCGGTGGAACAGAAGTTGCCTGCAGATGTTGTGGGGGTGCTCCATCCCTGGAGCCTGTGGCATGGGATGTACCGGCTTCTGTGCAAATCGCTCCTTGATACGGGACAGGTAACTATACAAGTTGAAATAGGAAACAGGTGCAAGTAAGCTGGAGGTGACAGGAATTGGGTTGGCTGGTGGGCGTTTTCAACTTCCAGTCCCTCTGACCAAGGATCACACAAGGAAGGAAGGAAGGAAGGGCTGTGGTGGCGCAGTGGTTAGAGTGCAGAATTGCAGGCTAAATCTGCCCATTGCCAGCAGTTTGATCCTTATAACAGATGAAGAGAGTTGGGAAATTGCAGGTCATCTAGTCCAACCCCCTGCCCAAGCAGGAGACCCTACACCGGCCTCTACCTAGGATCGAACTCACAACCTCCTGCTTGGGAGGCAATCCTGACTGCCTCCAGGTTGACTCAGCCTTCTGTCTTTCCGAGGTGGGTCAAATGAGGACCCAGATTGTTGGGGGGCAAAGAGGCTGACTCTGCAAACCGCTTAGAGAGGGCTGTAAAAGAATTGTGAAGTGGGATATGAATTGCTAAGTGGGAGGGAAGGAGGGAAGGAGGGAAGGAGGGAAGGAAGGAAGGAAGGAAGGAAAGGAAAGGAAATGAAGGAAGGAAGGAAAGTAAGGAAGAAAAGGAAGGAAGGAAGGAAAGGAAGGAAGGAAGAAAAGGAAGGAAGAAAAGGAAGGAAGGAAGCAAAGGAAGGAAGAAAAGGAAGGAAAGGAAGGAAGGAAGAAAAGGAAGGAAGGAAGGAAGGAAGAAAAGGAGGGAAGGAAGGAAAGAAAGTAAGGAAGGAAGAAAAGGAAGGAAGGAAAGGAAGAAAAGGAAGGAAGAAAGGAAGGAAGGAAGGAAAGAAAGTAAGGAAGGAAGAAAAGTAAGGAAGGAAGGAAAGGAAGGAAGGAAAGAAAGTAAGGAAGGAAGAAAAGGAAGGAAGGAAGAAAAGGAAGGAAGGAAAGTAAGGAAGGAAGAAAAGGAAGGAAGGAAAGAAAGGAAGGAAGGAAGAAAAGGAAGGAAGGAAGGAGGAAGGAAAGGAAGGAAGGAAGGGAAGGAAGGAAGGAAGGAAAGGAAGGAAGGAAGGAAGAAAAGGAAGGAAGGAACAACGGACCATGGATGCATAGTGGTTAGAATGCAGTATTGCAGGTTAACTCTGCTCACTGCCAGTGGTTCAATCCTGACCAGCTCATGGTTGACTCAGCCTTCTGTCCTTCCGAGGTCGTTAAAATGAGGACCCAAATTGTTGGGGGCCAGAGGCTGACTCCGTAAATGGGTTCGAGAGGCCTGTGAAGCCCCTGCGAAGTGGCGCGTAAGTCTAAGTATCGTTGTTGCCATTGTTATCACAACATTTTGGGGTAGGGAAAGGCAGCCGGAGCTCCGCAGACCCCCAACACCCTCCAGCCCACCCAAAAACGCCATTCTCATCACAACACCCAGGACGCTGCCTCCAGCCTGATGTTGTCACAGGGCCGTTTACCGGAAGAGGCTGGAGGGAGCTGGGCCTCCACCGCTCCGTCCATCTCTGCCCGCCACGGTACCTCTGCTTAGGAAGTCAGATAAGGACTCCTGGTGCAATAGCCTATCAATCACAGACACCTGTCAATAAACCCCTGACACAATCAATGGCCGGGGCCCCCGGTAATTACATTTTCCAGATCAAATGCATATATAAATGTTTCATTTGGGCAAATGTTCTTTTCGGAGTACGGGGTGTCTAAGACGGTCCCATTGATCGGGTAAATGGCCCTCCGTATGGAGGACGCTGGCTGGAGGAACCGTAGGGAGCCTCGGTTGATGGATAGGTGGATCCCAGGGCCTCCTCGCTAATAGCCCTCCCTCGCTGCCTTAAGAACCAGGAGTAGCTTAAGGCAGGGGTCTCCAACCTTTGCAACTTTAAGTCTGGGAATTAAAGTTGGGAGCTGAAGTCCTTCAGACTTCATTCTAAATTCTGGGCGCTGAAGTCCTTCAGACTTAAAGTTGCAAAGGTTGGAGACCCCTGCTCTAAAACGATGCGAATGCAAAGCTGGCTGGAGAAGTCTGGGAGCTGAAGTCCTTCAGACTTAAAGTTGCAAAGGTTGGAGACCCCTGCTCTAAAACGATGCGAATGCAAAGCTGGCTGGAGAATTCTGAGAGCTGAAGTCCTTCAGACTTAAAGTTGCAAAGGTTGGAGACCCCTGCTCTAAAAGGATGCGAATGCAAAGCTGGCTGGAGAAGTCTGGGAGCTGAAGTCCTTCAGACTTAAAGTTGCAAAGGTTGGAGACCCCTGCTCTAAAAGGATGCGAATGCAAAGCTGGCTGGAGAAGTCTGGGAGCTGAAGTCCTTGAGACTTAAAGTTGCAAAGGTTGGGGACCCCTGCTCTAAAAGGATGCGAATGCAAAGCTGGCTGGAGAAGTCTGGGAGGTTGGAGACCCCTGCCTTAAGGCATCTTTTCTTTCGATTTCCTGCCTGGAAATATCCCCAAATTCAGGGGAATCGAACGGCCAGTGAAGGTGTTTTACCAAGACGAGGAAGGGAGCAGAAGGTAATGAGATCTTCAGAGCTTTGCATCCAAGGCCAATTTGTCTGTTCAGGTTGGTTGTGTTGTGGCCCGCCAGTGGCCAGCAGATCTGGCAGCACATTCAGACAGGGAGGAGGGTTGGGGAGGAACCTGGCCCAGTCCTGGAGTCTGGGGAAGGCTCGGAGGAAGGCTCTGTGTCGGAGGCAGAGAGGGGGCCAGGGTCGTATGCTACCTTCAGGGCCAGGGTCGTACGCCCCACCCACGAGGGTGGACACACACCGGACCTCATTTTTGTCTCAGGCCAATGGAAGACTGATCTGGGTGTAGGGGACATAGTCATCACACCCTTGTCATGGTCAGACCACTCACTTTTCCGGCTCGACTTTCCGACCGCTGCTCCCCTCCGCGAGGAGGCGGCGCCAGAACCACCTATCTGGTTCCGCCCCAGGCGCCTGATGGACCCGGATGGGTTCCAGATGGCGCTTGGGCCACTTCCTGTACCCCTGACCCGCGCCCCGATAGAGGACCTCACGGCCGCATGGAATATTGCGACTACGGGAGCCTTGGATCGGGTCGCGCCCTTGCGGCCTCTCTTGCGGCGCCGAGCCGCCCCGGCTCCTTGGTTTACCGAGGAGCTGAGGGCGATGAAACGCCGCAAGAGATGCCTAGAGGGAAGATGGAGTGCTACTCGCTCTGAATCTGACCGGACACAGGTAAGAGCCCATTTACGGACTTACATTGTGGCGCTGAGAGTGGCCAAACGCCATCATTGCGCTACTCTCATAGCATCCGCAGAAAACCGCCCTGCCGCCCTGTTTAGGGTGACCCGTTCCCTCCTTTAACAGAGGGTGCGGGAAGCCCCGCTACAGGGTAGAGCAGAGGAATTTGTGACTTTTCTGCAGGACAAAACCGCTCAGATACAGAACGAGTTAGCCCCCATTCATGGCCCAGTGGGGTGCCCCGAGGCTGATCTTGTTTGGGAGGAATTTGACTCCGTTGCTTCCGAGGATATGGACAGGCTACGTGGGCGACTGCGAGCCACCACATGTTTATTGGACCCGTGTCCCTCCTGGCTTGTACTGGCATCCTGGGAGGTGACACGAGGCTGGCTCCAAGAGGTTGTCAACGCATCCTTAAGTGAGGGTTCCTTGCCTGCTTCCCTAAAAGAAGCGATGGTGAGGCC
>CM077645.1:224802987-224830487 GCA_039707465.1 Rhabdophis nuchalis | reverse complement strand
CTTCCTTCCTTCCTTCCTTCCTTAAATCCTTCTAAAATAGCAGAGTTGGAAGGACCTTGGAGGTCTTCTAATCCAACCCCTTGCCTAGGCAGGAAGCCCTATACCGTTTCAGACCAATGGCTCTCCAACATCTTCTTGAAGACTTCCAGTGTTGGGGCCTTCACAACTTCTGGAGGCAACTTCTGTTCCTTCTTCGTCGTGACTTTGAACAGTCCCTAAATGAACTGTTATTCAGCGGAGGACCAAGCTGTCGCCAAGGTTGGAGACCTCTGACCTACATCGCTCCAATCCCGAGGGGGTTGGACTAGATGACCCACAAGGCCCCTTCCAACTCTTGTCAATCTGTTAATCTCCCCGGCGTGCTATTCCCACATGACCCAAGCTCTCCACCCAGCAAGCAAACCCTTGCGAACCGGTACAAGCCATCATCGCGTGGGAAGCAAATCGGAAAAAAAAATTGGAAAAAACAGAGAGGCCCCCACCGAAGAAGAGGCCACAAAGACAATTTGGATCTCTGCAGAAATGGACAGACAGACACTAAAATTCAAAACTAGAGACGGGCAGGCTATTACGCCACTTGGAACAAAACGTGTCCATGGTTGGAAACGGGGCAAAAGGATTTGGGACAGAACTTTTGAGGCTTGTAAAATACGTAGATAAATATATAAAGGTAGGATAAGGGCCGCGTTAAGAAGATCAAAGTTAATAAGTTAATAAGATCAAAAATAATATTGCATACAGTTTTGGTCACCACGATGTAGAAAAGACGTGGAGACTCTGGAAAGAGTGCAGAGAAGAGCAAGAAAGAGGACCAGGGGACTGGAGGCTAAAACATACGAAGAACGGTTGCAGGAACTGGGTATGTCTAGTTGAATGAAAAGAAGGACCAGGGGAGACATGATAGCAGTCTTCCAATATCTCTGGGGTTGCCCCAAAGAAGAGAGAGTCAGGTTATTCTCCAAGGCACCCGAGGACAGAACAAGAAGCAATGGGTGGAAACTAACCAAGGAGAGAAGCAACTTAGAACTGAGAAGGAATTTACTGACAGTTAGAACAATTAACCTCTGGAACAGCTTGCCTCCAGAAGTTGTGAATGCCGCAACCCTGGAAGTCTTTAAGAAGATGTTGGAAAGCCATTTGTCTGAAATGGTATAAGGTTCCTGCCTACGCAGGGGGTTGGACTAGAAGACCTCCAAGGTCCCTTCCATCTCCGTTCTGATTGAAATGGCAGAGGGTCTCCCGCTTGAGCAGAGGGTTGGACTAGAAGACCTCCAAGGTCCCTTCCATCTCCGTTGTGATTGAAATGGCAGAGGGTCTCCTGCTTGAGCAGGGGGTTGGACTAGAAGACCTCCAAGGTCCCTTCCATCTCCGTTCTGATTGAAATGACAGAGGGTCTCCAGCTTGAGCCGGGGGTTGGACTAGAAGACCTCCAAGGTCCCTTCCAACTCTGCTATTGTGATGATTGTGATTGTAAGATGCAGCACACGAGACCCCCCACATCCTTTGGCCTCTGTGGAGAGTGCTTTGCTCCCCGCCCCTTGGCGCATGAAGCCAAGCCATCGCTCCCCTCCCTTTCTCTGGCTCCGTTCCTGGCAGACTTGGCTGGACTCTTCGGCCAGACTGTCTCTGCCATGGGCCTCCTCCTCCTTCTCCTCCAGCGTCATTGAGCTCCCCTTGTAACCTGCTGACCGGCTGTTTTCGGGGCTCGGCTGCTGACGCATCGCTTCCCTCAAGGAAGAAGGGGGGGCGGGTGCTGACTGGCCCACCTGGCGGAAACCTGAAACTCCGGTGACCCCTAAGCCATGGATTTTTCTTTGGTCTCCTTTCCCCGAAGAGGCAGGAGGGACCCAGAGGGAGGAATCGGTCCAACTCGGATGCCCTGCAGGGATTTCTAGTTTAATGAAAAGAAGGATTAGGGGAGACAGGATAGCAGCCTTCCAACATCTCAGGGGTTGCCCCAAAGAAGAGGGAGTCAAGCTATTCTCCAAAGCACCTGAGGGCAGGACAAGAAGCAATGGGTGGAAACTAATCAAGGAGAGATCCTCCCTTCTCTCCTTCCTTCCTTCCTTCCTTCCTTCCTTCCTTCCTTCCTTCCTTCCTTCCTTCCTTCCTTCCTTCCTTCTAATATCTCAGGGGTTGCCCCAAAGAAGAGGGAGTCAAGCTATTCTCCAAGGCACCTGAGGGCAGGACAAGAAGCAATGGGTGGAAACTAATCAAGGAGAGATCCTCCCTTCTCTCCTTCCTTCCCATCTTCCTTCCTTCCTTCCTTCCTTCCTTCCTTCCTTCCTTCCTTCCTTCCTTCCTTCCTTCCTTCCTTCCTTCCTTCTAATATCTCAGGGGTTGCCCCAAAGAAGAGGGAGTCCAGCTATTCTCCAAGGCACCTGAGGGCAGAACAAGAAGCAATGGGTGGAAACTAATCAAGGAGAGATCCTCCCTTCTCTCCTTCCTTCCTTCCTTCCTTCCTTCCTTCCTTCCTTCCTTCCTTCCTTCCTTCTTTCCTTCCTTCTAATATCTCAGGGGTTGCCCCAAAGAAGAGGGAGTCAAGCTATTCTCCAAGGCACCTGAGGGCAGGACAAGAAGCAATGGGTGGAAACTAATCAAGGAGAGATCCTCCCTTCTCTCCTTCCTTCCCATCTTCCTTCCTTCCTTCCTTCCTTCCTTCCTTCCTTCCTTCCTTCCTTCCTTCCTTCCTTCCTTCTAATATCTCAGGGGTTGCCCCAAAGAAGAGGGAGTCCAGCTATTCTCCAAGGCACCTGAGGGCAGGACAAGAAGCAATGGGTGGAAACTAATCAAGGAGAGAAGCAACTTAGAACTGAGGAGGAATTTCCTGACAGTGAGAACAATTAATCAGTGGAACAGAAATTGCCTCCAGAAGTTTTGAATGACCCAACACTGGAAGTCTTCAAGAAGTGGTTGGAGAGCCATTGGTCTGAAAGGGTATAGGGCTTCCTGCCTAGGCAGGGAGTTGGACTAGATGGCCTTTCGCTGGCTGGGGAATTCTGGGAGTTGAAGTCCACCAGTCTTAATAGAGCCAACTTTGCAGACCCCTGCAGTCTATCCATTTCTGTAGAATTCATAGATTTTTCCTTCTTATAATCGTTTCTGGGTGGGTCTCTGCTGGTCTTCAGTTCCGTGCTAGTACGATTCTACTTGCAGTTAATACGTGTGATATTATATTTTTTCCTCCATCTTTCTCCATTCCCAGGAGAAACAATTCCAGCTTCAGCTTTATCCTCGGCTCAGTTTTCTCTTCCAGCCTCTTCCTTATCTTGCACCAATATTTTCTGGCCTTGGGGCAGGTCCACCACATGTGGTAGAACATTCCTAGCTTATTCCCACCTCTCCAACATTCTGGCGATCGGTTGGGGAACATCTTTACAACATATTTACAACAACACAAAGATGACTAGGGGACTGGAGACTAAAACATATTTAGAACGGTTGCAGGAACTGGGTATGTCTAATTTAATAAAAAGAAGGACCAGGGGAGACATGATAGCAACCTTCCAATATCTCAGGGGTTGCCCCAAAGAAGAGGGAGTCAAGCTATTCTCCAAAGTACCTTAGGGCAGAACAAGAAGCAATGGGTGGAAACTAATCAAGGAGAGAAGCAACTTAGAACTGAGGAGGAATTTCCTGACAGTGAGAACAATCAATCAGTGGAACAGAAGTTGCCTCCAGAAGTTGTGAAAGCCTCAACACTGGAAGTCTTTAAGAAGAGGTTGGATAACCATTGGTCTGAAATGGTATAGGGCTTCCTGCCTAGGCAGGGGGTTGGACTAGATGACCTCCAAAGTCCCTTCCAACTCTGGTATTGTCTTGTATTGTAAACTATTTAGCCTATCTGGCTGGTGGTAGATGCCCCCGGTAGAACATTTGGTAGAGGTTCTCCTTATCAGCAGCTGACATCGTGAGTTGGTAAGAAACTTTTGGAAGGAGCTTTGAACTCGACGGGTGGAGGGAGATGGCCGGTGTTATCCTGCCGTCCGCTAAGCCTTGTCTGTTCACAAAGACCCTCTCCGGCCAATGGCTGTTGGCTGTGAATTATTTTGCAGCTCCCCTCTCGAACGTCTCTGGATCCCATCCTTTGGGTGCTCTGCTGGGCTCAAATAAACCCTGGGGCAAGTCCACCACATGTGGCAGAACGTTCCCTGTTTGAGCAGAGATATCTCCAACACTTTGCCTACTTTGATTCTTCTGGCTGGCGAGAGTTGGGGAGGTGTGTAGGTGTCTTTGTGTGTGTGAGTGAAGGAAGGAAGGAAGCCTTAGGCTCAGGAAGTGATCGATACAGAGCGCTGCTTCCTTCGGATTCTGCTGAGTCTTGGAATAAATGAAACCCAGAAGGTCCTCTTGAGGTCTTCTAATGATCCTCTTGATGGCCTCCCGTAGTCAGTCATCTTCTTCGGGCGTTCCTGCCTCCCCAGGGATGTCATTCTCCTCCTTGCTGCAATTAAGCTAAAAGCCTCAAAATTATGGGGCTGCCGTGAAGTTTCTTGGGCAGGCCCAGAAGGATTGGTGTTAGTTGATCCGTTAGGAAAAATATATACAGTTTCATATCCTGCCCTTAAAAGAAAGCACATATATTATTTACTTCTTGCCTTCCTATCTCATCCCCCCCCCCCCCTTTAAGCGAGAGCGATGGCGTGGTGCAGTATAAAGTCAAGTGGGTAGCCCTCATGGTGGGAATCAAAGATTTCCCCCGTTTTTTCCTTCGTGGAAAGAGTTTTGAGTACACCATCATGGCTGCCATCTTGACTTTTTTGCCCTTCCCTGGGTTATGTTTCCGCCTGGGAGAGCGGAGGGCAGCACTCACCCTGTGTTCATAGAGGCAGTCCTGAAGGTTTTTTCTTCTTCTTTTGCCAAGAGGTCATTGGATTTTCTTGTCTGGAAAACATTTCGCTTCTCCTCCAAGAAGCTTCTTCAGTTCTTCCGAATATACAACTGAATTACTTCAGAACGGAAGAAGCTTCTTGGAGGAGAAGGGAAATGTCTTTAAGGAAAAAAAAAACCCAAGAAATTCCAGTTGCCTTTTTTGGGAGAAAGCACTTATTGGACAGCCATGACCTGGATCAGGGGTCCCCAACCTTTGCAACTTTAAGTCTGAAGGACTTCAGCTCCCAGACTTCTCCAGCCAGCTTTGCATTCGCATCCTTTTAGAGCAGGGGTCTCCAACCTTTGCAACTTTAAGTCTGAAGGACTTCAGCTCCCAGACTTCTCCAGCCAGCTTTGCATTCGCATCCTTTTAGAGCAGGGGTCCCCAACCTTTGCAACTTTAAGTCTGAAGGACTTCAGCTCCCAGACTTCTCCAGCCAGCTTTGCATTCGCATCCTTTTAGAGCAGGGGTCTCCAACCTTTGCAACTTTAAGTCTGAAGGACTTCAGCTCCCAGACTTCTGCAGCCAGCTTTGCATTCGCATCCTTTTAGAGCAGGGGTCTCCAACCTTTGCAACTTTAAGTCTGAAGGACTTCAGCTCCCAGACTTCTCCAGCCAGCTTTGCATTCACATCCTTTTAGAGCAGGGGTCCCCAACCTTTGCAACTTTAAATCTGAAGGACTTCAGCTCCCAGACTTCTCCAGCCAGCTTTGCATTCGCATCCTTTTAGAGCAGGGTTCTCAAACCTTTGCAACTTTCAGTCTGAAGGACTTCAGCTCCCAGACTTCTCCAGCCAGCTTTGCATTCGCATCCTTTTAGAGCAGGGGTCTCCAACCTTTGCAACTTTCAGTCTGAAGGACTTCAGCTCCCAGACTTCTCCAGCCAGCTTTGCATTCGCATCCTTTTAGAGCAGGGGTCTCCAACCTTTGCAACTTTCAGTCTGAAGGACTTCAGCTCCCAGACTTCTCCAGCCAGCTTTGCATTCGCATCCTTTTAGAGCAGGGGTCTCCAACCTTTGCAACTTTAAGTCTGAAGGACTTCAGCTCCCAGACTTCTCCAGCCAGCTTTGCATTCGCATCCTTTTAGAGCAGGGTTCTCAAACCTTTGCAACTTTAAGTCTGAAGGACTTCAGCTCCCAGACTTCTCCAGCCAGCTTTGCATTCATTCGCATCCTTTTAGAGCAGGGGTCTCCAACCTTTGCAACTTTAAGTCTGAAGGACTTCAGCTCCCAGACTTCTCCAGCCAGCTTTGCATTCGCATCCTTTTAGAGCAGGGGTCTCCAACCTTTGCAACTTTAAGTCTGAAGGACTTCAGCTCCCAGACTTCTCCAGCCAGCTTTGCATTCGCATCCTTTTAGAGCAGGGGTCCCCAACCTTTGCAACTTTAAATCTGAAGGACTTCAGCTCCCAGAATTCTCCAGCCAGCTTTGCATTCGCATCCTTTTAGAGCAGGGGTCTCCAACCTTTGCAACTTTCAGTCTCAAGGACTTCAGCTCCCAGACTTCTCCAGCCAGCTTTGCATTCACATCCTTTTAGAGCAGGGGTCTCCAACCTTTGCAACTTTCAGTCTGAAGGACTTCAGCTCCCAGACTTCTGCAGCCAGCTTTGCATTTGCATCCTTTTAGAGCAGGGGTCTCCAACCTTTGCAACTTTCAGTCTCAAGGACTTCAGCTCCCAGACTTCTCCAGCCAGCTTTGCATTCACATCCTTTTAGAGCAGGGGTCTCCAACCTTTGCAACTTTCAGTCTGAAGGACTTCAGCTCCCAGACTTCTCCAGCCAGCTTTGCATTCGCATCCTTTTAGAGCAGGGTTCTCAAACCTTTGCAACTTTAAGTCTGAAGGACTTCAGCTCCCAGACTTCTCCAGCCAGCTTTGCATTCGCATCCTTTTAGAGCAGGGGTCCCCAACCTTTGCAACTTTAAGTCTGAAGGACTTCAGCTCCCAGACTTCTCCAGCCAGCTTTGCATTCGCATCCTTTTAGAGCAGGGTTCTCAAACCTTTGCAACTTTAAGTCTGAAGGACTTCAGCTCCCAGACTTCTCCAGCCAGCTTTGCATTCGCATCCTTTTAGAGCAGGGGTCTCCCACCTTTGCAACTTTCAGTCTGAAGGACTTCAGCTCCCAGACTTCTCCAGCCAGCTTTGCATTCGCATCCTTTTAGAGCAGGGGTTCCCAACCTTTGCAACTTTAAGTCTGAAGGACTTCAGCTCCCAGACTTCTCCAGCCAGCTTTGCATTCGCATCCTTTTAGAGCATCCTGCTCTAAAAGGATGCGAATGCAAAGCTGGCTGGAGAAGTCTGGGAGCTGACGTCCTTCAGACTTAAAGTTGCAAAGGTTGAGGACCCCTGAGCTGGATGATGGAGACTCCGACTTCCACAGGTAGTCCTCAACTTACGACTATCGTTGGGCCCCAAATCTCCATTGCTCAGCAAGGCAGCTGTTAAAGTGAGCTTTGTCTCGTTTTACGGCCTTTCCTGCTGCCGTTGTTCAATGGTATAAGGTTGCTGCCGTTGTTTGAAATGGTATAAGGTTCCTGCCCACGCAGTAGGTTGGACTAGAAGACCTCCAAGGTCCCTTCCAACTCTGCTATTGTATTGTATTGTATTGTATTGTATTGTATTGTATTGTATTTCAGACAAATGGCTGTCCAACATCTTCTTAAAGACTTCCAGTGTTGGGGCATTCACAATGTCTGGAGGCAACTTCTGTTCCACTGATTAATTGTTTTCACTGTCAGGAAATTTCTCCTTAGTTCTAAGTTGCTTCTCTCCCGGATTAGTTTCCACCCATTGCTTCTTCTCCTGCCCTCAGGTGCTTTGGAGAATAGCTTGACTCCCTCTTCTTTGTGGCACCCTCTGAGATATCGGAACACTGCTATCATGTCTCCCCTGGTCCTTCTTTTCACTAGACTAGACCTACCCAGTTCCTGCAACCATATAAATCTTTGTTTCTATAATATGTGTAAAGTTGTATTAAAAAAATTAAAAAGCACTTATGAAAAAAAGATCATAAAACGGGGCGAAAGACACACTTCCACGCGTGTCTCGTCGAACAGCGGAAACGTTGGGCACGATGAGGGTCGCAAGTCAAGGACTCCCTGCAGCCTGGTCTCCTATAATGCAAGAGCAAAATCAAAGGTTGCTGGTCTCTTCCTGTTTGTGAGTAACTCCCGTCGCTCCTTCCATTTATCGGAGTCCATCATCCCTTCTCCCCCCCCCCGCCTCCCCACCACCACCACTTAAATGGTCGGAGTGCAAAATGCAGGGGCCCCGGGGGAGTCTTCCAGAAGCATCCCCTCCCCTCCCTCCATTACATCAGGCTCTTGTCTGCTATCTCCTGGATGTGTAATTATCAGAGCCTCAATTACAGATCTCCCTTCGGTCAAGTCCCAGGGGGGCTGGAGGGTTAGGGAGGGAGGGAGGGAGGGAGGGAGGGAGGGAGGGGTGTGTGTGTGTTGCGTGTGGAGTGGATCCTCACAACAGTTTGAGGTTGGGCAGCCTTCATCCAACCGACCTTCTTCAACCCTATGGGTCACCTAACCATGGGTGGAACTGGGTGGCCATGAAGTAGCTTTAGCCCATGCCTCTACTCCAGGGGTGTCTAGTTTGACTAACCCAGGGATGTCCAAACTTGGGAACTTTAAGAGTTGTGGACTTCAACTCCCAGAATTCCCCAGCCAGCCATGCTGGCTGGGGAATTCTGGGAGTTGAAGTCCACAACTCTTAAAGTTCCCAAGTTTGGACATCCCTGGACTAACCATTCCAGAATTCCTCAGGTTAAGTCACCCAAACAAGGAGTAGAACGTAAAACATAGAATCATAGGGTTGCAAGGGGCGTTGGAGGTCTTCTAGGGCAACCCCCTGCTCAAGCAGGAGATGTTACACCACTACGGGCAAATCTTTGTCCCATCTCTTCTTAAAAACCTCCAGTGATGGAGCACCAACAACCTCTGTTGTGGGTTCCACAATTAATCAGTGGAACTTCTGTCCCACTGATTGTCCTCACTGCCAGGAAATTCCTCCTCAGTTCTAAGTTGCTTCTCTCCTTGATTAGTTTCCACCCATTGCTTCTTGTTCTGCCCTCAGGTGCTTTGGAGAATAGCTTGACTCCCTCTTCTTTGGGGCAACCCCTGAGATATAGGAACACTGCTATCATGTCTCCCCTGGTCCTTCTTTTCATTAAACTAGACATATCCAGTTCCTGCAACTGTTCCTCATATATTTTAGCCTCCAGTCCCCTAATCCTCTTGGTTGCTCTTCTCTGCACTCTTTCCAGAGTCTCCACATCTTTGTTAACCCTTTGTTAACAGATTAACAGAGTTGGAAGGGACTTTGTAGGTCATCTAGTCCAACCCTCTGCCCAAGCAGACCCTACATGATTATAGATAAGTGTCTGCCCAGTCTCTTCTTGAAAGCCTCCAGGGATGAAGCTCCCACAACTTCTGAAGGCAACTTCTGCTCTTTTGGTTGATTGTTCTCACTGTCAGGAAATTCCTCCTTATTTCCAGGTTGAATCTCTCCTTGTTCAGTTTCCATCCATTCTTCCTTGTCTGGCCTTCAGGTGCTTTGGAGAATAGCTTGACTCGTTTCTCCTCTCTGGGGCAGCCCCTCAAATCTTGGAAGATGCTCTCCTGTCTCTCCTGGTCCTTCTCTTCACTAGACCAGCCAGGCCCAGTTCCTGCACCCATTTGTTGTATGTTTGAGCCTCCAGTCCCCTCATCATCCTGGTTGCTCTTCTCTGCACTTTTTTTAGAGTCTCAACATCTTTTTATAGTGTGGTGACCAAAACTGGATGCAGAATTCTAGGTGTGGCCTTACTAGGGCTTTATAGAGTGGAATTAGGACCTTATTTGATGTTGATTGGATCTCTCTGTTAATGCAATTGAGGATTGTGTCTCTTTCTCCTTCCCACTTCTGAAAAGTTCTTTTGGACAGCTAAAAAGACCAACTCATTCTTCTGAAGAACTTCCTGAGGAGACTTTCTTGATCTCCACCTTTGTCCACCACTCTCTTGCGGATTCTCCTGGCCGTTGGACGTGGTCCTTGAGGGTTCACTCCACCCTTAGTGTGGCACCTCAACTAATAGGGACGTGTTGCTCAACATGGCTATGGAGATCCCTCGGTCATCCAGCTCATGGTCGTCCCAAAGGGGCTTTTTTGAAGAGGCCAACTGGACTTTCTGGTTTTTCTCATGCCAGAAGCTCCTTCGGCTCTGCTGCTCAACATCTCCTCCACTCTTCTTTTTCAGACCTTCAGCAAATCCTGAAGCTGATTTATGATTCAGCTGATTTAGGCCATCCCTCTGGAACGACCTACCCCCCCGAACTTCGGACCATCTCAGACCTTCCCCTCTTTCGCCGCTCACTTAAGACTTATCTGTTCCATCAAGCCGGCCTAGCTTAGCCAATGAGTAAATGAATTTTGAATGAATGAATGAATTTAATACTTATAAACCGCTCCCTCTCCCCATGGGGACTCGGGGCGGTGCACAGGTAGAATAAAAACAATGAAAAATATACAAACAGTTCTAAAACCAAATTAAACTTAACCTGTGCTAAAATTCCCATAAAACTAACTATACTAAAAGCTACCCAATAAAAACCCCAAGACAGGGAGACTATCCCAGGCCGGCCAGACAGAAAAAGTGAGTTTTTAATTTAAGACGGAAGGAGCGGAGGTCCGTGGTCATCCTAATATCGGGGGGAAGGTCGTTCCAGAGGGCCGGGCCCGCCACAGAGAGAGCCCTTCCCCTGGGTGTCGCCCGCTGACAAAGTCTAGTGGACGGCACCCGGAGAAGTCCCTCTCTGTGGGAGCGAATCGGTCGTGAGGATGTATGGGGCAGGATCCGATCCCGCATTTTTAGAATTTTATTTTGGGATTTTTAGCACAGGCTTTTAGTTTAATTCATTATTAACTTTTTGTATTTATTGTTATTTATTGATTTTAATTTCCTGTGCACCGCCCTGGGTCCATTTCAATGGAGAAGGGCGGTTCTATAAATCTAAATAAATTAACTTAAATTAAATTATGAGCCCTGGGGCCTCTTGCTTGCAGTTGTCTTCTGCAGTTTAGCTTTTTCCTAGCTCCTAATCCCAAGGACACGTCTCCAGATTGTTCCTTGGAATGGGGCCTCTTTGAAGAAGATAAAAATTTAGGGAGCAGCGTATTCAGGTTCGCCGCCCTGGGTCCTTTTGGAGAAGGGCGGGATATAAATTGGATAAATAAATGTCAGCTTCTCCGTGATTCTCCTTTTTCCTATTGCGCTGAAAGAAAAGTTGAAAGTTAGGCAGACGGAGAAGAGCTCACCGATGCTGAGAGAAATCCCCTTAAGAACCACGATTGAGTAGAATGGCAATATCAAAACAATCGAGAGCATTTTAAGGAATAAAAATAGGTCATTTGGTAAACAACCCAAGACTGGATTTACATGCACCGCAAGAGACACGATTCCTCCCAGAAATCCCTTTTAATGTCAGTCCATGTTTTTATCTGTTTTAAAGTCTTCAGGGCCGGAGGGAAGACGCAGCCTTGGCCCCGGAGTTTTGGAAATCGATCCCATTAACAGGAAAGAAAAGTTTTGTATTTATTCTTCTATTTCTCTTCTCTTCTCTTCTCTTCTCTTCTCTTCTCTTCTCTTCTCTTCTCTTCTCTTCTCTTCTCTTCTCTTCTCTTCTCTTCTCTTCTCTTCTCTTCTCTTCTCTCTTCCCTTCCTTTCCCTTCCCCTCCGCTCTGCTCCCCTCCCATTCCATTATTCTTCTCTTCTCTTCCTCTTCCTCTTCCTCTTCTACTCTACTACTCTACTCTAGTCTATATTCCATTCCATTCCATATTTTCACTTCTCTTCTCTTCTCTCTTCTTCCCCTAACCCTAACCCTGACCCTTCCATGCTAGTCTACTCTACTCTACTCTACCATACCCTACCCTACTCCATTCCATTCCATTCCATATTTTCTCTTCTCTTCTCCTTCTCTTCTCTCCCGTCCCCTCCTCTCCTCTCTCTCCCCTCCCCTCCCCTTCCTTTCTATTCTCTTCTTCATTATTCTCTTCTCCCCTCCTCTTTTCTCTTCTATATTCTCCTCTCTTCTGTATTCTCTTCTCTCCCATGCCATGGCTGTATTTTAATTCTATTTTATTATTCTATTTATTATTTTTACTTTACTTTATTTGTATCCTGCCTTTATTATTAATAATCACTCAAGGCAGCAAACATAGCTAATATTTCTTTGTCCTCCTCCTCCTCTTTTCCCTGCGTCAGCAACAGAGAGGGGGTCTTCAGCAGGTTCTGACCCCTTCTGGGGAACCTGTAGCAGAAACTTTGAGTAGTTTGGAGAACAGGTAGATACCACCTCTGGCTGGCCCTGCCCCCATCTATACAATACAATACAATAGCAGAGTTGGAAGGGACCTTGGAGGTCATCTAGTCCAACCACCTGCGTGGGCAGGAACTTTATACCATTTCAGACAAATGGCTATCTAACATCTTTTTAAAGACTTCCAGGGTTGGGGCATTCACAACTTCTGGAGGCAAGCTGTTTCAGAGGTTAATTGTTCTAACTGTCAGGAAATTTCTCCTTAGTTCTAAGTTGCTTCTCTCCTTGATTAGTTTCCACCCCTTTTTTTCTTGTTCTACCCTCAGGTGCCTTGGAGAATAGTTTGACTCCCTCTTCTTTGTGGCACCCTCGGAGATATCGGAACACTGCTATCATGTCTCCCCTGGTCCTTCTCTTCATCAAACTAGACATACCCAGTTCCTGCAACCGTTCTTCATATGTCTTAGTCTCCAGTCCCCTAATCATCTTGGTTGCTCTTCTCTGCACTCTTTCCAGAGTCTCCACGTCTTTTCTACATCGTGGCGACCAAAACTGTATGCAGTATTCCAAGTGTGGCCTTACCAAGGCACCATACAGTGGCATTAACACTTCACGTGATCTAGATTCTCTCCCTCTGTTGATGCAGCCTAGAACTGTGTTGGCTTTTTTGGCAGCTGCTGCCCACGGCTGGCTCCTATTTCAATGGTTCTCCACTAGGATTCCAAGATCCCTCTCACAGCTGCTACTATTGAGCAAGGTACCACCTATCCTGTACCTGTGCATTTGGTTTTTCTTGCCTAAATGTAGGACCTTACTATTCCCTGCCTCCCCTGAGTCCCAGCTGATGGGGAGGGAATGGGGATTGGGCAGTAACCTTCCCCTGTCACGCCCCCAAGCCACACCAAGCTCCGCTCACAGAATAGGTATTAAAAAAAAGTTAAATCCCACCACTGATCAATACTCCTGTGAGGTCTGAGAGAGAGGGGGTGGGGGGAGACTGGTCCTAAAGTCACTTCAGGAGGTCTAGAACTCACCAAAGTCACCCAGTCTTCATGCCTAAGGTGGGACTAGAACTCAGCATCTCCTGGTGATTGGCCCAAAGCCCACCCAACTGACTTTCATGGCTGAGATAGGTCCAGAAGTCATAGTCCTCTGCTCTCCGGCTTGGGGCCTCACCCATGAGACCCCCTTAACAGATGAACAGACTTGGAAGGGACTTTGCAGGTCATCTAGTCCAACCCCCTGCCCAAGCGGGAGACTCTACACCAGCCTCTACCTAGGATCGAACTCAGAACCTTTAACAGATGAACAGAGTTGGAAGGGACCTTGCAGGTCATCTAGTCCAACCTCCTGCCCAAGCGGGAGACCCTACATCAGCCTCTACCTAGGATCGAACTCAGAACCTTTAACAGATGAACCGAGTTGGAAGGGACCTTTGCAGGTCATCTAGTCCAATCCCCTGCCCAAGCGGGAGACCCTACACCAGCCTCTACCTAGGATCGAACTCACCACCTTTAACAGATGAACCGAGTTGGAAGGGACCTTGCAGGTCATCTAGTCCAACCCCCTGCCCAAGCGGGAGACCCTACACCTGCCTCTACCTAGGATCGAACTCAACCACCTCCTGCCATTGTGCTAAGGTCGTATAACTCCAGAGAGCTTCGGGGAGGGGGGGGCAGCAATGGCACCCCTGTTCAGTTCGCCTTTGCTTGCAGCCAGAAAGGGGGGGTGTCCTTGCCCTCATCTTCCAGAAGCCCCCACCTCCAGCAGACAGGGCATCCTTTGAATGGGAGGGGGTCACATTTCCAGTTCCTAAACATATTTTGTTTGCAAAAAACCCTCAAAGGTTAAAGTTTAGTCCTGGGGAGGCAGAATATTTCTTCTTCTTCTTCTTCTTCTTCTTCTTCTTCTTCTTCTTCTTCTTCTTCTTCTTCTTCTTCTTCTTCTTCTTCTTCTTCTTCTTCTTCTTCTTCTTCTTCTTCTTCTTCTTCTTCTTCTCCTTCTCCTTCTCCTTCTCCTTCTCCTTCTCCTTCTCCTTCCTCCTCCTCTTCTTCCTTTGCCTCCTCCTCCTTTTCTTCTTTTCCTCCTCCTCCTCTTCATCTTCTTTTCCCCCTCCTCCTCCTCCTCCTCCTCCTCTTCTTCCTCCTCCTCTTCTTTTCTTCTTCTTCCTCCTCTTCCTCCTCCTCTTCTGCTTCACCCTCTCCCTCTTCTTCTTCTTCCTCCTCCTCTTCTTCCTCTTCCTCTTCCTATTCTTCCTCCTCCTCCTCTTCCTCCTCCTCCTTTCTCTTCCTCTTCTTTTCTTCCTCCTCCTCTTCCTTCGCCTCCCCCTCCTCTTCCTCCTCCTCTTCTTCCTCCTCCTCCTCCTCTTCCTCTTCCTCTTCTCTTCTTCTTTTCTTCCTCCTCCTCCTTCTCTTTGAAAGCAGTTTTATTATATCATGGGGTGGGGGGTGGGGGAAGGAGAAAAGGATTTCCGCTTGGGTCAGCGGTCTTCGCTCAAGGAAACCCTTTGGAGCAAAGGCGATTAATTTAGCTGGAGGAAGAAGGCAAAGCAAGCTAGAAAGGAGCT
Organism: Rhabdophis nuchalis; assembly: GCA_039707465.1. Taxonomy (NCBI): domain Eukaryota; kingdom Metazoa; phylum Chordata; class Lepidosauria; order Squamata; family Natricidae; genus Rhabdophis; species Rhabdophis nuchalis. Next base: position 224,815,743 of record CM077645.1, on the reverse strand, counting down.
AAGGAGGGGGGCAGAGGGGGGTGGGGTGTCCCTTTCATAACATCCTGGGGAGGCCCAGAGAAATTAATCACGGGGGAGGGGGCCCGTGCAAAAGTGCCAACTCAGGTGCCAACGAGAAGCCAGAGCTGGTAGGACTCCCAGCTCAGAGAAAAATTGGATTGGATCGCCCTTCGTCATTTCTCAGCTTTATCGAGTTTCTGTCACCTGCAGATTGCTTAACAGAGACTCCTGCGACAGCAGGAAGGGGCCTTGGAGGTCATCTAGTCCAAAGCCGGGCTCAGTGCAAGAACAAGAAGCAACGGATGGAAACTAACCAAGGGCAGAAGCAGCCAGGGACGAAGGAGGAATTTCCTGACCGTGAGAACCATTGTCTCCAGAGGTTGTGGGTGCTCCATCACTGCGGATTGTGATGGACACCCACACCACTTGTCTGAAATCCTTGGGAAAGGCCACGCCTGGAATAACTACGTCCAGCTTTGGTCACCACATTACCCAAAGGATGTTGAGAACAAGTGCAGAGAAGAGCAACAAAGATGATCAAAGGCCTGGAGACAAAAACTTATGAAGAACAGTTGAAGGACATGGGTTGGCCAATCTAGAGAAACCTTCTTCTTCATCCTATACTTCTCAGAACCTTCTCCTTCGTCCTATAATTCTCAGAACCTTCTCCTTCATCCTATACTTCTCAGAACCTTCTCCTTCGTCCTATACTTCTCAGAGCCTTCTCCTTCATCCTATACTTCTCAGAACCTTCTCCTTCGTCCTATACTTCTCAGAACCTTCTCCTTCATCCTATACTTCTCAGAACCTTCTCCTTCGTCCTATACTTCTCAGAACCTTCTTCTTCATCCTATAATTCTCAGAACCTTCTCCTTCGTCCTATAATTCTCAGAACCTTCTCCTTCGTCCTATACTTCTCAGAACCTTCTCCTTCGTCCTATACTTCTCAGAACCTTCTCCTTCGTCCTGTACTTCTCAGAACCTTCACCTTCGTCCTATACTTCTCAGAACCTTCTCCTTCGTCCTATACTTCTCAGAACCTTCTCCTTCGTCCTATACTTCTCAGAGCCTTCTCCTTCATCCTATACTTCTCAGAACCTTCTCCTTCGTCCTATACTTCTCAGAACCTTCTCCTTCATCCTATACTTCTCAGAACCTTCTCCTTCATCCTGTACTTCTCAGAGCCTTCTCCTTCATCCTATACTTCTCAGAACCTTCTCCTTCATCCTATACTTCTCAGAACCTTCTCCTTCGTCCTATACTTCTCAGAACCTTCTCCTTCATCCTATACTTCTCAGAACCTTCTCCTTCGTCCTATACTTCTCAGAACCTTCTTCTTCATCCTATAATTCTCAGAACCTTCTCCTTCATCCTATAATTCTCAGAACCTTCTCCTTCATCCTATACTTCTCAGAACCTTCTCCTTCGTCCTATACTTCTCAGAACCTTCTTCTTCATCCCATAATTCTCAGAACCTTCTCCTTCATCCTATAATTCTCAGAACCTTCTCCTTCATCCTATACTTCTCAGAACCTTCTCCTTCGTCCTATACTTCTCAGAACCTTCTCCTTCATCCTATACTTCTCAGAACCTTCTCCTTCGTCCTATATTTCTCAGAACCTTCTCCTTCATCCTATACTTCTCAGAACCTTCTCCTTCATCCTATACTTCTCAGAACCTTCTCCTTCGTCCTATACTTCTCAGAACCTTCTCCTTCATCCTATACTTCTCAGAACCTTCTCCTTCATCCTATACTTCTCAGAACCTTCTCCTTCATCCTATACCTCAGAATCTTCTTCTTCATCCTATACTTCTCAGAACCTTCTCCATCCTTTAATTCTCAGAATCTTCTCCTTCATCCTATACTTCTCAGAACCTTCTCCTTCGTCCTATACTTCTCAGAACCTTCTCCTTCATCCTATACTTCTCAGAACCTTCTCCTTCGTCCTATATTTCTCAGAACCTTCTCCTTCATCCTATACTTCTCAGAACCTTCTCCTTCGTCCTATACTTCTCAGAACCTTCTCCTTCATCCTATACTTCTCAGAACCTTCTTCTTCATCCTATAATTCTCAGAACCTTCTCCTTCATCCTATACTTCTCAGAACCTTCTTCTTCATCCTATACTTCTCAGAACCTTCTCCTTCCTCCTATACTTCTCAGAACCTTCTCCTTCGTCCTATACTTCTCAGAACCTTCTCCTTCATCCTATACTTCTCAGAACCTTCTCCTTCATCCTATACTTCTCAGAACCTTCTCCTTCGTCCTATACTTCTCAGAACCTTCTCCTTCATCCTATACTTCTCAGAACCTTCTCCTTCGTCCTATACTTCTCAGAACCTTCTCCTTCATCCTATACTTCTCAGAACCTTCTCCTTCATCCTATACTTCTCAGAACCTTCTTCTTCATCCTATACTTCTCAGAACCTTCTCCATCCTATAATTCTCAGAACCTTCTCCTTCATCCTATACTTCTCAGAACCTTCTCCTTCATCCTATAATTCTCAGACCCCTAGGGCTGGAAGGGACCTTCAAGGTCTTCTAGTCCAACCACATTTAAGCATATCACGAACGGTTGCTGGAATCGGGTAGGGCTACTTTAATGGGAAGAAGGATGACATGATAGCAGCCTTCCAGTATTTGAGGGGCTGCCCCAAAGGAGAGGCAGTCAAGCTATTCTCCAAAGCCCTTGAAGGCAGGACACCGCGCAGGAGCGGTGTTCCGTGGGAGTACCTGGAGGTACCCATAATTACCCGCGTGGCCACATTCTGGACTAGCTGTAGTTGTCGGGTGCACCTCAAGGGGAGCCCCATGTAGAGAGCGTTACAGTAGTCTAGTCGGGAAGTCACGAGCGCATGAGTGACTGTGCGAAGGGCGTCCCGGTCCAATAGGGGCCGCAACTGGCGTACCAGGCGAACCTGGCAGAATGCCCCCTTGGCCACGGCCGTCACATGATCTTCCATAGACAGCCGAGTATCTAGGAGGACGCCTAAGTTGCGTGCCCGATCCACGGGGGCTAGAAGTTCACCCCCTATGGCCAGTGATGGGATCAACTGGTTGTACCAGGGCGCCAGAAACCACAGCCACTCGGTCTTGGATGGGTTGAGTCTGAGTCTGTTCCTTCCCATCCAGCTCCGCACGGCTTCCAAACATCGGGACATCACTTCAACGGCATCGTTGGGGTGGTTTGGGGTAGATATGTACAACTGAGTATCATCAGCGTACAGATGGTACTCCACCCCAAAGCCACGGATGATCTCACCCCATTCCATCATGCATGTGCATGGCAGCACTTCAACTTCTGGTTTCGGGGGCATGCGCGTGCCCACTGAACAGCTGGCTGTCACGCATGTATGTGGCAAAAATCTGGACGTATGGGTGCCAGCACGCGCATGCGCGATGGAATGCTGCTCTTCTGGGTTTTGGCGCCCCCGTGCGTGCAAAGGTCAGCTGGGTGTGCGTGCAGGTACAGGAATGTGGAAGAGGAACCAGTGAGGCTGGGCATCCCACACGGAATGGCCTTGCGTGCTGCCTCTGGCACGCGTTGCATAGGGTCGCCAACACGGGTATAAGGTCTCCTGCCTGATCAGAGGGGTTGGACTAGAAGACCTCCAAGGTCCCTTCCGATTATTTTGCTGTTCTGTGTAAAGATCTCAGTTATTAACAGGGCTTCTCCCCCCCTTCCCCATGCTGCCTTAAAATCTTTCATTGGAGGGGAACATATTAACTGCTCCATCGATTGCAGCCGTAACGTAGAAATTACTTCGGAGGCCGTGGGGACCCTGGAGTTGCTGCTCAAAGGCCCACTAAGTCTCAGCGGCTAAATTCAAGAACTTGTAGCCCTCAGCAATCTGGCTTTCATCCTTTCCAGCCAAGAACCCCCCCCCCCAGGGTTACACAGGCTTATGGGTAGGGCGGTATTTGCTTTGGACAATGATCCAGAAGAGGCGATGTAGAATGCATAGAAATCCAGAAATACAATCCCTCTCAAAAGCAGTCGCACTTTTAATACATCTCATTAAAGCAACTGTGTCCCCCCCACCCCCTTCCAGCTTCCCAGGAAGCTTGACCAAAGAGGCGGCTGCTTTAATGAGACACTGTGCAAAAGTAGCCACGCTTTTAAAGCATCTCATTAAAGCAACCGTGTCTTCTTCTCCTCCCCCCCCAAGCTTCCCAGGGAAGCTTGACCAAAGTAGTGGCTGCTTTAAAGAGATGCTGTGTAAAAGCAGACACACTTTTAAAACATCTCATTAAAGCAACTGTGTCTTCCCCTGCCCTCAGCTTCCCAGGGAAGCTTTAAAGCTGCTTTAAAGAGATGCTGTGTAAAAGCGCACACACTTTTAAAACATCTCATTAAAGCAACCATGTCTTCCCCTGCCCTCAGCTTCCCAGGGAAGCTTTAAAGCTGCTTTAAAGAGATGCTGTGTAAAAGCACACACACTTTTAAAACATCTCATTAAAGCAACCGTGTCTTCCCCTGCCCTCAGCTTCCCGGGGAAGCTTTAAAGCTGCTTTAAAGAGATGCTGTGTAAAAGCAGACACACTTTTAAAACATCTCATTAAAGCAACTGTGTCTCCCCCCCCCAAAGCTTCCCAGGGAAGATTGACCAAAGTGGTGGCTGTTTTAAAGAGACACTGTGTAAAAGCAGACACACTTTTAAAACATCTCATTAAAGCAACCATGTCTTCCCCTGCCCCCAGCTTCCCGGGGAAGCTTTAAAGCTGCTTTAAAGAGACGCTGTGTAAAAGCGCACACACTTTTAAAATAATCTCATTAAAGCAACCGTGTCTCCCCAACCCAGCTTCCCGGGGAAACTTGACCAAAGAGGCGGCTGCTTTAATGAGATGCTGTGTTCTCATATGCCATCTTGGTTGCTCTTCTCTGCACTCTTTCCAGAATCTCCGCATCTTTTCTACATCGTGACGACCAAAACTGGATGCAAATATTCCAAGTGTGGCCTTCCCAAGGGATTACAAAAGTGGTATTAACCCTTCACGTCATCTTGATTCTCTCCCTCTGTTGATGCAGCCTAGAACTGGGTTGGCTTTTTTGGCAGCTGCTGCCCACGGATGGCCTCTTTCTTTTCAACTTTAATGTTTTATCATCACTCCCTTAACAAAACTCTGCATCCCCCCACCTTAATATTCGGTTTGATGTGATAACAGGCAATTTAAAGAGATCTTTTCATTTGTTTAATTGATTGTAATGTCAAATGGTCACTAAATGGTCGTAAGTTGAGGACTAACTGTAATTCGTACAAAATATTCTGATGGACATAAAGCTGTGCAGTGCAGTGGCACCTTGCAATACGGGTTGTCTTTGAATTACAACCGTTCGTTTAGTGACTGTTCAAAGTCACTAAACGGCACTGAAAAAAATGACCGAGAACTGTTTTTCACACTTGCGACCATCCCTTGTGGTCCTGTGATATAAAATTCAGATGCTTGGCAACGGGCTCACAGTTATGACGGTCACGCAATTCCCTTTTACGACAACCCAGTAGGGGAGCCGGATTCACTTAACAAGCGTGCGACCAACTTCACAGCTGCATCGATTCGCTTAAGGACGGTGTCAAGAAAGATCGTGAAATGGGGCCCAAATTAACTTTAAAAGCGTCTCATTTAACAACCGAAAGGTTGGGCATGAGGATGGGTCGTACGCCGAGGAGCCCTGAGTCTCGCCCACGCTGTCTTGTTTGCAAATCCAGCTCACCGCCTGGAGTAGGGATTCAGGGAAGGAGTAGGTTTCTTTTCCGGGTCTCCTCGGCCTCTAAATCAGGGGTCTCCAACCTTTGCAACTTTAAGTCTGAAGGACTTCAGCTGCCAGACTTCTCCAGCCAGCTTTGCTGAAGTCCTTCAGACTTAAAGTTGCAAAGGTTGGAGACCCCTGCTCTAAAAGGATGCGAATGCAAAGCTGGCTGGAGAAGTCTGGGAGCTGAAGTCCTTCAGACTTAAAGTTGCAAAGGTTGGAGACCCCTGCTCTAAAAGGATGCGAATGCAAAGCTGGCTGGAGAATTCTGGGAGCTGAAGTCCTTCAGACTTAAAGTTGCAAAGGTTGGGGACCTGCTCTAAATCAAGTCGTGATTGGGAGGCTGGCAGCCGAGTCACTTCCAAATGGAAACTGACAATATTATTTACAATTTTAAACGGAGAAGGTGCCCATTTCCAAGGGGGCTCCGGCTCACCCAGAGTTACTGTAGCATTTGGAATGATTGGTTGAATAAGTTCATCTGGCCGTATATCAAACCATTTATTAAGGCTGGTTCTCACCACTCGCGGAAAATCCTCTCCAGGCAGAGGTTCTGAGTTACATTGTAAAGGAATCGGAAAAGAGCTGGAAGAGACCTTGGAGGTCTTCTAGTCCACCCCCCTGCTCAGCAGTTGACCCTAGGCCATTTCCATCAGAATAGAGCTGGAAGGGACCCTGGAGGTCTTCTAGTCCAGCCTTCTGCTTAAGCAGGTGATCCTAGGCCATTTCAGACACATGGCTGTCTAATCTCTTGTTAAAAACTTCCAGTGTTGGGGCATTCACAACTTCTGGAGGCAACTTCTGTTCCACTGATTAATTGTTCTCAATGTCAGAAATTTCTCCCTTCTCTCTTTGATTATTTTCCATCCAAAGGGGTCAAGCTCTTCTCCAAAGCCTCTTTGAAGGCCAGACAAGGAACAATGGGTGGAAACTGACCAAGGAGAGATTCAACCTGGAAATAAGGAGGAATTTCCTGACAGGGAGAGCAATCAACCCATGGAACAGAAGTTGCCTTCTCTCCTTGATTAGTTTCCACCCATTGCTTCTTCTCCTGCCCTCTGGTGCTTTGGAGAATAGCTTGACTTCCTCTCCTTTGGGGCAGCCCCTCAAATATCGGAAGGCTGCTATCATGTCATCCTTCTTCCCATTAAAGTAGACCTACCCGATTCCAGCAACCGTTCGTGATATGCTTAAACGTTGTTGGACTAGATGACCCCCAAGGTCCCTTCCAACTCTGCTATTGTATAATTGTATAGAACAGTGGTCTCCAACCTTTTCAACTTTAAGTCTGAAGGACTTCAGCTCCCAGACTTCTCCAGCCAGCTTTGCTGAAGTCCTTCAGACTTAAAGGTGCAAAGGTTGGAGACCCCTGCTCTAAAAGGATGCAAATGCAAAGCTGGCTGGAGAAGTCTGGGAGCTGAAGTCCTTCAGACTTAAAGTTGCAAAGGTTGGAGACCCCTGCTCTAAAAGGATGCAAATGCAAAGCTGGCTGGAGAAGTCTGGGAGCTGAAGTCCTTCAGACTTAAAGTTGCAAAGGTTGGAGACCCCTGGTATAGAAGACCTCGAAGGTCCCTTCCAGCCCTAGGGTTCTGAGAAGTATAGGACGAAGGAGAAGGTTGACTGTCCCTTTCGAAAGCAAACACGTCCATCCTCTTCCTCCCTGACCACCAAATGAGTTATAGATCAGCTGCTCTCCATCCCGTAAGGAATATTTAACGGGCCCGATTGGATTCTGCATTTTCTCTCGATCTGTAACCAGTGCATTATGACCATTAATGGATTTTTGAGGCCAGATTGATTTTTCATTAATTTGGTAAAAATCTTTTCCCTCTCCTATATAATTCTGCCTTAAAACGCTCCTCCTGACAGCTCAATAAGTCACCGGCCTTCTAATGCAAGGCTGCCCCGTAAATCTTAAGACCGGGCACCGGGGTGGGGCAGGACGGGCTGGGGGGGGGCAGAGAGGGAGGTTGCTGGATCGGGATGGTTGTGGGGAGGCGGGGTGGGGTGGGGGGAGAAACCTCTCTGGGTTGCAGGAGGCCTGCCTGCCGGTCCGTGATCCTCATCCATCATATTTGAAAACCCTCCTTTGAATTATTAACTGGGGAGGTTAAGGGGAAAGATTGGCAGGTTGGCAGACTAAGCTGCCAATCAGACCGAGGCCGAAGGTTTGCAAGCTCTCCGGCTTTTTTGGGGTGGGGGTGGGGTGAGGAAACCCTTCATGCCCCCAAGCAAAGGGGGTAGGCTTGAGATGTGCCAGAATAACAAGAGTTGGAAGGGACCACGGGAGATCTTCTATCCCAACCCCCTGCTCAGGTAGGAAAGCTTTTACCTACGGCTGCCCAGTCTCTTCTTGAAAGCCTCTTCCAGCGTTACAGCACCCACAACCTCTGGAGGCAAGACTTTCCACTGATTAGAATAACAGAGTTGGAAGGGACTTTGGAGGTCATCTAGTCCAACCCCCAGGGAAGTAGGAGACCCTACACCATTTCTGACAGAGGGCAGTCCGGTCTCTCCTTGAAAGCCTCCAGGGATGAAGCTCCCACAACTTCCAAAGGCAACTTCTGTTCCATGCGTAGATTAACAGAGTTGGGAGGGTCCTTGTAGGTCATCTAGTCCAACCCCCCACGCAAGCAGGAGACCCTACACCATTTCTGACAGAGGGCAGTCCGGTCTCTCCTTGAAAGCCTCCAGGGATGAAGCTCCCACAACTTCCGAAGGGAACTTCTCTTCCATGGGTTGATGGTTCTCCCTGTCAGGAAATTCCTCCTTATTTCCAGGTTGAATCTCTCCTTGGTCAGTTTCCATCCATTCTTCCTTCTCTGGCCTTCAGAGATGCTTTGGAGAATAGCTTGACTCCTTCTTCTTTGGGGAAGCCCCTGAGATATTGGAAGACTGCTATCATGTCTCCCCTGGTCCTTCTTTTCATTCAACTAGACCTACCCAGTTCCTGCAGCCGTTCTTCATCTGTTTTAGCCTCCAGTCCCCTCATCCTCTCTCTTGCTCTTCTCTGCAGTCTTCCTAGTCGCAATATCCTTTACAGATTAACAGAGTTGGGAGGGACCTTGTAGGTCATCTAGTCCAACCCCCTCTCTCCCCAAAGCAGGCATCTCAAACTCAATCTCCCTTACATCAGGCATCTCAAACTCAATTTCCCTGGGGGGCCCTGGAGGCAGAGTCTGGGTGAGGCTGAGCCGCATATTAATATTATATTATATATTATATTAATATTATATTATATATTATATTAATATTATAATATATAATATTATACTTTCATATCATGGTGGGGGCCACAAGGTACTGTCCTGCGGGCCGCAATTGGCCCACGGGCCGCGAGAATGAGACCTCTGCCTTACTGCTTTCCCTGTCAGGAAATCCCTCCTTATTTCCAGGTTGAATCTCTCATTGGTCAGTTTCCATCCATTGTTCCTTCTCTTCTTTAATCTTTAATCTTTATTGTATTTCTATTCCGCCCTCTCCCCCAGACGGGACTCAGGGCGGTGCACAGGAACAATAAAAATATAATAATATATAGACAATCAAGTAGTTAAAAACTGAATTAAATAAAATTTGGACCCGTGCTAAAAACATAATTAAAACCCAACTAAAATCAGCCATAAAACAGCTATGCCAGGCCGGCCGCATGAAAGAAGTATGTTTTTAAGTATCTTCTCTGGCCTTCAGGTGCTTTGGGGAATAACTTGACCCCCTTCCTCCTCTCTGGAGCAGCCCCTCCAATATTGGAAGATGCTCTCCTGTCTCCCCTGGTCCTTCTCTTCCCTAGACAAGCTATGTCTCTCTTTTTTCATTATTTCCTTCCTTCCTTCCTTCCTTCCTTCCTTCCTTCCTTCCTTCCTTCCTTCCTTCCTTCCTTCCTTCTTTCTTTCTTTCTTTCTTTCTTTCTTTCTTTCTTTCTTTCTTCTTTCTTGTGCTTTGGAGAAGAGTTTGACCCCTTCCTCCTCTGTGGGGCAGCCCCTCCAATATTAGATTTAGATTTATTTTTCTATACCGCGTCCTCTCCCCAGGGGGACTCGGAGCGGTGCACAGGGAAAATTAAAACAACATAAAATATATACATAAATAAATACAATAAAAACAGATTAAATCAACTGTCCCAAATATTGGAAGATGCTCTCCTGTCTCCCCCGGGTCCTTCTCTTCCCTAGACCAGCCATGTCCAGTTTCTGCAACCGTTCCTCGTATGTTTGAGCCTCCATTCCCTTTAATCATCCTGGTTGCTCTTCTCTGCTCTCTTTCCAGAGTCTCCACATCTTTTTTTGTAGTGTGGTGAGCAAAACTGGATGCTGTACTCTAGGTGTGGCCTTACTAAGGCTTCACAGAGTGGTATTAGTCCCTCCCTTGATCTTGATTGCATTTTTAAAATGGCACTGCTAACAGGGGCTGTTTGTATCTCTGTGTTTGTGGGTTTCTGTGTGCATTTGTGTGTGTGTGTAAAAGTGAAGGTAGCCATGGTGACCTTGGGAAGGGTGCCCTGTTGCCTTTCCAATGCATCCCAGTGCAAACTGAAAAAAAATTGATCAGGTTTCCGTTTGACTTTTTTGACCTACCTGGCAGATGCAAACCCTGCCCTTCTTTTTTTCTTTTTTTTTGCAGTTTGCAGCAGGATCTGCAAAACTGAAGCTGGGAAATAGCCTGGTTGGCTTTTATTGCCCCCCAATCGAAGGAGAAATAATAATAATAATAATTTAATAATAATTTATTAAATTTATAGACCGCCCCCTCTCCCCGAAGGGACTCGGGGCAGCCTACAGGAAAAATTTAAAAACATCTAAAAACATAACATACATACATAATTAAAATCGAATTAAATAACCCTGTACTAAAATTTATAAACATTAAAAATTATATCCCATTAAAACCAAATAAACAATTTAAATTACAGACTGGGGCGAGGAGCATAAATTAGGCCAAGCCGGCCTGATGGAACAGATAAGTTTTGACTTTTTGGCGGAAGGAGCGGAGGTCCGTGGTAGTTCTAATATCCGGGGGTAGGTCGTTCCAGAGAGTTGGGCCCACCACAGAGAAGGCCCTTCCCCTGGGCGTTGCCCGCTGTCATAGCCTAGTGGACGGCACCCGGAGAAGCCCCTCTCTGTGGGAGCGAATCGGCCGAAGGGATGTGTAAATAAAAAGGCAGAAAATCCAGGGCACTCTGCGCGTGACCTGGGGACTCCTTGCTTGCAGGATCGCCTGCCCACGGTGGCCCTCGCACCCCCACCCATCCTAAACGTGGCCCTCGGTTCCTGTTGGGGGTGGGCTTCTATGATTTCTACAAACGCAGCCAACAGCTGGAGAAAGCCCTCTTCAAAGAATTGCTGATATCTTTCTTTCCTTTTGGGGAAATGTTTCTTGCACACCTGCACTTTTGCACAGACCCAAGTGGGATTGCTGAGGAGTGGGCAGCCCAGGTCCCGATCCGAGCCCTCCCCCTCTGCATACGGCCTGATGAAAGAATCGTAATCCGTTTAGGAACAAAAATTAAGTCGAATAAGTGCAAAAGGAGCTTCTTCAAATCGCTGCTCTTAACTAAGCTCTTTCCCCCCCCCACTTTCTCGATTGCCTCTTTAACAAGCCTGCAATCTCAGGTTGATTAGCCACCAATTTGCTTATTAAAACCATATTTAATGAGGGGTTAACAAGTAAATAATCGATAGGCGCTCTGGGTCCACCGAGGAACGGCGGAAGCCTCCATAAACCCGCGGATAATCAACTTCTTGGCTAAAAAGACAATCTGGGCTCTTAATAGCCGGGTGCCGCAATTTAGAATTAATGTGATCCAATTGAGTCTGGAAGAAGTAAGTGCCAGGCGATTAGCAGAAGGGGACAAGCAGAAGGGAGAGACGTCAGGAAGGCCGATTCTTTCTCAGCGCAAGTTTATTATGTAGGGAACATTGGAGGGGGCGACCCTTGGAGAGCTGCCTACAAGGAACTGTCCCTTGAATGGATGGCGATTAGTGTCCATTCCGTGACAATAAAGTTATTTTTCTCTTCTCTTCTCTTCTCTTCTCTTCTCTTCTCTTCTCTTCTCTTCTCTTCTCTTCTCTTCTCTTCTCTCCTCCTCTCCACTCCACTCTTCCTATTCTATTCTATTCTATTCTATTCTATTCTATTCTATTCTATTCTATTCCATTCTATATTCTATATTCTCTTCTCTTCTCTCCTCCACTCCACTCCACTCTTCCTATTCTATTCTATTCTGTTCTGTTCTGTTCTGTTCTATTCCATTCTATATTCTATATTCTATATTCTATATTCTATATTCTATATTCTCTTCTCTTCTCTTCTTCTCTCTTCTCTTCTCTTCTCTTCTCCACTCCACTCCCCTCCACTCTTCCTATTCTATTCTATTCTATTCCATTCTATATTCTATATTCTCTTCTCTTCTCTTCTCTTCTCTTCTCTTTTCTCTTCTCTTCTCTCCTCCACTCCCCTCCACTCTTCCTATTCTATTCTATTCCATTCTATATTCTATATTCTCTTCTCTTCTCTTCTCTCCTCCACTCCCCTCCCCTCCACTCTTCCTATTCTATTCCATTCTATATTCTATATTCTCTTCTCTTCTCCTCTCCCCTCCTCTCCCCTCCACTCTTCCTATTCTATTCTATTCCATTCTAATAATAATAATAATAATAATAATAATTTAATTTATAGACCGCTCCTCTCCCCATAGGGACTCGGAACGGTGCACAGGGAAACTAAAACCACAATACAATATACACATACAGTTAAGAAAAAATTAAATATGAGCCTGTGCTAAAATCCCCTTAATCTGCTAAAATACCCAATTAAAAACAGCTAAACCCTGTAGAGAGAGGCTAACCAAGGCCGGCCAAATGGAAAAGATGAGTTTTTAATTTCAGACGGAAGGAGCGGAAGTCCGTGGTTGTTCTAATGTCGGGGGGAAGGTCGTTCCAGAGGGCTGGGCCCGCCACAGAGAGAGCCCTTCCCCTGGGCGTCGCCCGCTGACAGAGTCTAGTGGACGGCAC
>CM077645.1:224800675-224802887 GCA_039707465.1 Rhabdophis nuchalis | reverse complement strand
AGGTGGGGGAGGAGAGGGAGGAGGAGGAAGGGGAGGAGGAGGAGAGATGGAGAAAGGGAAGAAAGGAGGAGGGGGGAGGGAGGGGAGGAGGGGCAGAGGAGGAGGAGGAAGGGAAGAGGAGGGGAAAGGGGAGGAGGAGAGGAAGGAGGAAGAGGAGGAGGAGGAGAGGAGGAAGAGAAGGGGAGGAGGAGGAAGGGGGAGGAGAGAAGGAGGAGGAGAGGAGGAAGGAGGAAAGGAGGAGGGGAGGAGGGGCAGAGGAGTAGAAGGGAAACAGAGGGTAAAGGGGAGGAGGAGAGGAAGAGGAGCAGGAGGAAGAAGGGAAGAGGAGGAAGAAGGGGAAGGAGAGAAGGAGGAAGGAGGAAGAGGGGGAGGAGAAGGAAGGGAGGAGGAAGGGAAAGGAGGGAAGGAGGAAGAGGGGGAGGAGAAGGAAGGGAGGAGGAAGGGAAGAGGAGGAGGAGGAAGGGGGAGGAGAGAAGGAGGAGGAGAGGAGGAAGGAGGAAAGGAGGAGGGGAGGAGGGGCAGAGGAGTAGAAGGGAAACAGAGGGGTAAAAGGGAGGAGGAGAGGAAGAGGAGCAGGAGGAGGAAGGGAAGAGGAGGAAGAAGGGGAAGGAGAGAAGGAGGAAGGAGGAAGAGGGGGAGGAGAAGGAAGGGAGGAGGAAGGGAAGAGGAGGAGGAAGGGGAAGGAGGGAAGGAGGAAGAGGGGGAGGAGAAGGAAGGGAGGAGGAAGGGAAAAGGAGGAGGAAGGAGAGAAGGAGGAAGGAAGAGGGGGAGGAGAAGGAAGGGAGGGAGGAGGGAGGGAAGAGGAGGAGGAAGGGGAAGGAGAGAAGGAGGAGGAGGAAGAGGGGGAGGAGAAGGAAGGGAAGAGGAGGAGGAGGAAGGGGAAGGAGAGAAGGAGGAGGAGAGGAGGAAGGGAAGAGGAGGAGGAGGAGGAGAGGAGTGGGGTGGGGTGGGATGATGGTCTCTCTCTCTCTCACCCATCCACCCTCACCAGGTTCTCTGCCAGGCTTTGAGAAACCGTCCCCAATAACCCCAAAATCCCAGTGGGGGCAAAAAGGGCCCAAACTCCTTCTTCCCAGGTGGTCGTCATATAAAAAGGGAGAGGAAAAGGAAGAAGGTGAAGGAGGGAGACAGGGAAGAGAGGAAGAGGAAGGATCTGTCCAAAAGATGACCTTCAACATAGAACAGTCAATCTTATGGTTGGAAGGACCTGGGAGGTCATCTAGTCCAACCCCACCCTCACCCCCGTCCAAGCAGGAGACCCTGCATCATTTCTGACCGATCGCAGTCCAGTTTCTTCTTGAAAGCTTCCAGGGATGAAGCTTCTGAAGGCAACTTCTCTTCCATCAGTTGATTGATCTCAACTGTCGGGAAATTCCTCCTCAGTTCTGAGTTGCTTCTCTCCTTGATTAGTTTCCACCCATTGCTTCTTGTTCTGCCCTCAGGTGCCTTGGAGAAGAGCTTGGCTCCCTCTTCTTTGTGGCAACCCCTGAGATATTGGAAGATTGCTATCCTGTCTCCCCTGGTCCTTCTTTTCATTCAACTAGACATAACCAGTTCCTGCAACCGTTCTTAACAGAATACCAGAGTTGGAAGGGACCCTGGAGGTCTTCTAGCCCCACCCTCTGCTCAAGAAGGAGACCCTATGCCATTTCAATCAAAATAGAGTTGGAAGAGACCCTGGAGGTCTTCTAGTCCAGCCCTCTGCTCAAGCAGGAGACCCTATGCCATTTCAATCAGAATGGAGATGGAAGGGACCCTGGAGGTCTTCTAGCCCCACCCTCTGCTCAAGAAGGAGACCCTATGCCATTTCAATCAAAATAGAGTTGGAAGAGACCCTGGAGGTCTTCTAGTCCAGCCCTCTGCTCAAGCAGGAGACCCTATGCCATTTCAATCAGAATGAAGATGGAAGGGACCTTGGAGGTCTTCTAGTCCAGCCCCCTGCTCAAGCATGAGACCCTCTGCCATTTCAATCAGAATGGAGATGGAAGGGACCTTGGAGGTCTTCTAGTCCAGCCCTCTGCTCAAGCAGGAGACCCTATGCCATTTCAATCAGAATGGAGATGGAAGGGACCCTGGAGGTCTTCTAGCCCCACCCTCTGCTCAAGCAGGAGACCCTGTGCCGTTACAATCAGAATGGAGCTGGAAGGGCCCTTGGAGGTCTTCTAGTCCAGCCCCCTGCTCAAGCAGGAGATCCTATGCCATTTCAATCAGA
>CM077645.1:224768175-224798175 GCA_039707465.1 Rhabdophis nuchalis | reverse complement strand
CACGGTCTTTCAGTGCTCCTGGAGGGAGGCCTTGTGCTCCCCAGCGATTCCCTCTCGGGCAGGATTGGGCCTTAATTCCGTTTTTATCTCGGGAGCCGAAGCTGCCCCTTCGGCCCCTTCGCTTCCTTAGGAAATGGGGCCGGGCAGCCACGGATGCAAAATCTCCCTTACAGCCAGTGTGTTAATATTGAAGCCCCGTAACTCTTGTGGGGTGATCTACGCCTCCAGCCTGGATATTTAACTGCACTTGACAGTTGCCGTTTGACGGTATTAATTGACATCTGACATCCCCCGCCCTTTAGGGACAGTATTTTCTGGCTGACACGGTACAATATTTAGCATTTGACTTTAATTGATGGCCGGCTGCGCAATTCAATATTTGACAATATCTGACATGCAATAAGTTTCCGTCACTATGAAAGTGGTATATAATTCATCAGGACTGACTACTTGAAACACTGAGATATTTTATCCCTGGCAGCTCGGAGCATTTGATATTTAAGGCTTCGTTTTTTGTTTAAAAGAGAGAGAGAGAGAAAATGGATCAAGCCATCAAGAAATTGCCGAGCCTGAGACCCTTCAAAAGCTGAAGTCAACTTTCCATCCCCGAGTTAAAATTCAGAATTTCACGCTTGGGTCTCTCACCCCTCCCTTCGTTCAGTAAGAGGTCGCTCTGGATAGCAGGCAGTGAAGAGAAGAGAAGAGAGGAGGGGAGAGGAGAGGAGAAGAGAAGGGAAGGGAAGAATAGAGAAGAGTGAAGAAGAGAAGAAAAGAATAGAGAAGAGGAGAATAGAGAAGAATAGAGAAGAGAAGAATAGAGAAGAGGAGAATAGAGAAGAATAGAGAAGAGGAGAATAGAGAAGAGGAGAATAGAGAAGAGAAGAATACCTCTGCTTGGAAATATTTCAAGTCCTCTCATACTGACTGCTTTCCAGACAGTCCTTGACTTAGGATGGGTTACTTAGCGACCGTTTAAGGTTACGACAGACCTCCTCAGGGGTCGGAGGTTTCCTCAGCCCCTCTGTCAGGGTCCCAAGAAACAGACCCGTAGCAAACAAAACCCTCCGTACACTCTGCCCACCCACAAGCTCAGCCCCCACCCTTTGGCCAAAAATGGGGTGCACCCAAGGCAAAAACAGGGTAAGCGGAGGCTGAAAATGGGGCACACGGAGGCCAAAACCAGCCAAATGGTGGGGGCCGGGGGGGGGGCTTTGGCAATATTCACTCCATAAGGCGCACAAACATTTCCACCCACTTTTGGGAGACACGAAAGTGTGTCTTATCCAGTAGCTCCCTTCCTCTCTTCTCCAGAGGGTCAGCACTGAAGTCCCCAAATGGCCTCGGTTGGGCCAGCTTCAGGGTTGGCACCCCCAGCATCAGGGTCAGCTGGCTCAGTTGCGAAGAGATTGCGTGGTGGAGTAGAAAGCAAGTGGATTCTCTCTGCAGAGCAGCAATGCTTTCTCCTTCCTCCTCCTCCTCCTCTTCTCCTTCTTCCTCTTCTTCCTTTGCCCCCTCCTTTTCTTCTTCTTCCTCCTCCTCCTCTTCTTTTTTTCCTCCTCCTCCTTTTCTTCTCCTCCTCCTCTTCCTTTGCCCCCTCTTCCTCCTTTTCTCCTCCTCCTCCTCCTCTTCTTCTTTTCCTCCTCCTCCTCCTCTTTCCTCCTCCTCCTCTTCTCCTTCCTCCTCTTCTTCCTTTGCCCCCCTCTTTTTCTTCTCCTCCTCCTCTTCTTTTTTTCCTCCTCCTTTTCTTCTCCTCCTCCTCCTCTTCTTTGCCCCCTCCTCCTCCTTTTCTCCTCCTCCTCCTCCTCCTCTTCTTCTTTTCCTCCTCCTCCTCCTTCCTCCTTCCTCCTCCTCCTCCTCTTCTCCTTCCTCCTCTTCTTCCTTTGCCCCCTCCTTTTCGTCTCCTCCTCCTCCTCTTCTTTTTTTCCCTCCTCCTTCCTCTTCCTCCACCCTGCCTCCTCCTCCTCTTTTTACCTAGCTAAGTAATAAAATGTCAGCAAGAAAACAAGCTCACAGAACATCAAGGACTCCAGCCTTCCTCCTCCTCCCCCTCCTCCTCTTCTT
The DNA here is from genome assembly GCA_039707465.1 of Rhabdophis nuchalis. Lineage (NCBI taxonomy): Eukaryota > Metazoa > Chordata > Lepidosauria > Squamata > Natricidae > Rhabdophis > Rhabdophis nuchalis. Next base: position 224,796,114 of record CM077645.1, on the reverse strand, counting down.
CCTTTGCCCTCCTCCTCCTTTTCTTCTTTCCTCTTCCTCCTCTCCTCCTCTCCTTCTCCTCCTCTTCTGCTTCCTCCTCCTCTTCTTCCTTTGCCCACTCTTCCTCTTTTTCTCCTCCTCCTCCTTCCTCTTCCTCCTCTCCTCCTCCTCTTCTCCTTCTCCTTCTCTTCTTCCTTTGCCCCCTCTTCCTCTTTTTCTCCTCCTCCTCCTCCCCTTCTTCTTTTCCTCCTCCTCCTTCCTCCTCCTCCTCCTCTTCTCCTCCTCCTTCCTCCTCCTCCTCTTCTTCTTCTGCCTCCTCCTTCTTTTCTTCTTTTCCTCTTCCTCCTCTCCTCTTCTTCCTCCTCCTCCTCTTCATCTTCTTTTCCTCCTCCTCCTCTCCTTCCTTTGCCTCTCCCCCTCTTTTTCTCCTCCTCCTCCTCCTCCTCCTCTTCATCATCTCCTCCTCCTCCTCCCTTTGTAGAATCTAGAGGTTTAGTTTTCATCCTGGCTTAAGCAGATCTACCCATTCCTAGCAATTTGGGAAGCCTTTTATGGGTGTGCTTCATTGTGTCGCTTGGTGTGAAGACACACAAACCTTTCCCACACCCAGGCCAGCCCGCTTCCTCCTTCAAGATATATGGGCAACATAAATTCCCAAACTTGACGGCAACCTGCATTCCAATATAGGTAGAATGAAGCCAAAGATGAGCTATTGATTAAATGTACATTTAATTAAAACGTTATCCATCAAGCAGGTAATATGATTATTCCCCAGGCTTCTAATAATATGTAACTTATTAAAAATTATGATTTGTCAGGGGTTTAAAAATCCCGTCTGGACCTTCAGGATTTCCCATCTTTTGATTACGAGTGGTTTATAAGATAGCAGGGTTTATATTTTGAATAAAAGAAATACGTAAAATTTGTGCGATTGGAGGGCGAAATTGTTTCCTGGAGTGGGGCGTTTCTCTTGTCCATTTCTGAACGTCCCCCTGGAAGAAAAATTGAGGCAGGTGGGTGTTCATTCTGATGGAAAGGAATCTTTGTGGCTCAGGGTGGAACTCTGGAATCTTTGATGCTCTCTGAGTCTTGGTGATCTTCTCACAGACGTTTCATGACCCAACTAGGTAGCACCATCAGTGCTAGACGGAAGTGGGGTGTTTGGAGTGCAGGTGAAAAGGAGGAGGAAGAGGAGGAAGAGGCGGCCTATGGACTCCTTGGTGCTCTCTGAGCTTGGTGATTTTCATGACTCAACTCAACAGTATATAAAAATAAGATCAAGTCCCTCTCCCTTCCAGCACTGATGAGGTTACCTAGTTGGGTCATGAAACGTCTGCAAGAAAACCACCAAGCTCAGAGAGCACCAAGGAGTCCATAGGCCTCTTCCTCCTCCTCCTCCTCCTCTTCTCTTCCTCTCCTCTTCTCCTCCTCCTCCTCCTCCTCCTCCTCTTCTCTTCTTGCTCCTCCTCTTCTCCTCCTCCTCTTCTATCTCTCTCCTCCTCCTCCCTGCAAACCCCACTCTCGTCTAGTACTGATTCAATTACCTAGTTGGGTTATGAAACGTCAGAAAGAAATAACCAAGCTCAGACAGGACCAAAGTTCCCCTCCTCTTCCTCCTCCTCTCCTCCTCCTCCTCCTTCCTCCTCCTCCTCCTCCTCTTCTCTTCCTCCTCCCCCTCTTCTTATCTAGTTAAGGAATAAAATATCAACAAGAAAATGGGGCTCACAGAACACCAAGGACTCCACAGTCGTCTCCTTCTCCTCTTCCTCCTTCTTCCTCCTCCTCCTCCTCCTTCCTCCTCCTCCCTCCTCCTCCTTCCTCCTCCTCCTCCTCCTCTTCTCCTCTTCCTCCTCCTCCTCTCCTCCTCCTCCTTCCTCCTTCTCCTCTTCTTCTCTTCCTCCTCCTCCTCCTCTCCTCCTCCTCCTCCTCCTCCTCTTCTTCTCTTCCTCCTCCTCCTCTCCTCCTCCTCCTCCTCCTTCCTCCTCCTCCTCTTCTTCTCTTCCTCCTCCTCCTCTCCTCCTCCTCCTTCCTCCTCCTCCTCCTCCTCTTCTCCTCCTCCTCCCCCTCTTCTTATCTAGTTAAGGAATAAAATATCAACAAGAAAATGGGCTCACAGAACACCAAGGACTCCACAGTCGTCTCCTCCTCCTCCTCCTCCTCCTCCTCCTCCTCCTCCTCCTCCTCCTCTTCTTCTCTTCCTCCTCCTCTCCTCCTCCTCCTTCCTCCTCCTCCTCTTCTTCTCTTCCTCCTCCTCTTCTTCTCCTCCTCTTTCTCCTCTTCTTCTCTTCCTCCTCCTCTCCTCCTCCTCCCTCCTCCTCCTCTTCTTCTCTTCCTCCTCCTCTCCTCCTCCTCCTCTTCTCTTCCTCCTCCTCCTCTTCTCCTCCTCCTTCTCCTCCTCCTCCTCCTCTTCTCTTCCTCCTCCTCCTCTTCTCTTCCTCCTCCTCCTCTTCTCCTCCTCCTCCTCCTTCTCTCCTCCTCCTCCTCCTCCTCCTGCTCCTCCTCCTCCTCCTCCTCCTCTTCTACTTCTCCTCTCCTCCTCCTCCTCCCTGCAAACCCCACTCCCTTCTAGCACTGATTCAATTACCTAGCTGGGTTGGGAAACGTCTGCAAGAAAATAACCAAGCTCAGAGAGCACCCAGGACCCCGCATTATGAATTCTATCCATGACCTCCGTAGGGTTGGCAATCCCGTTTTTCAGGCCGGGCCATATTAAGACTTCAACTCCCAGAATCCCCCAGCCAGCAGGCATGGCTAGAACTCTCCTTCCAAACCTCTGGCTGGCTTGGAGAATCCTGGGAGTTGAAGCCCAGCCGTCTTTCAATGGCCCAGTTGGAGAAAGGCCAGTGGGGAAGAAACGCACCAGAGGACAATTCGGTAGGAAGCATCCTGTTTATGGCATGAACGCTAAAGGGGGGGGAAAAAAAGCAGAAAAAGAAAATTAATTTTTTAAAAGCGTCTATTAGGAGAAGTGGTTTGTCTTAAAAATGCACCAGCCCCCCCCCCAAAGCTCCGAGACCGATGTGCAAAAATGCATCTCCGAACGCAGGGGGAAAAAATCCTGATGTTGACCGAATTTAGATTAATCAGCAACTTCCAAGCTTTTATTTATGGGCCAACGCCGAGTTCCTCACTTGTTCATAATTTTTATGGATCGTTCATATTTTAGAGGCTTTTCTCCCTACTCGGGACCCAACTTAACCACAGACAGTTATATTCTCATAAAACCTGAAATTCTAATGGACAACAGTAAATTTCACCGGGATGATGAATCACGAGCAATGGATTTACCGGTCAGAGGAGTTGAATAAAAAGGTCGGTGTTTGGAGCGGGGGGGGAGGGGGGAGCTGGTGGGGGGAGGAATTTAAATCACGATAAAACGCTTGTCATTTCCCTACCAAATGGGCAAATTCCATCTCAGGGATCCGAGGACAATATTGAAAGTGGCGAAGCAAAGGGAGAGAGGATAGCATCCTCAGAACCGGGATGGCGAAACCAGGGCACGCGTGCTCAAAATGGCACGTGGAGCCGTGTCGCATGGCACGCACGCCCTTGCCTGTTTGTCTTCCTGGCTTCTGGTGCACATGCGTGTGTGACCATCAACTGTTCTTCTTTGGTGTGTGTGGCAGTGCCAAAAAACCAGTGTGCGCATGTGTGCCGGCCAGCTGATTGTCGGGTGTGCAGGCATGCCAGAACCCCCAGAAGTTCAGCTTTTCCAAAGCGCAATTCCTTCGTGTGCCCTGAATCAAGAAAGGTCGGAGAATGGGGAATGCCTCACTTAACCACAGAAACTTTGGGCTCAATCGAGATTGTAAGTTGATGACTACCTGTGTAAAGTCAGGTTCTACATTTAGGCAAGAAAAAACCAAATGCCCAGGTACAGCATAGGTGGTACCTTGCTCAATAATAGTAACTGTGAAAGGGATCTTGGAGTCCTAGTGGGCAACCATTGAAAGAGGAGCCAGCCGTGGGCAGCAGCTGCCAAAAAAGCCAACACAGTTCTAGGCTTCATAGACAGAGGGAGAGAATCCAGATCACGTGAAGGGTTAATACCACTTTTGTAATCCCTTGGGAAGGCCACACTTGGAATATTGCATCCAGTTTTGGTCGCCACGATGTAGAAAAGATGCTGAGACTCTAGAAAGAGTGCAGAGAAGAGCAAGAAAGAGGATGAGGGGACCGGAGACTAAGATATATGAAGAACAGTTGCAGGAACTGGGTAGGTCTAGTTTAATAAAAAGAAGGATTAGGGGAGACATGATAGCAGTGTTCCTATATCTCAGGGGTTGCCCCAAAGAAGAGGGAGTCAAGCTATTCTCCAAGGCACCTGAGGGCAGAACAGGAAGCAATGGGTGGAAACTAATCAAGGAGAGAAGCAACTTAGAACTAAGGAGGAATTCCCTGACAATTAGAACAATCAATCAGTGGAACAGAAGTTGCCTCCAGAAGTTGTGAATGCCCCAATACTGGAAGTTTTTAAGATGATGTTGGATAGCCATTTGTCTGAAATGGTATAAGGCTTCCTGCCTAGGCAGGGGGTTGGACTAGAAGACCTCCAAGGTCCCTTCCAACTCTGCTATTGTATGGGTCCTTAGGCCAGATCAAGCATCTTCTCCTGGGCAGGACAACTGGGGAACGATTGGTCTGGGACTCTAGAAAGAGTGCAGAGAAGAGCAACAAAGAGAATTAGGAGACTGGAGACTAAAACATATGAGGAACAGTTGCAGGAACTGGGTATGTCTAGTTTAATGAAGAGAAGGACCAGGGGAGACATGATAACAGCCTTCCAATATCTCAGGGGTTGCCCCAAAGAAGAGGGAGCCCAGCTATTCTCCAAAGCCCCTGAGGGCAGGACAAGAAACAGGTGCTCCATCACTGGAAGTTTTAAAGAAGAGATTGGACATCCTTTTGTCTGAAATGGTATATGTTTCCTGCTTGAGCCGGGGGTTGGACTAGAAGACCTCTGAGGTCCCTTCCAACCCTTATTACTTTGCAGAGATGCCCACTGTGCACAGGGAGAGAGTGGGCATCTCCTAGGAAGCTCTCCCCTCCCTTCCAGAGGGCCGGCGCGGCTTGTCCCCTCCCCACCCCTCCCCTCCCAAACTGCCCAGAGTTGCAGACAAAAGCAGCCGCTCCCTACAACCCCCGTCTCTCCTCCCCCCCACCTTCTTTTCTTCCTTTCCTTCTTTTTCTCTTTCCCAGGCGTTGCCAATTAAAGCGAGCATCTGATGCATTTTAATCTCAGCACCGGAAGGCAGAAGTTTCAGAAGTGCACGGGGGTAGAAGGAGGGTTGGGTGGAGGGAGAGAAATCATCATCATAAAAATAATAACAAAAGGCCCCAAAGAGGGGGGGGGGGAAATGCCCCCCTCTTTTTTTTAACATTTTTAAAAAGAAAGGGTCCCCCCCCCCCCACACCCTCTCGTGTCTCCGCCTGACCCCAGGTAAGGAATGAAAAAAATTGTTTGATGCATAATTGATCGGCTTCGGAGGGGCCTTGCCAATTGTTTACGAACCTGGGTAATAAGTTGATTGGAGGTGGGGGTGGGGAAAGGGGGCCTTTTCTGACCTGCAGGGCTGTGAAATCAGGAAGGGGGGACTGGGGGGGTGGAGGGGGGTGCAGCCGGGAGGGACTGGGCTAATGAGAGCCTCCGTGGCGAAGCAGGGCAGGAGGAGAAGAGAACAGAAGAGGGCTGCAAACAGCAAAACAGCAAAACAAAGCAGGATAAAGCCCACCAGAGACAGAGCCCCTGATTTCCCTGCCTTCAAAGGAAGCTGCTGAGTTGGCAATATTGAACGCGAGGGCTTTGCAATCTACTTGCCTCCCTCAACAGATCTTGAGGTGGGGTGGGGGGCTTGGATGGTCGTGGGAGGGGGATCTTTGGGGTCGGGACAGCCTAATGAAGAGAAGGACCAGGGGAGACACGAGAGCATCTTCCAATATTGGAGGGGGAGAGAGGAGGAAGGGGGTCAAGCTCTTCTCCAAAGCCACCTGAAGGCCAGACAAGGAAGAATGGATGGAACCTGACCAAGGAGAGATTCAACCTGGAAATAAGGAGGGATTTCCTGACCATGGGAACCATCAACCCATGGAAGAGAAGTTGCCTCTGGAAGTTGTGGGAGTTTCATCCCTGGAGGCTTTCAAGAAGAGACTGGACTGCCCTCTGCCAGTAATCGAGCAGGGTCTCCTGCTTGGGCAGGAGGTCGGACTAGATCACCTACAAGATCTTTTCCAATTCTGTTAATCTGAATCTATCTAAGATGCTCAAAGGCCTGAAGACTAAAACCTACGAGATGAGCGGTTGCAGGAACAGGGCCTGGCTGGTCTAGGGAAGAGAAGGACCAGGGGAGACAGGAGAGCATCTTCCAATATTTGAGGGGCTGCCCCTGAGAGGAGGAAGGGGGTCCAGCTATTCTCCAAAGCATCTCTGAAGGCCAGAGAAGGAAGAATGCATGGAAACTGACCAAGGAGAGATTCAACCTGGAAATAAGGAGGACTTTTATGACAGTGAGAACAATCAACCCATGGAACAGAAGTTGCCTTCAGAAGTTGTGGGAGCTTCATCCCTGGAGACTTTCAAGAAGAGACTGGACTTCCCTCGGTCAGAAACAGGACAGGGTCTCCTGCTTGGGTGGGGGGGTTGGACTAGGTGACCTCCCAACTCTGTTAATCTACGCATGGAACTGAAGTTGCCTTCAGAAGTTGTGGGAGCTTCATCAATGGAGGTTTTTAAGAGGAGATTGGACAGCCATTTGAGAGGCTGTCATTCTGTATTGTGTAAAAGTTCAGAAGAGAAGGACTAGGGGTGACATGATATCGTGTTTTTATATTTAAGGGGCTGCCCCAAAGAAGGGGGGTTTCCACCTATTCTCCAAAGCACCTAAGAGCCCCCCCCCAACTCCGTGTTTCCGGAGAACCTGTAGTAAAAAAAAATGCTTACAAAGTTTTTTAAAAAGTTCCGAAGCTCAGCTGTGCGACATGCGATTGTCGGAACCCTTTTAAAAACACTTTTTAAAGTATTTTTTACTGCCGATTCTGCGAACCAGTAGTATTTTTTTACTCCCTGTAGCATTACACCCCTGCACCAGACTCTGTTGAGGTATCTAAGGTCAGGAAGATAGATCCAGGTCATTCTCCCATCCATGCTGAGATTAGATTGGAGGTAATTCTGGGTGGGGGGTTGCAACTTGTTTGATGCACATCCTACCTGCACCAGGCTCCATTCTTGGTCCTGACATACACGGTTTGTTCGGTCCTTGAGATACAGGTTGATTGCAAATTTGGAGATGCCACCTCTGTGTTGTTGTTACGATGATGTGGGGAGGGCTGGGAGTAAGGAAGGGAGGTCCCCTTTAAGACAGCCTTCATCTTGCATTCTCAGGTGTCAGAGCTCCAAGATGGAAATGGACCTGGCGATGGATTTCTAGAGGAGATTTTCCAAGCGTCCGTCAAAACCAGCCCAGTCCCAAGATGATGGACAGCAGCAACAGAAGAAGGACCTTGAGTGTTCGTCTTTGGCCAAAGGTTGGTACCAACAATGAGTTTAAGAGATGGGCATCTGAGGAAGATCATGACTTCGAAAGGCGACATTCTGAAGTAGGAATTATAAGGTGAACATCCCAAAGGTGCTTTTTCAGGAGGCAACTGAACTTCTTTGCGCTTTTTGCTTGGAAGAGGTTTCGCTTCTCATCCAAGAAGCTTCTTCAGCTCTGACTGGATGGTGGCAGATGGAAGGATTTACATGCCTTGCACACTGGTGGGATTCAAAAATTTTTTACTACTGGTTCTGTGGGCATGGCTTGATGGGCGTGGCAGGGGAAGGAGACTGCAACATCCCCATTCCCTCCCCATCAGCTGGAACTCGGGAGGCAGAGGGTAGAGGGGGGCGAGGCCAGCCACAGGTGGTTTTTGCCGGTTCTCCAAACTACTCAAAATTTCCTCCACCGGTTCTCCAGAACGGATCAGAACTTGCTGAAGATGACCTCTGTCCTTGCAGGCAGCTGGTCATTTGCATCCTTTTGGAGGGTCCTTGAGGCCACCTGGAGGTTTACCTGTGTCCTCAAGGGTCACCTGAGTGGTGCAAAGGGGTGTGGATCCTTCTTGGAACTGCTGAGAGGATCTGCGTTGTGGAGCTGTGTGTTTCTGCAGGAGGTTTTCTGCCCTGGGTCCCTTCATGGATGAAGACTGGTGCACCCTGAGGACCTCCAAGTGGCTTCAAAAGACCCTCTCAAAGGACCAGCTGTCTGCAAGGAGCATCAATCCTTCCATATTCCCCACCATCCAATCAGAGCTGAAGAAGCTCCTTGGATGAGGAGTGAAACATATTTAAAGAAGATTCTCCAAGGCACCTGAGGGCAGGACAAGAAGCAATGGGTGGAAACTAATCAAGGAGAGAAGCAACTTAGAACTGAGGAGGAATTTCCTGACAGTTAGAACAATTAACCTCTGGAACAGCTTGCCTCCAGAAGTTGTGAATGCCCCAACCCTGGAAGTCTTTAGGAAGATGTTAGATAGCCATTTGTCTGAAATGGTATAAGGTTCCTGCCCACGCAGGGGGTTGGACTAGAAGACCTACAAGGTCCCTTTCAACTCTGCTATTGTATTATTGTAAGACCCAGATAAACCTCCAAGTGGCCTCAAGGACCTTCTAAAAGCATGCAAAGGACCAGCTGTCTGCAAGGAGCATCAATCCTTCCCTTCCCCACCATCCAGTCAGAGCTGAAGAAGCTCCTTAGAGGAGAAGCAAAACGTCTTCCAAGAAAAGTCTGGATGAGGAGTCTGGATGGGGAGGAACAGGCTCCGACTCAACCCATCCAAGACCGAGTGGCTGTGGCTTCTGGCATCACGATATAGGCAGCTGATGCCATCTCTGGCTATTGGGGGCCCCCACAGAGTGCTCACAACCTGGGCGACCTCCTGGACTCTCAGCTGTCTTTAGAAGATCACCTGACGGCCGTGGCCAGGGGGGGCTTCTATCAGGTTCGCCTGATACGCCAGTTGCGCCCCTTTCTGGATCGTGATGCTTTACGCATGGCCACTCAAGCCCTCGTCACCTCCCGCCTGGACTATTGCAATGCTCTCTACATGGGGCTCCCCTTGAGGTGCACCCGGAGGCTCCAGTTAGTTCAGAATGCAGCCGCGCGGGGGATTCTGGGAGCCTCAAGATGCTCCCATGTGACACCTCTCCTGCGTGAGCTGCACTGGCTGCCTGTGGCTTTCCGGGTGCGCTTCAAGGTACTAGTGACCACCTTCAAAGCGCTCCATGGCAAGGGACCTGGCTACTTGCAAGACCGCCTCCTGCTGCCAAATACCTCCCACCGACCAGTTTGCTCCCACAGGGAGGGCCTCCTCAGGATGCCATCGGCCAGACAATGTCAGCTGGCGATCCCCAGGGGGAGAGCCTTCTCTGTGGCAGCTCCTACCCTCTGGAATGACCTACCCCCTGGAGTACGGACAATCTCGGACCTACGCCTCTTCCGTCGGGCCCTGAAGACACATTGTGCTGCCAGCCTGTCATAGTTTTAAAGTGATTTTAGTAGAGGGTTTTTAAACGCAGGCCACTTACATTTAATTCATTTTAACATACTATTTTAGCTTTTGTATTACCCATTTTTTATTATGGCTATGCACCAGTGGTGGGTTTCAAATTTTTTAGAACCTACTCTGTAGGTGTGGCCTATTTTGTGGGCGTGGCTTGGCAGTCATGTGACAGGGTGGGAGTGGCTACCTTTTAAAATGTGGTGAAACTCATTTAACAACGCTCTTGCTTAGCAACCAAAATTTTGGATTCAATTGTGATGATAAATTCTTTCTTTCTTTCTTTCTTTCTTTCTTTCTTTCTTTCTTTCTTTCTTTCTTTCTTTCTTTCTTTCTTTCTTTCCTTTCCTTCCCGTTGGGTCACTGGCAGCGGCGGGCCAGATTTACTTCCAGGTACGCCAGTGGAACCCCCTCTCACCGGTTCTCTAAATTTCACCAACCGGCTCTCGCGAGTAGGTGCGAGCCTGCAGAAACCCACCACTGCTATGCACCGTCCTGAGTCCCAAAAGGGAGAAGGGCGATATACAAATTGAATAAAACTAAAACTGAAATGGAAAAACCAGAAAGTCGCGGTTGCCTCCTGAAAAAGCACCTTTGAGGCAACCATGACCTGGAGAACTGAGGGTGTTTGCATGGTTGTCAATACATCGTTCCTCCTTTGATTACAAGGTGGATCCCACTGGATCCCAAGGCCTAGCTATAACAAAGAGGATGAGGGGACTGGAGGCTCAAATATATGAGGAACGGTTGCAGGAACTGGGGATGTCTAGTTGAATGAAAAGAAGGACCAGGGGAGACATGATAGCAGCCTTCCAATCTCTCAGGGGTTGCCACAAAGAAGAGGGAGTCAAGCTATTCTCCAAGGCACCTGAGGGCAGAACAAGGAGCAATGGGTGGAAACTAATCAAGGAGAGAAGCAAGCTAGAAAGAGTGCAGAGAAGAGCAAGAAAGAGGATGAGGGGACTGGAGGCTCAAACATATGAAGAACGGTTGCAGGAACTGGTAATGTGTAGTTGAATGAAAAGAAGGATTAGGGGAGACAGGATAGCAGCCTTCCAATATCTCAGGGGTTGCCCCAAAGAAGAGGGAGTCAAACTATTCTCCAAGGCACCTGAGGGCAGGACAAGAAGCAATGGGTGGAAACCAATCAAGGAGCTAATCAATCTAAGTTCTAATCAACTTAGAACTAAGGAGGAATTCCTTAACCAGTGGAACAGCTTGCCACCAGAAGTTGTGGGTGCTTCCATCCACTGGAGGTTTTTAAGGACGGCCTTCTACAGCATCTGAAATGGTATAAGGTCTCCTGCTAGAGCAAGGGGCTGGACTAGAAGACCTCCAAGGTCCCTAACATGCTGGTTTATTTTCTGGGGATCCATGAGCTTGGTGGTTTTCTTGCAGATGTTTCAGCGCCCGACTAGATAACATTATCAGTACGAGAAGGAAGTGGGGTTGGCAGAGAGGAGGAGGAGGAGGAGGAGAGGAAGGAGCGAGGTCCTTGGTGGTCTCTGAGCTTGGTGGCTTTCTTATAGACCTTTCCTTACCCAAACTAGGTAAGATCATCAGGATAGAAGGGAGGAGGAGATGACTGTGGTGTCCTTAGTATTATCTCAGCTTGGTGGCTTTCCTGCAGACGTTTTATTACCCAACTAAGTCACATCATCAGTGTTAGAAGGCAGGGAGGTTTTGCAACTTGTAGCGCTGATGATGTTACCTCCTCCTTCCTCCTCCTCTTTTCTCCACAAAAACTGCCCTGTGAGGTAGATTAGGCTGAGAGAGAGAGAGAGTGACGGGCCCAAAGTCACCCAGTCGACTTTCCTGCCCAAGGCAGAATTAGCACTCCCATCTCCTGGCGATTGGCTCAAAGGCACCTAGATGGATTTTGTGCTCAAAGTGGGACTAGAATTCCCTGTCTCCTGGTGATTGGCCCAGAGTCACCCAGCCGGCTTTCAGACTTAAGCCAGGACTAGAATTCACTGTCTTTCCTCCTGGTGCCTTAACCATGAGACCAAACTGGCTCCATGAAAGAATGAATCAATGAATGAACAAATGAATGAGTGAATGAATGAACAAATGAATGAATGAGTGAATGAATGAATGAATGAATGAATGAACAAATGAGTGAGTGAGTGGGTGAATGAGTGAATGAATGAACGAATGAATGAGTGAGTGAGTGGATGAATGAGTGAATGAACAAATGAGTGAATGAATGAATGTGAATGTGAATGAATGAATGAATGAACAAATGAACAAACGAGTGAATGAATGAATGAGTGAGTGAGTGGATGAATGAGTGAATGAACAAATGAGTGAATGAATGAATGTGAATGTGAATGAATGAATGAATGAACAAATGAACAAATGAGTGAATGAATGAACGAATGAATGAATGAGTGAGTGGATGAATGAGTGAATGAACAAATGAGTGAATGAATGAATGTGAATGTGAATGAATGAACGAATGAACAAATGAACAAATGAGTGAATGAATGAATGAACAAATGAACAAATGAGTGAATGAATGAATGAATGAATGAACAATTTAAAAAAAAAATTTAAATTTAAATTTCATATTTTTATACCGCCCCATCTCCACAGTGGGACTCGGGGCGGTGGACAGAAGATAAAAACTAAAAACAACAACATACACACCATATAAATACAATCCACAATTTAAAACCGAATTAAATTAAATATAACTGTGCTACAAAGATTAAAACTATAAAACCCTCTATTAAAATTAAGTTTACATTATTAAACTCTAAGCCAGGCCGGCCAGATGGAAAAAGTGTGATTTGAGCTCCCGACGGAAGAGGCGCAGGTCCGTGATGGTGCGAATATTGGGGGGCAGGTCATTCCAGAGAGCCGGACCCGCCACAGAGAAGGCCCTTCCCCTGGGGGCATCAGCCGGCATTGACTGGCAGACGGCACCCTGAGGAGGCCCTCCCTGTGCGAGCGGACAGGACGGAGGGAGGTATGTGGTAGGAGGTGGTCCTGCAAGTAACCAGGTCCCATGCCATGGAGCGATTTGAAGATGGTTACCAACAGCTTGAAGCGCACCCGGAAGGCCACAGGCAGCCAGTGCAGCTCGCACAGGAGAGGTGTTACATGGGAGTAACGAGAGACTCCCAGAATCCCCCACGTGGCTGCATTCTGAACTAGCTGGAGCCTCCGGGTGCACCTCAAGGGGAGCCCCATGTAGAGAGCATTGCAATAGTCCAAGTGGGAAGTAACGAGGACTTGGGTGACTGTGCGAAGGGAGTCCCAATCTAGAAAGAGGCGCAACTGGCATATCAGGCGAACCGGATAGAATGCCCCCCTGGCCACGGCCGTCACCTGGTCGTCCAGGGACAGCCGAGAGTCCAGGAGGACACCCAAGCTGCGGGCCCTTTCCGCGGGGGCTAATGACTCGCCCCCGATAGTCAGCGATGGCACTAACTGGCTATATCAGGACGCCGGAAACCACAGCCACTCGGTCTTGGATGGGTTGACCTGAAGCTTGTTCCTCCCCATCCAGACCCGCACGGCCTCCAGACACCGGGACATCACTTCAGCGGCATCGTTGGGGTGGTCCGGGGTAGAAAGGTACAGCTGAGTATCATCAGCGTACTGATGGAACTCTACCCCGAAACCACGGATGATCTCACCCAGCGGCTTCATGTAGATGTTGAACAGGAGAGGCGAGAGGACCGACCCCTGAGGCACCCCACATGTCAGGGGCCTTGGCGTCGACCTCTGCCCTCCTGCCAACACCGATTGCGACCGGTCGGAGAGGAGTTGCCCTGGACTCCTTAACTTTGGAACCCCCTAAGCCTTCGTTTCCTCCACCTCTCTGGATTCAGTAATCCGTCATTGAGGTGAGTTCTTGTGAGGACTGGGGGGCAAACCTGTGAGAGAGGGGACTCTCGCAGGGTGAGGAGGTCTGTAACCGAATAGATTGCTGATATAGTTACGATGGATCTCCGGGGCGGGGGGGGGGGGCAATGCCTAGATGTACCATTCACTCAACTCTGAGATAGGCAGAATAGTAAAATAATGATTTAAAATGGGTGGGAGGGAGTGCGAGGTGGACAAATGAGAGAATGAATGAATGAATGAATGAATGAGGGAGTGAATGAGTGAGTGAATGAGTGAATGAACAAATGAGTGAATGAATGAATGAATGAGGGAGTGAATGAGGGAGGGAGTGAATGAATGAACAAATGAATGAGTGAGTGAGTGGGCGAATGAGTGAATGAATGAATGAATGAGTGAGTGAGTGAGTGAGTGAGTGAATGAATGAACAAATGAGTGAACGAATGAATGAATGAATGAGTGAATGAATGAGTGAATGAGTGAACAAATGAATGAGTGAGTGAGTGGGCGAATGAGTGAATGAATGAACAAATGAGTAAATGAATGAGTGAATGAGTGAACAAATGAATGAGTGAATAAATGAGTGAATGAGTGAATGAATGAACAAATGAGTGAATGAATGAGGGAGGGAATGAATGAATGAGTGCGTGAGTGAATGAATGAACAAATGAACAAATGAGTGAATGAATGAGTGAATAAATGAATGAGTGAATGAATGAACAAATGAGTGAATGAATGAACGAATGAGTGAGTGAGTGAATGAATGAGGGAGGGAACGAGGGAGGGAAGGAATGAATGAATGAGGATGCCCTCTCACATGCTTTCCAGAATCCTGTTAGGAAGCAACAGGATTTACAAACAAAATAGATTATATTTAGAAATGATCTGATAAAATAGCAAGAGGGATCCTCCGTGAAGAATGAACTAGAAGCTAGAAGCGATCACTTCCTCCTACCAGTGGTGTTCAGTGGGGAGAGCGTAGGGGCCGGTGGGAGGCTCTCGAGGGCAGAAGGCGATCTCGTAGGTACCCAGGTCCTAAGCCATGGAGCGCTTTAAAGATAGTAACCAACACCTTGAATCGCACCCAGAAAACCACCGGAAGCCGGTACAGCTCGCGCAGGAGGGGTGTTACATGGGAGTGTCGCGTCGCCCCCATAATTACCCGTGCGGCCGCATTCTGGACCAGTTGGCACCTCCGGGGGCTCTTCAAGGGGAGCCCCATGTAGAGCAGGGGTCTCAAACTCAATTTACCTGGGGGCCGCTGGAGGCAGAGTCTGGGCCGCATATTAATATTATATTACATATTATATTAATATTATAATATATAATATCATACTTTCATATCACACGTGGGGGCCACAAGATACCGTCCTGCGGGCCGCAATTGGCCCGTGGGCCGTGAGAATGAGACCTCTGATGTAGAGAGCTACAGAGATTGATGCTCCTTGCAGGCAGCTGGTCCTTTGCATCCTTTCAGAGGGTCCTTGAGGCCACTTGGAGGTTTCTCTGGGTCTTCTTTAAATATGTTTCGCTCCTCATCCAAGGAGCTTCTTCAGCTCTGACTGGATGGTGAGGAAGGGAAGGATTGATGCTCCTTGCAGACAAAGCTGGTCCTTTGCATCCTTTTGGAGGGTCCTTGAGGCCACTTGTAGGTTTCTCTGGGTCTCCAGGGTCACCAGTTTTGGTTGCCACGATGTAGAAAAGACGTGGAGACTCTGGAAAGAGTGCAGAGAAGAGCAACAAAGAGGATGAGGGGATTGGAGACTAAAACCTATGAAGAACGGTTGCAGGAACTGGGTAGGTCTAGTTTGATGAAGAGAAGGACCAGGGGAGACATGATAGCAGTGTTCCGATATCTCAGGGGTTGCCCCAAAGAAGAGGGCGTCAAACTATTCTCCAAGGCACCTGAGGGCAGAACAAGAAGCAATGGGTGGAAACTAATCAAGGAGAGAAGCAACTTAGAACTAAGGAGAAATTTCCTGACAGTCAGAACAATTAACCTCTGGAACAGAAGTTGCCTCCAGAAGTTGTGAATGCCCCAACCCTGGAAGTCTTTAAGAAGATGTTGGATAGACATTTGTCTGAAATGGTATAAGGTTCCTGCTCACGCAGGGGGTTGGGCTAGAAGACCTACAAGGTCCCTTCCAACTCTGCTATTGTATTATTGGACGCCTGGTCTGGGACCCACCACTGATACAAACGCATCCCGTCTTCAACAGGGGAAGGGCAGAAAAGCGTCTTGCCAAAACCACAAGGCCACCACACACCCCTGTCAGCGGTTCCGAGGAGGCTCCACACCCATTTGCACCACTTGGTAGTAGTGGGGTAGTGCAGGGGTGGGTTGCTAACTGGTTTACTCCTGGTTCGCTCGTGCACATGAGCAAAAGCACCCGGGCAGAGGCCTCCTGCCTCCGCCACTACCGGTTCAGACAAACCAGGTTGAACCGTGAGCCATAGTGGTTAGAGGGCAGTATTGCAGGCCGACTCTGCCCTCTGCCATCAGTTCGATCCTGACTGGCTCCAGGTGGACTCAGCCTTCCGGCCTTCCGAGGTGGGTCAAAGGAGGACCCAGATTGTTGGGGGGCAAAGAGACTGACTCTGTGAAGCGCTTAGAGGGGGCCAGAGGTGGGTTCCTACCAGTTTGACCCAGTTTCGCCATCCCAACACTAGGACATGGTGGCTAAGTGGGAAGGAAGGAAGGAAGGAAGGAAAGGAAGGAAGGAAGGAAAGGAAGGAAGGAAGAAAAGGAAGGAAGGAAGGTAGGAAAGAAAAGCATAGTGGCACAGTGGTTAGAGCACAGTATCGCAGTATCTGCTGAATTCCACCAGTTCAATTCTCACTGGCTTCAGGTGGACTCAGCCTCCTGTCCTTCCGAGGTCACTAAAATGAGGACCCAGATTCTTGGGGGGCAAGAAGCTGACTCTGTAAAGCGCTTAGAGGGGGCTGTTAAAGCACCGTGAAGTGGGATATAAATTGCTAAGTGGGAGGGAAGGAGGGAAGGAAGGAAGGAAGGAAGGAAGGAAGGAAGGAAGGAAGAAAGAAAAGGAAGGAAGGAAAGGAAGGAAGGAAGGAAGGGAAGGAAGGAAGAAAAGGAAGGAAGGAAGGAAGGTAGGAAGGAAAAGCATAGTGGCACAGTGGTTAGAGCACAGTATCGCAGTATCTGCTGAATTCCACCAGTTCAATTCTCACTGGCTTCAGGTGGACTCAGCCTCCCGTCCTTCCGAGGTCATTAAAATGAGGACCCAGATTCTTGGGGGGCAAGAGGCTGACTTAGAGGGGGCTGTTAAAGCACCGTGAAGCGGTGTAGAAGTCCAAGTGGTATTGCTACTCCCTCCCTCCCTCCCTCCCTCCCTCCCTCCCTCCCTCCCTTCCTTCCTTATTTGTGGTTAGAATCCAGTATTGCAGGCTGACTCTGCCCACTGCCAGCAGTTTGATCCTGTCCGGCTCAAGGTTAACTCAGCCTTCCGTCCTTCCAAGGTCATTAAAATGAGGACCCAGACTGTTGAGGGCCAGAAGCTGACTCTGTAAAACCTCTTACAGAGGGCTGTAAAGCACCTTGAAGCGCTGTATAAATCTATTGCGATTGCTATGTCTATTTGCCGCTTGAACAGAGGGTCGGATTAGAAAACCTCCAAGGTCCCTTCCAACTCTTATTATTCTGTTATTGTTTCTGGCAGCCCCTCCTCACATGTTGGGACATTGTTATCAATCATCCCGGTTGACAATCACCGCCCTGGGTCCATCTCGATGGAGATAGGCGCGGTATATAAATCGAAATAAATTGAAATTAAATTGAAATTGAATTGACTTAATGTTATTATTCTGGACTCTGCTTTCTTGTAGAGCAGGGGTCTCCACCCTTTGCAACTTTAAGTCTGAAGGACTTCAGCTCCCAGAATTCTCCAGCCAGCTTTGCATTCGCATCCTTTTAGAGCAGGGGTCTCCAACCTTTGCAACTTTAAGTCTGAAGGACTTCAGCTCCCAGACTTCTCCAGCCAGCTTTGCATTCGCATCCTTTTAGAGCAGGGGTCTCCAACCTTTGCAACTTTAAGTCTGAAGGACTTCAGCAAAGCTGGCTGGAGAATTCTGGGAGCTGAAGTCCTTCAGACTTAAAGTTGCAAAGGTTGGAGACCCCTGCTCTAAAAGGATGAGAATGCAAAGCTGGCTGGAGAAGTCTGGGAGCTGAAGTCCTTCAGACTTAAAGTTGCAAAGGTTGGAGACCCCTGTTGTAGAGGACTTACGGGACATGCAAGTATCCCATACCTACGTGGGGAAAAAACACCCAGATGAGATGTCCACTGTTGCGTTATGTGACAGCAGCAATGGAGGGCCACTTCCCAGTTTCTCACCACCGATGGAGAGCCGAAGGGGACCACAAAGGAATTCAGAACCTCCAGGGGCCAACCCATATCCCTTCATCAGACCAGCTACCTCCCAACCCTGAAGTTATCTGACGCAAGACATGAGCAACTTTGATTGAAGGTAAGGCAACCACCTCACCTCCACCTTCTTCTACACCTTGGTCCAAGTCAAGGAGCAATTCTCCCTTTTCATATAAAAAGGAGGTAACTCCACGTAAAAATATGTATTTTGTGCAACTTCTTCTGGAAGGCCAGGGGCTGTCTGAGAACATGGAGCAGTGAACACGCGATTTTAATAGTCAACATTATTTTGAATATGTCTGTCAGGTTTCTGAAGGATGCCTTAATTGATTCGTGAGCCTTGAGCCAAGTTTCAAAAGAAATCCAGTCGTTTATTAGGAACACCATTTCGGCAATACCGAACGCTGTTCATGAGTTGTAGAGTTTTGTGCATGTCCATAGAGACAGACAGGAGTGGATAGATCAGGTCTGTGTTCATGAAAAGCAAATTAACCACCTTTCTCTCACCCTCCCAGGGATCTCGAACATAGAGCATGGAATTGGCACCCTGGAGGTCTTCTAGTCCAACTCCTTGCTTAAGCAGGAGATCCCATACCATCCTGGACAAATGGCTGTTGAATCTCACTGATGGAGCCCCCACAACTTCTGAAGGCAACTTCCGTTCCACTGACTAATTGTTCTGACTGTCAGGAAATTTCTCCTTCATTCTAGATTGCTTCTCTCCTTGTTTAGCTTCCATATGTTGCTACCTTCATGTGCTTTGCAGAATTGGTTGTCCCCCGTCTCCTTTGTGGCAGCCCCTTAAATATTGGCAGGTGGTATCTTGTCATTCCTAGCCCTTCTCTTCATTAGACTAGACTAGACCTACCCAGTTCTTGCAACTGTTCGTCATATGATTTAGCCTCTCTTGTTTTTCTTCCTCTGTGGAATTATGTTTGACTGGGCTTTTCTAATTTCATTTTTCAGAGTTTCCCAAGCATCTTGAGAAACCTGGAGCTGATCAGTTCTTTCTATCCATGTTACCCAATTGCTGGTAAGTTTGCTATCGCTCCACACTGTTCAGTGGCTCTCTCTAGAGGGGTGGCCAAACTTGGCAACTTTAAGACTTGTGGACTTCCACTCCCAGAATTCTCCAGCCAGCTATGCTAAGCTATGCTGGCTGGAGAATTCTGGGAGTTGAAGTTCACGAGTTTGAGTTTGAGTTTATTAAATTTATATACCGCACCCTTTCCCAGAAAGGGACTCGGGGCGGTGCACAGGCAATTTAAAAAACAAATATAAACATAGCAAAATACAAAATATAAAACCAGATTAAATTAGTATCCCTGTGCTAAAAAATTTGAATAAGTTAAGACAGTGCCCCTAAAAAACCAGTTTAAAACAATTTTACTGCAGACTCTAGGCTAGGTGGTGTAAGCTGGGCCAGGCCAGCCTGTTGGAAAAGATAGGTTTTCAGTATCTTGCGGAAGGAACGGAGGTCCGTGGTCGTTCTCAGTTCGGGGGGTAAGTCGTTCCAGAGAGTTGGGCCCACCACAGAGAAGGCCCTTCCCCTGGGCGTCGCCCGCTGGCATTGCCTAGTGGACGGCACCCGGAGAAGTCCCTCTCTGTGGGAGCGGATCGGCCGAAGGGATGTATGGGGCAGGATGCGATCCCGTAGATAACTAGGTCCTGTAGATAACTAAGTCTGAAAGTTGCCAAGTTTGAAGACCTCTGACATAGAACATACAATAATAGAGTTGGAAGGGACCTTGCAGGTCTTCTAGTCCAACCCCCTGCTCGAGCAGGGGACCCTACACCATTTCAGACAAACGGTTGACCAGTCTCTTCTTAAAAACTCCAGTAAGGGAGCACCCACAACTTCTAGAGACAACTTCTGCTCCGTTGGTTAATTGTCCTCACTTTCAGGAAGTTTCTCCTTAATTCCAGGTGGCTTCTCCCCTTGGTTGGTTTCCATCCGTTGCTTCTCCTCTTGCCTTTTGATGCCTTGGAGCAGGGGTCTCCAACCTTTGCAACTTTAAGTCTGAAGGACTTCAGCTCCCAGACTTCTCCAGCCAGCTTTGCATTTGCATCCTTTTAGAGCAGGGGTCTCCAACCTTTGCAACTTTAAGTCTGAAGGACTTCAGCTCCCAGACTTCTCCAGCCAGCTTTGCTGGAGCTGAAGTCCTTCAGACTTAAAGTTGCAAAGGTTGGAGACCCCTGCCTTGGAGAATAGCTGGACCTCCTTCTTCCTCTCTGGGGAAACCTCTCAAATATTGGAAGATGCTCTCCTGTCTCCCCTGGTCCTTCTCGTTCACTCGGCCGGCCATGCCCAGTTCCTATAACTGCTGGTGCTCTCTGGTTTTCTCCGTCTCGCCCTTTAAACTCCGAAGAACGAAACGGAGGAGGAGGAGGAGGAGGAGGAGGAGGAGGAGGAGGAGGAGGAGGAGGAGGAGGAGGAGGACCAGCTGCTGCCAAGAAAGCTGATCTAACAGTCCACAAGCCACGTTCGCATCTCCGGCAGATGGTAACAGGGATGGCTGCTTAGCGCTGCATGTTTGACATCTCCTCAAAATAGCAAGCCACGATAAAAGGGGTAGGCCTGTAGCCCCTCTCATCTGTTCCCCGGTGCCTTGGCTGAAAGTGGAAGTCACATGCTCGCATTCGCACCTCCCTGATGCGAGAACGCTCTTGGGGGTGAGTCACGGTGCATCTGCTTCCCTTCCCCTCTCCCCCCCTCCCCCTGCCACCCCCCCACCCCGATGCCCCATCATTCTCCCCCCCTCCCCCCCCCCAATAGTGGCGGTTGCCTGGTGCTGCTGCTACTAGGCTCTTGTCACCAGCTTGTGTGACAGGTGAAGTGACACAGAGTCGGCAGAGTTGCAAAGCAGGTTGCTCGGGGCTCTTCCCACATGGGGAGGTGAGGTCGCTCCAGCAGGAGGGGAGGAAGGAGTGCGCGCCAACATCTGTTCGCTTCGCCCCTGTTGTTTTTGCTCAGAGCCGAACAACGGAAAGGGTGAAGGGAAGAGAAGAGAAAATATGGACTGGAATGGAGTAGGGTAGGGTAGAGTAGAGTAGACTAGCATGGAAGGGTCAGGGTTAGGGTTAGGGGAAGAAGAGAGAAGAGAAGAGAAGAGAAGAGAAGAGAAGAGAAGAGAAGAGGAGAGGAGAGGAGAGGAGAGGAGAGGAGAGGGGAGAGGAGAGGAGAGGAGAAGAGAAAATATGGAATGGAATGGAGTAGGGTAGGGTAGAGTAGAGTAGACTAGCATGGAAGGGTCAGGGTTAGGGTTAGGGGAAGAAGAGAGAAGAGAAGAGAAGAGAAGAGAAGAGAAGAGAAGAGAAGAGGAGAGGAGAGGAGAGGAGAGGGGAGAGGAGAGGAGAGGAGAAGAGAAAATATGGACTGGAATGGAGTAGGGTAGGGTAGAGTAGAGTAGACTAGCATGGAAGGGTCAGGGTTAGGGTTAGGGGAAGAAGAGAGAAGAGAAGAGGAGAGGAGAGAGGAGAGGAGAAGAGAAGAGAAAATATGGACTGGAATGGAGTAGGATAGGGTAGTGTAGACTAGCATGGAAGGGTCAGGGTTAGGGTTAGGGGAAGAAGAGAGAAGAGAAGAGGAGAGGAGAGAGGAGAGGAGAAGAGAAGAGAAAATATGGACTGGAATGGAGTAGGGTAGGGTAGTGTAGACTAGCATGGAAGGGTCAGGGTTAGGGTTAGGGGAAGAAGAGAGAAGAGAAGAGGAGAGGAGAGAGGAGAGGAGAGGAGAAGAGAAGAGAAAATATGGACTGGAATGGAGTAGGGTAGGGTAGGGTAGGGTAGAGTAGACTAGCATGGAAGGGTCAGGGTTAGGGTTAGGGGAAGAAGAGAGAAGAGAAGAGGAGAGGAGAGAGGAGAGGAGAAGAGAAGAGAAAATATGGACTGGAATGGAGTAGGGTAGGGTAGAGTAGAGTAGACTAGCATGGAAGGGTCAGGGTTAGGGTTAGGGGAAGAAGAGAGAAGAGAAGAGGAGAGGAGAGAGGAGAGGAGAAGAGAAGAGAAAATATGGAATGGAATGGAGTAGGGTAGGGTAGAGTAGACTAGCATGGAAGGGTCAGGGTTAGGGTTAGGGGAAGAAGAGAGAAGAGAAGAGAAGAGGAGAGGAGAGGAGAGGAGAGGGGAGAGGAGAGGAGAGGAGAAGAGAAAATATGGAATGGAATGGAGTAGGGTAGGGTAGGGTAGACTAGCATGGAAGGGTCAGGGTTAGGGTTAGGGGAAGAAGAGAGAAGAGAAGAGAAGAGGAGAGGAGAGGAGAGGGGAGAGGAGAGGAGAGGAGAAGAGAAGAGAAAATATGGAATGGAATGGAGTAGGATAGGGTAGTGTAGACTAGCATGGAAGGGTCAGGGTTAGGGTTAGGGGAAGAAGAGAGAAGAGAAGAGAAGAGGAGAGGAGAGGAGAGGGGAGAGGAGAGGAGAAGAGAAGAGAAGAGAAAAATATGGAATGGAATGGAGTAGGGTAGGGTAGGGTATGGTAGAGTAGAGTAGACTAGCATGGAAGGGTCAGGGTTAGGGTTAGGGTTAGGGTTAGGGGAATAAGAGAGAAGAGAAGAGAAGAGAAGGGATGGAGGTGACCCACAGGAGCAGCGAGAAGGTCTTCGGGGGGCTCCACGTTCTTCTGGGGACCCCACCTCTGCACCTCCCATTCATTTCAGCAAGGTCGTTCTTGCCTCATACCGTCAGGCAAACCAGGTCTGGCCAACACCCCACAACTTCAAGAAGCTAGATCAGGTTAAGGTATATCTGGCTTGACATCTAAGCACCTTCGGTATCCACTAATGGACATTCGGCCACAACACATCCTTTCCAGAAATATATCTATGATCCTTAAGCGGTTTAATTTCTCACCAGTTAACTTCATTCGTCAAGGTTGAACCTTGTTTTGCCATGTAGCACGAAGGTCAGGTCTACCACCCTTCCATTACGTGAAGGGATTCGTCTGTAGCCACCCAAGGTATGAATCTTCCTGGATAGAAGATTCCTTCTATCTTCCTTCCCAGATCCTGAGGTCCTTGAGTCTCCATATCATCCAAATAATGCCTTGGCAAGGCCACACTTGGAATACTGCATCCAGCTTTGGTCGCCACGATGTAGAAAAGACGTGGAGACTCTGGAAAGAGTGCAGAGAAGAGCAACCAAGATGATTAGGGGACTGGAGACTAAAACATATGAAGAACGGCTGCAGGAACTGGGTAGGTCTAGTTGAATGAAAAGAAGGACCAGGGGAGACATGATACCAGTCTTCCAACATCTCAGGGGTTGCCCCAAAGAAGAGGGCGTCAAGCTATTCTCCAAAGCACCTGAGGGCAGAACAAGAAGCAATGGGTGGAAACTAATCAAGGAAGGAAGCAACTTAGAACTGAGGAGAAATTCCTTGACAGTGAGAACAATTCATCAGTGGAACAGAAGTTGCCTCCAGAAGTTGTGAATGCCCCAACACTGCAAGTCTTCAAGAAGAGGTTGGATAGCCATTTGTCTGAAATCGTATAGGGTTTCCTGCCTAGGCCGGGGGTTGGACTAGAAGACCTCCAAGGCCCCTTCCAACTCTGTTATTCTATTCTATTCTATTCTATTCTATTCTATTCTATTCTATTCTATTCTATTCTACTCTACTCTACTCTACTCTATATTCCATTCCATTCCATTCTTTAGTGGCCTTCTCAGTAGAAGAGGTCAACAGCTCTTCCAAAGTGAGGCAGGAACGTAAGCCTTTCGGAGTGAGATCAGAAACATGTATTCCCAGAATAGATTCAAGTCCACTTCGGTCCTGGATTCCTAAGTTTCTGGGGCTCTGTTTCCCAACAGGCAGTTGGCAACCTCGGGCTCCTTGCTGGATGTGAACGAAATGGCTGGAAAGAGGCAGGAGATGGCATCAGTATTGAGAAATGAGAAATGGCCAATCAAAGAGAATATTTTTAGCTTAGGAACCCCATAAAAGGCCTTTGCATGAAGACTCTTTGAGTCAAAACACTGGACTGTGGGTTCTCTCTGCTTTTAATACTCGGTTTTCTTTTTAACTACACAGTATGGTTATCCCGGAAAATGAGACAAGAGAGGAAGGGGGCACAACTGAGGGAAGAAGGGAGCAACCTCATGTGCTACATTGGCCAAAAAAGCCAACACAGTCCTTGGCTGCATCAACAGAGGAAGAGCATTGAGCTCACACATTTAAATCAGAGTCCGAGGCAAAGGATTCCTCAAAGTTCCCATTGATGAAGAGAGCCATGTTGGCCCATTTGGGAAACCCTGAATCTGGAAGCTTCCTGGTTTCCCCCACCCAGTTGAAAGGTCAAGATCTTGCCCCCCGCTCCCCCCAAGTCCATCCCATGGTCCAATCTCTCACTGCCACACTGGCAGCTTCCACCCATCCAGTTCCAGTCAGGTGCAGAGGTGCAGAGACAAAGGATGACCTTGGCTTTCTATAAAAGAATGTTGTTATGGCTGCCTATCATCTAACTCCCATTTTCCCACCATAGAAAGTGCATAGTAGAAGAAGAGAAAGTGTGGCAGGGCAAAGACCCACAAGGAAAGAGGGCTGCAGGCCTGATTAATGAAGAGAAGGACTAGGGGTGACATGGTAGCAGTTTTCTGATATCTCAGGGGCTGCCCCAAAGAAGAGGGAGTCAAGCTATTCTCCCAAGCACCTGAAGGCAGGACAAGAAGCGATGGGTGGAAGCTAATTAAGGAGAGAAGCAACTTAGAACTATGAAGATTTAGACAGAAGACCTCCAAGGTCCCTTTCAACTTTGCTATTCTGTTACACAGCTAAATACAAATAATTCTAAAGCATAATTACAATACAATAGCAGAGTTGGAAGGGGCCTTGTAGGTCTTCTAGTCCAACCCCCTGAGTGGGCAGGAACCTTATACCATTTCAGACAAATGGCTATCTAACATCTTCTTAAAGACTTCCAGGGTTGGGGCCTTCACAACTTCTGGAGGCAAGCTGTTCCAGAGCTTAATTGTTCTCACTGTCAGGAAATTCCTCCTTCGTTCTAAGTTGCTTCTCTCCTTGATTAGTTTCCACCCGTTGCTTCTTGTCCTGCCCCCAGGGACAAGAAGCATGCAATTTATAATATGCATTCTTTTTCTCTCTCTTTGCCTCCCAGTTCATGACATCCTCCCCCCAAAAAGAGACCGCTGATATCTCTTAAGGAAGAAAAGAGAAAGAAGACCCATGAATGGCCTGCCTTCCCATCCAGGAACAATTTGTTGAATGTCCATCTTCTCTCGTTCTGTTTTCTGTGTTATCATGAATAATAGCTGGCTTCCTAGCAAATGGACTATCAATCATTCATCCCAATTCATTTTCAAGTTGGCGTGTTTCCCCCAATCAGCGTCAAGTTTGGGAAGGCTGCCAAATCTGATTTGGGTGATCTTTACTCAGGGCTGAGCCCTTGGAAGGAGGCTCAGGTGTTCCGATAGAGGAGAGTGTTTGCAGCTTGGGGTTAAACTGCGGGGTCTTTGAGGCCCTCTTGGTGGTTTTCCTGCAGATGTTTCATGACCCAACTGGGTAATATCAGTATTAGGTCAGCCTAACACTGATGATGCTACCTAGCTGGGTCATGAAAAGCTCAGAGAGCACCAAGGACCCCCCACAGTCTTCCTCCTCCTCCTCCTCCTCCTCCTCTTCCTCCTCCTCCTCCTCCTCCTCCTCTCCTTCTTCTTCCTCTTTCTCCTCTTTCCCCTTCACAAACCCAACTCTCTTCTTGCATTGATGATGCTACCTAGCTAGGTCATGAAACGCCTGCAAGAACACCACCAAGCACCAAGGACCGCACTGTCAAGGTCCCATATAGCATCCAAAATTAAATCAGAGTCCGAGGCAAAGGATTCCTCAGAAGTTCCCATTGATGAAGAGAGCCATGTTGGCACATCTGGGGAAACCCCGAATCTGAAAGCTTCCCGGTTTTCCCCACCCAGTTGAAAGTCCAAGATCTTGCCCTCCCCATCCCCCCAGGTCCATCCCATGGTCCAATCTCCCACTGCCACGCTGGCAGCTTCCACCCATCCAGTTCCGGTCAGGTGCAGAGGTGCAGAGACAAAGGATGATGACCTTGGCTTTCTAGAAAGGAATTTTGTTATGGCTACTTATCATCTAACTCCCCTGTCCCATTTTCCCACCAAAGAAAATGCATAGCAGAATAATTGAAAGTGTGGCAGGCCAAAGATCCAAAGGAAAAGAGGGGTGCAGGTCTGACACCCACAGTCTTCCTTCTCTCCTTGTTTTCCTCTTTCCTCCTCTTCCACAAACCCCACTCCCTTCTTGCACTGACGAGGCTACCTAGTTGGGTCGTAAAATGTCTGCAAGGAAGCCACCAAGCTCAGAGAGCCCCAGGGACTCCTCCCTCGTGCGTCCTTCAAGTCGGAGCACATTTGAGAACATCGCAAGAGAGTCTGACCAATGCCTGATGCAAGCGGTCAGCATGATCTCCTGGACATGGTTTAACCTGGACATTCAAAAACTCCTGAAGAAACTCAGCAATTACATTAAAGGGAAGTCTTCTTAAGGAACAGTAAGGTTCTACACTTAGGCAAGAAAAACAAAATGCACAGGTACAATATAGGTGGTACCTTGCTCAATAGTAGCAACTGTGAGAGGGATCTTGGAGTCCTAGTAGACAACCATTTAGATAAGAGCCAGCCGTGTGCAGCAACTGCCAAAAAAGCCAACCCAGTTCTAGGCTGCATAAACAGAGGGAGAGAATCTAGATCACGTGAAGTGTTAATGCCACTGTATAGAGCCTTGGGAAGGCCACACTTGGAATACTGCATACAGTTTTGGTCGCCACGATGTAGAAAAGATGTGGAGACTCTGGAAAGAGTGCAGAGAAGAGCAACCAAGATGATTAGGAGACTGGAGACTAAAACCTATGAAGAACGGTTGCAGGAGCTGGGTATGTCTAGTTTGATGAAGAGAAGGACCAGGGGAGACAGGATAGCAGTGTTCCGATATCTCAGAAGGTGCCACAAAGAAGAGGGAGTCAAGCTATTCTCCAAGGCACCTGGGGGCAGGACAAGAAGCAATGGGTGGAAACTAATCAAGGAGAGAAGCAACTTAGATCTAAGGAGAAATTTCCTGACAGTGAGAACAATTAACCTCTGGAACAGCTTGCCTCCAGAAGTTGTGAATGCCCCAACCCTGGAAGTCTTTAAGAAGATGTTAGATAGCCATTTGTCTGAAATGGTATAAGGTGCCTGCCCACGCAGGGGGGTTGGACTAGAAGACCTCCAAGGTCCCTTCCAACTCTGCTATTGTATTGTATTGTATTGTAACAGCAATTGCTCAAAACCAGGATGTGGAAACTTAGAAGAAATGGTCGGTACTTAACAATAAAGAGATGGAAATTACTATAATGGGCCTCAATTATCGGTATCAAAATTTGTACTTTCAATTTTTTTTTTCCGGAGCAGTTTGGGATTAGCATCTAAACGGAACTTAATTCTTGAAGAAGGTAAAAGGCAAGAAACAGAACAATTAAGGAGAGCTTCCAAAGGACATTTCCTAATGATGGGGGTGGGGCATTAGTCTGGACAGGCATTGTTTCGTAAGTTGATAATGGTAGGAAAAATCCTAATTTTGCGTATATACACCAAGGGACGCCCGGTTGCTAATGGAATCGGGGAAATGACTCCCAAGGGCCCCTTGCAAAATTGTGGACGCTTAAATGAAAATATTGACCTGGGGCCTGCTGCTGTGGAATTCCTCGCTTCCATTAGAAAGACTCATCGAAAAGAAAACTCTAGAAAAAGTGGCATCTCAGAGGGTGCCACAAAGAAGAGGGAGTCAAACTATTCTCCAAGGCACCTGGGGGCAGGACAAGAAGCAATGGGTGGAAACTAATCAAGGAGAGAAGCAACTTAGAACTAAGGAGAAATTTCCTGACAGTTAGAACAATTAACCTCTGGAACAGCTTGCCTCCAGCAGTTGTGAATGCCCCAACCCTGGAAGTCTTTAAAAAGATGTTAGATAGCCATTTGTCTGAAATGGTATAAGGTTCCTGCCCACGCAGGGGGTTGGACTAGAAGACCTCCAAGGTCCCTTCCAACTCTGCTATTGTATTGTATAGAACAGTGCAGAGAAGAGCGACAAAGACGATTAGGGGACTGGAGGCTGAAACATATGATGAACATGCTTTCCAGACCTTTCTAAGCGGTCTATAGAGTCAGCCTCTTGCCCCCCCGACAAT
>CM077645.1:224744528-224768075 GCA_039707465.1 Rhabdophis nuchalis | reverse complement strand
TGTTTGGATGGTCTCTAGCGATGAGCCGATGAGCAGTAAAGGAAACAGTGTGTTTCCTCCCTGAATTGGGGCCTAATAATAACAGGTTGTTGTGAAACAATTACATATATATATATATATATATATATATATATATATATATATATATATATATATATATATATATATATATATATATATATATATATATATATATAAATTTCAACCCACATTAAGGCGGTGAATAATTCAGGAGGCTCTTAACTATGCCCAGCCATTTAAATTATTGGATTGTTTAAATTACTGACCTGTTTAAAATATAGGCTGGGAGACGCTTGGCTCCACGGATGGAGTCCTCCCCCTGGGAGAAGGCCAATGGGAGGACCATCCATGGACCACGGGAAGGTTGACCGACTCCGGCCGGCCTTTCCAGGGACTGAGTGGTTGCTGCTGCTGTTGTTTCTTCTTCTCCTTCTCTTCCTCCTTCTCCTCCTCCTCCTTTGTCTTCTTCTCCTCTTCATTCTCCTCCTCCATCTCCTCCTCCTCTTCCTCCTCCTCCTCCTTCTTCTCCATCTTCTCATTCTCCTCCTCCTTTTCCTTCTCATCCTTTCATCTTCCCGTCTTCCTTCTCCTCCTTCATCTCCTCCTCCTCCATCTCCTCCTCTTCCTCTTCCTCCTCCATCTCTTCCTCCTTCTCTTCCTTCTTCCTCTCCTCCTCCTCTCCCTCCTCCTCCTCCTCCTCCTCCATCTCTTCCTCCTCCTCCATCTTCTGAATCTTCTCATTATCCTTTATCTTTTCTTTCTCTTCCTCCTTCTTTCCTCCTCCTCCTCCTTTTCCTCCTCCTCCTCCTTCATCTCCTCCTCCTCCTCCTCCCCCCTCCGTCTTCTGCATCTTCTCATTATCCTTTATGTCTTCTTCCTCCTCCTCCTCCTTCTTCCTCCTTCTCTTCCTCCTTGCTCTCCTCCTCCTTTGTCTTCTTCTCCTCCTCTTCATCCTCCTCCTCCATCTCCTCCTCCTCTTCCTCCTTCTTCTCCTTCTTCTCCATCTTCTCATTCTCCTCCTCCTTTTCCTTCTCATCCTTTCATCTTCCCGTCTTCCTTCTCCTCCTTCATCTCCTCCTCCTCCATCTCCTCCTCTTCCTCTTCCTCCTCCATCTCTTCCTCCTCTTCCTTCTTCCTCTCCTCCTCCTCTCCCTCCTCCTCCTCCTCCTCCATCTCTTCCTCCTCCTCCATCTTCTGAATCTTCTCATTATCCTTTATCTTTTCTTTCTCTTCCTCCTTCTTTCCTCCTCCTCCTCCTTTTCCTCCTCCTCCTCCTTCATCTCCTCCCCCTCCTCCCCCCTCCGTCTTCTGCATCTTCTCATTATCCTTTATGTCTTCTTCCTCCTCCTCCTCCTCCTTCCTCCTTCTCTTCCTCCTTCCTCTCCTCCTCCTTTGTCTTCTTCTCCTCCTCTTCATCCTCCTCCTCCATCTCCTCCTCCTCTTCCTCCTTCTTCTCCTTCTTCTCCATCTTCTCATTCTCCTCCTCCTTTTCCTTCTCATCCTTTCATCTTCCCGTCTTCCTTCTCCTCCTTCATCTCCTCCTCCTCCATCTCCTCCTCTTCCTCTTCCTCCTCCATCTCTTCCTCCTCTTCCTTCTTCCTCTCCTCCTCCTCTCCCTCCTCCTCCTCCTCCGTCTCTTCCTCCTCCTCCATCTTCTGAATCTTCTCATTATCCTTTATCTCTTCTTTCTCTTCCTCCTTCTTTCCTCCTCCTCCTTTTCCTCCTCCTCCTCCTTCATCTCCTCCTCCTCCTCCTCCTCCTCCCCCCTCCGTCTTCTGCATCTTCTCATTATCCTTTATGTCTTCTTCCTCCTCCTCCTCCTTCTTCCTCTATCTCTTCCTCCTTCCTCTCCTCCTCCTCCTCCTCCTCTTCCTCCTTCTCCTCCTCCTCTTCTTCCTCCTTCTCCTCCTCCTCCTCCTCCTCCTCCTCCTCCTCCTCCTCCTCCTCCTCCTCCTCCTCCATCTCCTGTCCTCTCCCTCCCCCCTAACGTTATTCCCGCACAATGACAGGGCCCGCTTGTCAGCATACCTGGGGAGGGAGTCTCTCCATCACTGAAAATCCCTTTCCCTGAACCCATAATTGGACGGGGTCTCCTTCCCCCCCACCCCACCCCGACGGGGGCAATTTAATTATTCCCCCTAATCGGATCTCCTCCTCCTTCTTTGGGCTTGAGTGACAGGCCACTCCATATTTCACTCGGAAACCTGCCCGCCACACCCCCATGTCACCGGGAATTAATTTTTGTAAGACAATGTTTATATTAACCGCGGCTTTATTGACTTCTGTTGCAGGAGTCAATAGGGGGATTTATGACCCCGGGGAGGGGACGCCAGTTGACCTCAGCTTCCTCTCGGCTCAATATTCCTGCCCGCGGTCAATAAATTTAGACACTGACCTCAGCAGGAAGTCAATGGCCGCTGCCCGTTGGGAGAGGGGGCGAAGGTTGCCACCACCAAGGCCTGGGAAGACGCTGAAGACCAGGGCTGGGGTGGCCAGTCGGAGAGGGAGGAGGCCGGGGAGGAACCTGGGCCGGTCCTGGAGGTTGGGGGAGGCTGGGACGAGAGAAGGGGCCAGGGCCATCTGGGAGGGAGGGGCTGCCTCTGGAGCCTCCAGACAGAGCAGTGGGGAAATCTCCTTTTTTTTTAAACTACCGGTTCTGTGGGCGTGGCTTGGTGGGTGGGTGGGTGGGGGTTCATGTGACTGGGTGGGCGTGGCTATGTAGTCATGTAAACTGGGAGGCGCAAAAGACAGACGCTCTCTTTAACAATGTTCAGCTGGAGCAGGGATGGACTAGATGACCTCCAGGTGCCTCCCAGCCCTGGATTATCCTCTGAAGCTGCGTCTGGTGCCAGGTTGGTAGTCCTTCCTTCCTCTTCTTTTTCCCTCCCTCTTTCTTTCTCTTCTTTCTTTTTCCTTCTTTTCCTTCTTTCTTTCCTTCCTTCCTTCTTTCTTTTTCTTTCCCTTTTCTTTCTTTCTCTTCTTCTTCCTTCCCTCCCTTCCTTCCTTCCTCCCTCCCTTCCTTTTTTGTTCTCCTTTCTTTCCCTTCCTTCCTTCCTTTCTTCTTGCCTGCCTCCCTCCCTCCATCCCTCTTTCTTTCTCTTCTTTCTTTCTTCTTCCTTTCTTTCTCGCTTCCTTCTTTCTTTTTCTTTCCCTTTTCTTTCTTTCTCTCCTCCCTCCCACCTTTCTTCCTTTTTTTCTCCCTTCCTTCCTTCCTTCCTTCCTTCCTTCCTTCCTTCTTTCCTTCCTTCCTTTTTCTTTTTCCCTTCCTTCCTTCCTTCCTTCCTTCCTTCCTTCTTTCCTTCCTTCCTTCCTTCTTGCCTCCCTCCCTCCCTCTGTCTCTGTCTCTTTCTTTCTTTCCTTCCCTCCCTTCCTTTCTCAGCAATCCCCACCCCCACCCCACCCCCACCTGTTTTGGCCTAGCAGACCTCAGGGAAACCTGCTGGGAGCAAAAACGACCCCACCAACCCGAACCAGCAGCATTTCACCCCTGCTCCAGAGTCTGACATCGGCGAGGCAGAGGAACAGGGGGAGCCTGTTCCTTGTAGTGCGCGCGCATGCGCAGAGCTGCCAGAAGGCAGGAACAGTTGAGACAAAAGGGGTGACTTGGGAGTAAGGCTTGGAGATGATTGGCCCCTCCCATAAGCCATAAAAGAGGAGCCAATGGGACGGGAGCCTTTGCCGGAAGCAACTTTGTTCGTTGTGGTCGGTTCAAACTCTGAGATGCTGTATTGGACTCTGTGCTCCGTTTGGCAAACTAAAGGGCAATGAGGTCTCTGGCAGCGCTTCAAGGGAGGTAAAGGCGGCTCCGGATGAGCTGCTGATGGACTCCTCCAGGGAGGGGTCCTATGAGTCAGCTCTGGAGGATGGGGGCGACCTTGAGAGAGCAGAGAGCCTGGCTGGTCATCAGGAGGCACCTGGGTCTTGGAGTAGTGGGGAGGATCAAGGCCAGTTTGTCCGGGATGCTCGAGTGAGAAGGGCTGAAAAAAGGAGGCTTCAATTGCATCAGAAGCGAACTCGTAGGATTTGAATTAGTCCCAGCTGCCTAATGACTGGCCCCTCCCAAGAGGGTTTAAAAAGGAAGCCTTTGCTAAGGAAGTCCTGGCAGAGAACAACGTTGGATTTCTAGGTTCGTGTTTATTCGGGTTGATTTTCAGGTTCGTGTTTAGGAAACTTCGTATCTGTTCAGAGTCACTCAGGCAAGCAGCCAAGAGAGTCAGTGGTAGGCAGCCAGTCTTGTGCTAGACGGAGAAAGGGGGGGGGGTCAGCACAGGTGCTTATCAGCCTTACCCCGAAAGACTTTGGCAGCCTTCTGCAGGACTCTTCACAGATTTCACATTACGGGCTGTGAACGACTAAGTGGCTAAGTCTGGAGACCCCCTGCTCTAGAAGACTAGAGTGGACAATCGGACTCTGTGGGACATGTGACCTCATCTCCATGCTTGGGTCTACTACTCCCTGGTCAGCCTTCTGGTCCTGGCCGTCATGCCTTCGCTGCTTCTATCCATGCTTCTCTACAGCCAAAGGCAGGGCGAGAAGCCACCGATGGAAACTCGTCAAGGAGAGAAGTAACCTGGAACTAAGGCGGAATTTCCCGACAGGGAGAACGATTGACCCGTGGAACGGCTTGCCACCAGAAGTGAAGACTTTAGAGTTTATTGGTTTTTTTATGCCGCCCTACTCCCGAAGGACTCAGCCAAAATAAAAACAAATATATAAAAGTTAAAAGAAGGCTTTTAAAAGACATAATTAAAATATTGGCCGAAACGTGGAATGGGTGATCCACCCCTAGAAGCTTTGAAGAAGAGATCGGACCACCCTTTGTCTGGAATGGTGGAAGGTCCCCTGCCTGAGCAGGGGGTTGGACTAGATGCTCTCCAAGGACCCTTCCAACTCTGTTATTCTTCTCTTCCGCACCAATTGCCAGCCTCGAAAAAAACTGTAGCTTGGTTTCTTTTGCAAAGGAAATGAAGGGAAAGGAAATGAAGTTCGGGAAAAAAAAGAGAGAGATGAAGGAGTGCAAAGTAGAAAGGAAAAACATTAATTTCCTTCTTTTTCGCCCCCTTCTTTTTTTCAGGACGGCTGAATAACAACAATAAGGTTACAACCTCAACTCTTCGCTTCCCGTTTCCAGGAGAGGCTGGCCGTGTCTCTTACAAGGGGGTTAACCTCATCGTCCCGACCTAAAAATCAAATTTTCATTCCCCCCCCCCTCTCTTTGAAGCATAAAGTCCAGGAACCGTTTCAGAGTGGAAACCAAAGTACTGTATAGCCTTAAGTTTTGACCCTCCTCCTCACAACCCCCCCTTCCTTACAGCACTGCTGATGTTACCTAGATTGGTCATGAAATGTCTGCATGGAAACCACCAAGCTCAGAGCGAGCCAAGAAACTCACAACCGTCCTCCTCTTCCTCCTCCACCCCACTCCCTTGTAGCACTGCTGATGTTACCTAGTTTGGTTAATGAAACATCTGTGGGGAAACAGTGGGGCTCAGAAAGCAGCCCACAGCTATCCTCCTCCTCCTCCTCCTCCCAAACCTCATTCCCTATTCCCTTGTAGCACTGATGGTGTAACCTAGCTGGGTCATGAAACGTCTGTAAGAAAACCACCAAGCTCAGAGAACACCAAGGACCCAACAGTTTTCTCCTTCCTCCTCCTCCTCCTTCCTCCTCCTTCTCCTTCCTCCTCCTCCCTCCTCCTTCTCCTTCCTCCTCCTCCCTCCTCCTCCTTCCTTCTCCTCCTCCTCCTCCTCCCTCCTTCTTCTCCTTCCTCCTCCTCCTTCCTCCTCCTCCCTCCTCCTTCTCCTTCCTCCTCCTCCCTCCTCCTCCTTCCTTCTTCTCCTCCTCCTCCCTCCTTCTTCTCCTCCTCCTCCTCCTCCCTCCTTCTTCTCCTTCCTCCTTCTCCTCCTTCCTCCTCCCCCCCCTCCTCCTCCCAAACCTCATTCCCTATTCCCTTGTAGCACTGATGGTGTAACCTAGCTGGGTCATGAAACGTCTGTAAGAAAACCACCAAGCTCAGAGAACACCAAGGACCCAACAGTTTTCTCCTTCCTCCTCCTCCCCCTTCCTCCTCCCCCTTCCTCCTCCGCCTCCTCCTCCTCCTCCTCCCTCCTCCTTCTCCTTCCTCCTCCTCCCTCCTCCTCCTTGCTTCTCCTCCTCCTCCTCCTCCCTCCTTCTTCTCCTTCCTCCTCCTCCTCCCTCCTCCTCCCTCCTCCTCCTCCTCCCTCCTCCTCCTTCCTTCTCCTCCTCCTCCTCCTCCCTCCTTCTTCTCCTTCCTCCTCCTCCTTCCTCCTCCTCCCTCCTCCTCCTCCCTCCTCCTCCTTCCTTCTCCTCCTCCTCCTCCTCCCTCCTTCTTCTCCTTCCTCCTCCTCCTCCCTCCTCCTCCCTCCTCCTTCTCCTCCCTCCTCCTCCCTCCTCCTCCTTCCTTCTCCTCCTCCTCCCCCCTCCTTCTTCTCCTTCCTCCTCCTCCTCCCTCCTCCTCCTTCCTCCTCCTCCTCCTCCTTCCTCCTCCCCCTCCTCCCCCCTCCTCCCAAACCTCCTCCCCTATTCCCTTGTATCACTGATGAGGTTACCTGGCTGGGTCATAAAACGTCTGCCTGGAAACCCCCAAGCCCAGAGAGCACCACCCTGAGCTGCCCATATCCTCCTCCATTGTGAAAAGTCTCCGTTGCAAATGAGGCCTTGTGGGGGGCTCCGTGTAGAGGCCTTTCACTCCTCCACTCCCACTGGGCGCCTTGCTGACCCCTGGCAGGAGGGAGCCCCCCGGGGCCAAATCCCAGCCCCTTCCCTCCCAGGGGAGCAGCCTTGCCCCCCCCCCCCCTTGCTGGCTTCCTTCATTCGGCAGAAGGGGGGGGGCTGAGTGTTTCTCCCCCCCTTCCTTCCTTGCCAAGAAGCTCATCTCTTCTCTCTCCCGGTCTGTCCAAACGCTGCAATGGGGCCAGAGTCCACTTAGCAACGCGCAGAGTGCCCGTACTCGCTCGCTCTGGCATCCGGGCAAGGCAGGAGACGTTGCAATAGACCCAGGGACTCGGTTTCCCTCCCGTAAAAGAGAAATGCCCCTCCACCCCCATTCCCAGGGCTGCTGGGTGGGTCAGCCAAGTGGCCGTTAACCTGGTCTGCTCTTGGACGCTAGGGTTGGGCCAGGTCGGTTCTTGGAGAGAGAGAGAGAGAGAGAGAGAGAGAGACGCTAAGAAATCTCTGGATTGGAGGTTTCCCCTGGAACTGCCGTAAGTACATGCCAGTTGCCAAGCATCCAAAGTTTGATCAGGTGACTGCAAGGATGCCCCCATGAAAAACAGCCATAAGTCCCATTTTTCAGTGCCGTTGTAACTTTGAGCGGTCATTAAATGAATGGATTGCCTGTATATGCCAATAAAGCACGGATGTCCAAACTTGGGAACTTTAAGACTTGTGGACTTCAACTCCCAGAATTCCCCAGCCAGCATGGAAACTTTGAGACTTGTGGACTTCAACTCCCAGAATTCCCCAGCCAGCATAGCTGGCTGGGGAATTCTGGGAGTTGAAGTCCACAAGTCTCAAAGCATAGCTGGCTGGGGAATTCTGGGAGTTGAAGTCCACAAGTCTTAAAGTTCCCAAATTTGGACATCCCTGCAATAAAGCAATGATATATATAATATAATTTTTTTACTACAACCTCTCAGGTCCCACCCCTTTACGAAGCTAATATTTTTATTATTTCATTTCATTATTTTATTTTATTTTATTATTTCATTTCATTTTTTATTTTTATTTTATTAATTTCATTTCACTTATTTCTTTATTTTATTATTTCATTTCTTTTCTTTTTTATTTTATTTACATTACTTTTCTTTATTATTTTATTTATGTTACTTTATTATTTTATTTCATTTCATTGTTTCATTTTATTTTATTTATGTTACTTTGCATTATTATTTGATTTCATTTTATTATTTCATTTCATTTCATTTTTTATTTTTATTTTATTATTTCATTTCTTTCATTTCTTTATTTTATTATTTCATTTCGTTTCTTTATTTCATTTTATTTCGTTGTATTATTTCATTTCATTATTTTATTTAATTTACTTTCTTATTTTATTTCATTTCATTTTATTGTCTCATTTCATTTTATTTACGTTACTTTACATTATTATTTGATTTAATTTAATTATTTGATTTCATTTTTAATTGAATTGTATTATTTCATTTCATTTCATTTTATCATTTTATCATTTTATCATTTTATTTTATTTTATTTTATCATTTCATTTCATTATTTCTTTATTTCATTTCATTTCAATTAATAAGCTATATATTAATAGATCTCCATGTTTGGGGGCTATCAAAATAATTGTCCTCCCCCTGGCAGCCAATAGGGGGCAGGCCAAGCCCAGCCCCGGCGGGCAGCCTGGTCCAGACCCTGCCTGGGTGGTCGATGGTCTCATTTGTCCACCCGCTTTCCCCAGTCGATGGCTTCTGACACACCACAGTCATCGCTCTGATTAAGATGCCACACTTGAGTTAAAGCATCCATTAAGATTTGATGAGTAATTGATCAGATCTCCGGGGCGGCTGGGCTGGGGGGGAACAGGGCAGGCCACTGGGGGGGAGGGCGTGGTTGGGGGCAGGGGTCTCCTTCTCACAGCGATACACCCTGGAGGGGCTTTTGCAAACAGGGGCCCAGAGAGTAGTCTGGCCACGCAACGGGATCTTGGGAGTTGTCCCTTGCAGCAACCTAGAAATACAATACAATACAATACAATAGCAGAGTCGGAAGGGACCTTGTAGGTCTTCTAGTCCAACCCCCTGTGTGGGCAGGAACCTTATACCATTTCAGACAAATGGCTATCTAACATCTTCTTAAAGACTTCCAGGGTTGGGGCATTCACAACTTCTGGAGGCAAGCTGTTCCAGAGGTTAATTGTTCTAACTGTCAGGAAATTTCTCCTTAGTTCTAAGTTGCTTCTCTCCTTGATTAGTTTCCACCCATTGCTTCTTGTCCTGCCCTCATGTGCCTTGGAGAATAGCTTGACTCCCTCTTCTTTGGGGCAGCCCCTGAGAGATTGGAAGACTGCTATCCTGTCTCCTCTGGTCCTTCTCTTCATCAGATTAGACATACCCAGTTCCTGCAACCGTTCTTCATATGTTTTAGCCTCCAGTCCCCTAATCATCTTGGTTGCTCTTCTCTGCACTCTTTCCAGAGTCTCCACGTCTTTTCTAAGCAGAAACGCCTTGAGTTGCAACCATTAGTCAGTGGGACCACTTGCCACCAGATGTTGTGGGTGCTCCATCGCAGGGGACTTACAATACAATACAATAGCAGAGTTGGAAGGTACCTTGGAGGTCATCTAGTCCAACCCCCTGCCTAGGCAGGAAACCCTATGCCATATCTATTCCTTCCTTCCTTCCTTCCTTCCTTCCTTCCTTCCTTCCTTCCTTCCTTCCTTCCTTCCTTCCTTCCTTCCTTCCTAGAATAACTGAGTTGGAAGGGACCTTGGAGGTCATCTAGTCCAACCCCCTGCCTAGACAGGAAGCCCTATACCGTTTCAGACAAATGGCTATCCAACATCTTCTTAAAGACTTGCAGTGTTGGGGCATTCACAACTTCTGGAGGCAACTTCTGTTCCACTGATTGATTCTTCTCACTGTCAGGAAATTCCTCCTCAGTTCTAAGTTGCTTCTCTCCTGGATTAGTTTCCACCCATTGCTTCTTGTTCTGCTCTCAGGTGCTTTGGAGAATAGCTGGACTCCCTCTTCTTTGGGGCAGCCCCTGAGATGTTGGAAGGCTGCTATCATGTCTCCCCTAATCCTTCTTTTTATTAAACTAGACCTACCCAGTTCCTTGTAAGAAGAGATTGGACAGCCATTTGCCTGGAATGCTAGAGGGTCTCCTGCTTGAGCAGCGGGTTGGGCTAGAAGACCTCTAAGGTCCTTTCCTACTCTGTTACGCTTTAAAAGATCAGAAGGACGAGGGGAGACAGGATAGCAGTGTTCCAATATTTTGAGGGTTCTGCCACATAGAAGAGCGAGTCAATCTATTCCCCAAAGCACCCAAAGGCAGGCAGGAGAAGAAGCAATGGGTGGAAACTAATCCAGGAGAGAAGCAACCTAGAACTAAGGAGAAATTTCCTGACACTGAGGACAATTAACCAGTGGAACAGCCTGCCACCAGAAGTTATGAATGCTCCAACACTGGAGGGTTTTAAGAATCAGAATAGAACTGGGAGAGACCTTGGAGGTCTTCTAGTCCACCCCCCTGCTCAAGCAGGAGACCCCATAGCATTTCAGAGAAGTGGTTGTCCCCCATCTCTTCTTAAAAACCTCCCGTGATGAAGCATCTACAACTTCTTGTGGCAAGCTGTTCCACTGGTTAATTGTCCTCAGGAAGTTTCTCCTGAATTCCAGGTTGCTTCTCTCCTTGATTAGTCTCCATCCATTACTGGGGGCTGGACTAGAGGACTTCCAAGGTCCCTTCCAACTACGTTCTCTTCTATTATTCTGTATTGCTGGCATCTGAAGATTTTCCCCCAAGGTTTTCAAGTCTGCTCAGTCCTGTCTCAGGAATTCCTCAACTTACAACAGTTCACTTGGGGAGCGTTCAAAGTCACAACGGCACGAAAAAAAAAGTGGCTTATGTGTGTTCTTCACCTTTACGACCATTGCACCATCCCCACGGTCCATATTTATGACGGTCGCAGTATCCCAGGGTCACGCGATCCCCTTCATCCACCCTCTGCTCCTTCTAGCTCTTCTCACATGACTTATTTTCATTTCCCTCTGGCCTTCCTTTAAGGTTGATGCCCAGAAGTGAACCTTCTTTGTTAACCATCTTACAATACAATACAATACAATAGCAGAGTTGGAAGGGACCTTGGAGGTCTTCTAGTCCAACCCCCTGCGTGGGCAGGAACCTTATACCATTTAAGACAAATGGCTATCTAACATCTTCTTAAAGACTTCCAGTGTTGGGGCATTCACAACTTCTGGAGGCAAGCTGTTCCAGAGGTTAATTGTTCTAACTGTCAGGAAATTTCTCCTTAGTTCTAAGTTGCTTCTCTCCTTGATTAGTTTTCACCCATTGCTTCTTGTCCTGCCCCCAGGTGCCTTGGAGAATAGTTTGACTCCCGCTTCTTTGTGGCACCCTCTGAGATATCGGAACACTGCTATCATGTCTCCCCTGGTCCTTCTTTTCATTAAACTAGACACACCCAGTTCCTGCAACCGTTCTAAATATGTTTGAGCCTCCAGTCCCCTCATCCTCTTTCTTGCTCTTCTCTGCACTCTTTCCAGAGTCTCCACATCTTTTCTACATCGTGGCGACCAAAACTGGATGCAAATATTCAAAGTGTGGCCTTCCCAAGGCATTACCAAAGTGGTATTAACCCTTCACGGGATCTTGATTCTCTCCCTCTGTTGATGCAGCCTAGAACTGTGTTGGCTTTTTTGGCAGCTGCTGCCCACGGCTGGCTCCTATTTCAATGGTTGTCCACTAGGACTCCAAGATCCCCATCACAGTTGCTACTATTGTCTAGTCTGATGAAGAGAAGGACCAGGGGAGACATGATAGCAGTCTTCCAATATCTCAAGGGCTGCCCCAAAGGAAAGGAAGTGAAGCTATTCTCCAAAGCACATGAGGGTAGAACAAGAAGCAATGGGTGGAAACTAATCCAGGAGAGAAGCAACTTAGAACTGAGGAGAAATTTCCTGACAGTGAGAACAATGAATCAGTGGAACAGAAGTTGCCTCCAGAAGTTGTGAATGCCCCAACACTGGAAGTCTTTAAGAAGATGTTGGAGAGCCATTTGTCTGAAACGGTATAGGGCTTCCTGCCTAGGCAGAGGGGGTTGGACTAGATGACTTCCAAGGTCCCTTCCAACTCTGCTATTGTATTGTATTGTATTGTACCCAATTCCTGCAACTGTTCTTTATATGTTTTAGTCTCCAGTCCCCTCATCCTCTTTCTTGCTCTTCTCTGCACTCTTTCCAGAGTCTCCACATCTTTTCTACATCGTGGCGGCCAAAACTGGATGCAAATATTCCAAGTGTGGCCTTCCCAAGGGATTACAAAAGTGGTATTAACCCTTCAGGTGATCTTGATTCTCTCCCTCTGTTGATGCAGCCTAGAACTATCCTCTTCCTTCTCTGATGAGATGATCTGGCCGTTTGCCACTCAGAGCATAAATGCGCCTGTAGAAATTCCTTGGTTCTGTGGCAAACGGCTGAATGCCGTGGCTGTGCATGAAATGCCGCATGGAGTCAAGTCCTGGAGGCTTTCTCACTTTCGCTCTGGGCTGTTTTGAACATCTGGTAGGCAAAGAGGCTTCCTGACTCCCACCCAGCCAAGGTGGATCTTCAGAACAGAAGCTCTGATGTTTGCTTTTCCATTCTGAAATTCTTCCATCTCATGGGCTACGGCAGGGGTCCCCAACCTTTCGGACCTCAGGGACCACTAAATTCATAATTTTAAATCCCGCGGACGACAGGGCACCTGGGAAGGAGCCAGGCTCAACCAAATCTGGACTCCCAGCCTCCAAACGTGGACTCCCAGCCTGGAGAGGTGCCCCTGCATGGCCCTCCCCCCCATGGGAGTCTGACAACCCATCAGAAGACAAGATCAAGATCAAAGGCCAGAGAGGGGACAAAACCAGGGACCTTCAGCATCTCTGTCTCTTTTCTTCTTCTCCCAACATCTGGAAGCATCTGATCCCCCTTTTCTGATCAGAAGCTCAAGCCATGTGGTCCTGTCCACCATTACACCATCTTTCCAAGCAGCCTCCATGTTTCCAGTGTCTTTTTCCCCACTTGGAACTGAACCCAGATGGACGTTTCTCCCAACTCTTTCTTTCTTTCTTTCTTTCTTTCTTTCTTTCTTTCTTTCTTTCTTTCTTTCTTTCTTTCTTTCTTTCTTTCTTTTTTTCTTCCCTCTCTTCCTCCCTCCCTCTCTCCTGACCACCATTAAACCATGTTTCCAGGGTCTTTTTCCCCACTTGGAGCTGACCCCAGAAG
The DNA here is from genome assembly GCA_039707465.1 of Rhabdophis nuchalis. NCBI lineage: Eukaryota > Metazoa > Chordata > Lepidosauria > Squamata > Natricidae > Rhabdophis > Rhabdophis nuchalis. The sequence continues at coordinate 224,755,071 of CM077645.1, read as the reverse complement.
GACATTTCTTCCAGCCCAGTCAGGAAATTCCTCCTTCGTAAGTTTCCATCCATTGCTTCTTGTCCTGCCTTCAGGGGCTTTGGAAAATAGACCACAGCATCATAGAGCCGGAAGGAACCTTAGAGGTCTTCTGGTCCAACCCTTTACCATTTCAGAAAATGGATGTCCAATCTCTTCTTAAAAGCCTCCAGGGATGGAGCACCCACAACCTCTGGTGGCAAGCTGTTCCACTGGTGAATTGTCCTCACTGTCAGGAAATTTCTCCTTAGTTCCAAGTTGCTTCTCTCCTTGATGAGTTTCCACCCATTGCTTCTTGTCCTGTAAGGACTACCTTTACTTGGGAATTAGGATGCCTGGTACTGTTTCATTTCTCCAGCAGTTCCCCACATCTGTCTGGCCTTTGTCAGCCAGGGATTAGTCCCCCAAAGATTGTGGGATTAGAGTCCCAGATAAGCTAGCCTAATAATGTTTTACCTTTTTCTCCCCAAGTATTTTTTTATTCTCTTACAAAGCATTTTAAGTATATCCATTCACGTGATTGTTCTTCTCCTTTACATTCGTCATTCTTATACATTTGTTATTCCATTTAATAGGTTATAATATACAGTTTGGGTGGCTTTATTTAGTATCCCTTCTGCCTGTGGTAACCCCACCTTCTTTTCCCTTTCTTTTCTCCTTCCCTCCCTTCTCTCCTTCCTTCCTTCCTCCTCTCCTTCCCCTTCCTTCTTCCCTTCCCTCTCCTGTACTCCTACTCTTCCTCTTCCCCTTCCTACCCTCTCTCCTTCTCTTTCTCTCCCCTCCATCCTCTTTTCTCTTTCTTTTCTCCCTCCCTCTCTTCTCTCCTTCCTTCCTTCCTTCCTTCCTCCTCCTTCCCCTTCCTTCTTCCCTTACCTTTCCCCTACTCCTACTCTTCCTCTCCCCCTTCTCTCTCCTTCTCTTTCTCTCCCTTCCACCCTCCTCTCTCTTTCCCTTTCTTTTCTCCTTCTCTCCTTCCTTCCTTCCTCCTCTCCTTCCCCTTCCTTCTTCCCTTACCTCTCCCCTACTCCTACTCTTCCTCTCCCCCTTCTCTCTCCTTCTCTTTCTCTCCCTTCCACCCTCCTCTCTCTTTCCCTTCCTTCTTCCCTTACCTCTCCCCTCCTCCTCCTCCTCCTCTTCCCTTTCCTCCCCTCTCTCCTTCTCTTTCTCTCCCTTCCATCCTCTTTTCTCTTTCTTTTCTCCCTCCCTCCCTTCTCTCCTTCTTTCCTTCTTCCTCTCCTTCCCTTCCTTCTTCCCTTTCCTCTCCCCTACTCCTACTCTTCCTCTCCCCCTTCCTACCCTCTCTCCTTCTCTTCCTCTTCCTCTCCCTTTCATCCTCCTCTCCTTACCTCTTCCTTCCTTCCCCCCTTTCCTTTCCTTTCATTCTCTCCTTCTCTCTCCCTTTCTTTTCTCCTTCTCTACTTCCTTCCTTCCTCCTCTCCTTCCCCTTCCTTCTTCCTTTACCTCTCCCCTACTCCTACTCTTCCTCTTCCCCTTCTCTCTCCTTCTCTTCCTCTCCCTTCATCCTCTCTTTTCTCTTTCTTTTCTCCCTCCCTCCCTTCTCTCCTTCCTTCCTTCTTCCTCTCCTTCCCCTTCCTTCTTCCCTTTCCTCTCCCCTACTCCTATTCTTCCTCTCCCCCTTCCTACCCTCTCTCCTTCTCTTCCTCTCCCTTTCATCCTCCTCTCCTTACCTCTTCCTTCCTTCCCCCCTTTCCTTTCCTTTCATTCTCTCCATCTCTCTCCCTTTCTTTTTGTGTTGTTGTAGGGGTCTCTTTCAAATCTCAGTTCATGTTTCCTTGGGAGGGTGTTTCCACAAACCCAGATATAGTGTGGTGTCATTTCTTAGTCCCTTACCTTCACTAGTATATTCTCTTCTTTGTTTTCCCCCTCCTTCATATCTCTCTCTTGAATATATACTTGTATATTTAATATCTCCTCTAATAACGCTTTGCTTCAATGCCCTGGTCCATGCAATCACGGCCCCTCGGACAGGCATATCTGCTCGGGCAAACACAGGGCCACCGAATGCACCATTGGCACATCCATTTTATTATTAAAATGAACATTTAATGCCTGTAGACCAAGGGACGCATGGAAGGAGGGCCGATAAATCAAACGGTTAAACCGGCCGTGTCACATTTAGCAGGATTCCTGACGGGGAAATCAACTCAAGGTTAGAGAAGGGATAAATTAGGGTGGGGGTGGGGAGGGGAAGGGGAGACATTTGGGGTGGGGGGTGATAGCTCTGAAGGGAGGATTGAAAATGGACACCCCACCCACCCCTAATTCTCCTGATTTAACTTGGTTAATTTGGGGCAGGCCAGAAAAAAAAAAGGCTTGTAAGCTTTAAAGCAGGGCGATCAATTGGTGGGGGATATCCCCCCCCCTAATGAAAAAGTGGGAGGGGGAAAATTAAATAATCCAATCATCTGTGTCATCTGGCCCTCAGGACTGACTCTCCATCCTTGAGGTTGGATGTTGTGAGTGTCACAACAACATTTGATGAAGAGAAGGACCAGGGGAGACATGATAGCAGTCTTCCAATATCTCAGGGGTTGCCACAAAGAAGAGGGAGTCAAGCTATTCTCCAAAGCACCTGAGGGCAGAACAAGAAGCAATGGGTGGAAACTAATCAAGGAGAGAAGCAACTTAGAACTGAGGAGGAATTTCCTGACAGTGAGGACAATCAACCAGTGGAACAGAAGTTGCCTCCAGAAGTTGTGAATGCCCCAACCCTGGAAGTCTTTAAGAAGATGTTAGATAGCCATTTGTCTAAAATGGTATAAGGTTCCTGCAGGGGTGGGTTTCTGCAGGTTCGCACCTACTCGCGAGAACCGGTTGGTGAAATTTAGAGAACCGGTGAGAGGGGGTTCCACCGGCGTACCTGGAAGTAAATCTGGCCCACCGCTGCCAGTGACCCAACGGGAAGGAAAGGAAAGGAAGGAAAAAAGGAAGGAAGAAAGGAAAGAAAGAAAGAAAGAAAGAAAGAAAGAATTTATCATCACAATTGAGTCCAAAATTTTGGTTGCTAAGCAAGAGCGTTGTTAAATGAGTTTCACCACATTTTAAAAGGTGGCCACTCCCACCCTGTCACATGACTGCCAAGCCACGCCCACAAAATAGGCACACCTACAGAGTAGGTTCTAAAAAATTTGAAACCCACCCCTGGGTTCCTGCCCACGCAGGGGGTTGGACTAGTTGACCTCCAAGGTCCCTTCCAACTCTGCTATTGTATTGTATTTCCTAATCCCTGGTTAGCTGGAGGAAGTTTTGCCTCCCTGCTCACCCACTCAAGGGCTGAGCCAAGTCCAGCATGAAGAGCATTGATAATGAATAGAATAGAATGGAATGGAATAAAGAATAGAATAGAAAAAAGAATAGAATACAAAACAGAACAGAACAGAATAAAAATAGACTACTAGACTAGACTAGAATAGAATTAGAATAAAACAGACTAGTCTGGAATAAAGACTAGACTAGAATAGACTAGAATAAAGAATAATTAGAATAAATAATAGACTAGAATAGAAAAGAATAGAAAAAAATAAAAATAGACTAGACTAGACTAGAATAAAGAATAGAATTGGAAAGAATAGAATAGACTAGAATAAAGAATAGACTAGAATAGGAAATAGAATAGGAAAGAATAGAATAGAAAATAATAGAATAAAAATAGACTGACTAGACTAGAATAAAGAATAGATTAAAGAATAAAGAATAGAACAGAACAGAATAGAATAACAGAGTTTGAAGGGACCTTGGAGGTCTTCTAGTCCAGCCCCCTGCTCAGGCAGGAGACCTTATACCAGGGATGTCCAAACTTGGGAACTTTAAGACTTGAGGACTTCAACTCCCAGAATTCTGGAAATTGAAGTCCACAAGTCTTAAAGTTCCCAAGTTTGGACATCCCTGCCTTATACCATGTCAGACAAGTGACTGCATCTCTTCTTAAAAACCTCCAATGATGAAGCATCCACAACTTCTGGAGGCAACTTCTGTTCCACTGGTTAATTGTCCTCTCTGTTAGGAAATTCCTCCTCAGTTCTAAGTTGCTTCTCTCCTTGATTAGTTTCCACCCATTGCTTCTTGTTCTGCCCTCAGGTGCCTTGGAGAATAGCTGGACTCCCTCTTCTTTGGGGCAACCCCTGAGAGATTGGAAGGCTGCTATCTTGTCTCCCCTGGTCCTTCTTTTCTTTAGGCCCAAAAGCTGCTGCCTTCTTCATTTGGTTTAGTCTCCCGGCCTTTGCTTTTGAAAGAACAGGCGCTTTCTGGCCCAGATCTCTTCCACAAAGCACGCCTGAGATGCCCTGGACTACAACTCCCATGTGCACGCTGGCTTGAGGTGGGTTAAAACGCCTCTGATCCAAGCAAGAGGAGGCAGCCAGCATCTCCGGCTGGAACCTCTGGGGAGGCCAGGCTGCATCTGGAGACAAGCAGCCCAGCAGAAACGAAAGTGACGTTCTCCAGATGTTGCCAGGGCAGGCCTGCAGATGTGCTCAGGTGAAGGATGGTCCCTGGCGAGATGCGTTCAAGGGGGCAGGGCTGGCTGTTTACCTGGCCTGAAAATCTTGCACTGCCTCACCTGGGCCAGCCGAGCAGGGGTGCCGTTGCCCCGGGAGGTCCAGCTGGCAAGCGGCTCGGACTCCCCACCCCCTGGGACGGAGCAGCTGGGGGGAGAGAGAGGCTCTGCTCCCCCAGGACTGGGCTGTCTGCGGCCCTCGCCTGATTCTCTGTGACTGCCCCCCCCCCCTCACGATGTCCTTGGTGGAGGGAGGGAGGCTACTGGAGGGGAGGGGGTGTTGGAATGACAGATCACCTGGTGTGCATGGAGGGGGGAGGAAGGAAGGAAGGAAGGAGGGAAGAGTGAGAAAGAGAAGCCAGGAAGGAAGAGAGAGAAAGAGAAGGAAGAGAAAAGAATGGAAGGGAGGGAGGGAGGGATAGGGAGATAGATAGATATGGATGGAAGGAAGAAAAGGAAGGAAGAAACGAGTCAGGGAAGAAGGAGAAGAAAGGAAGAGAGGAGGGAGGGATGGAGGAAGGAGGGAAAAAGGGCAGAGAGAGAAAGAGAAGGAAGGCCGAGAAAAACATGGAAGGGAGGGAGGGATAGGAAGAGATGAATATGGATGGAAGGAAGGAAGAAAAGGAAAAGGAAGGAAGAAACGAGTGAGGGAAGAAGGAGAAGGGAAGAAAGGAAGAGGGGAGGGAGGAGGAAAGAAGGGAAGAGAGAGAAAGAGAAGGAAGGAAGGAAGAGAAAAACATGGAAGGGAGGGAGGGATAGGAAGAGATGAATATGGATGGAAGGAAGGAAGAAAAGGAAAAGGAAGGAAGAAACGAGTGAGGGAAGAAGGAGAAGGGAAGAAAGGAAGAGGGGAGGGAGGAGGAAAGAAGGGAAGAGAGAGAAAGAGAAGGAAGGAAGGAAGAGAAAAGCATGGAAGGGAGGGAGGGATAGGGAGATAGATGGATATGGATGGAAGGAAGAAAAGGAAAAGGAAGGAAGAAACGAGAGGCAAGAAGGAGAAGGGAAGAAAGGAAGAGGGGAGGGAGGGATGGAGGGAGGAGGGAAGAAGGGAAGAGAAAGAGAAGGAAGGAAGAGAAAAACATGGAAGGGAGGGAGGGATAGGAAGAGATGAATATGGATGGAAGGAAGGAAGAAAAGGAAAAGGAAGGAAGAAACGAGTGAGGGAAGAAGGAGAAGGGAAGAAAGGAAGAGGGGAGGGAGGAGGAAAGAAGGGAAGAGAGAGAAAGAGAAGGAAGGAAGGAAGAGAAAAGCATGGAAGGGAGGGAGGGATAGGGAGATAGATGGATATGGATGGAAGGAAGAAAAGGAAAAGGAAGGAAGAAACGAGAGGCAAGAAGGAGAAGGGAAGAAAGGAAGAGGGGAGGGAGGGATGGAGGGAGGAGGGAAGAAGGGAAGAGAAAGAGAAGGAAGGAAGAGAAAAACATGGAAGGGAGGGAGGGATAGGAAGATAGATGGATATGGTTCGACGGAAGAAAAGAAAAAGGGAGGGAAGAAAGAAAGGAGAGTGAAGAAGGAGAAGGAAAGGAAGGAAGGAAAGAGGGAGGGAGGGAAGAGAGAGAAAGAGAAGGGAGAAGAATGGAAGGGAGGGAGGGACAGGGATAGGAAAATAGATGGATATGGATGGAAGGAAGGAAGAAAATAAAAAGGGAGGGAAGAAAGAAAGGAGAGTGAAGAAGGAGAACGAAAGAAAGGAAGGGAGGATGGAGGGAAGAAAGAAGGAAGGAAGGAAACCACGAAGGAAGGGAGGAAAGGAGGAAGACAGGAAGGAAGGAAACAGGGAAGGGAAGGAGAAGAAGGGAAGGAGTGGTGTCAGAAGTGAGGAAGGAAGGAAGGAAGGAAAAAATAAGGCATTGAGAATATAGATGAATGAGGAGGGAGAAAGGGAAGAAGGAAAAAAACCTCAGTTTCTTTGTATTGAGGGATAATGAAAATAACAGCCCAAATTCTTTCCTTCATTTCTTTTAAAAAATTTCCTGCTGTGATCCTGGTAATTTTTCTGCTGATTTAATTTATTTTTTTAATTTTACATCATTTTATAGATGGGTATTTAAAGTGATAAATTGCTTTGAAGCCTCCCAAAAACAGATAAGAAAGTAATTAGTGGAATAAATTAATGTCTCCAAACCTACTTCCTAGAGACGCTGCCTGCAATCTATAGACATAATCGTGGCTTCTGGCAACCGGATCAATCAGATGCCACGAATTTTACGAGAGAGACGAAACGTATGAAACACCAGGAAGGATTCTGAGAAACCTCTGCATATTAAGCAACGTTCGCAAAACTTTAGGATATTTTGGGTGGGCACACCTGCTTACTTCTGGTCGGGATCTCTTTAGCTCAGGGGTCTCCAACCTTTGCAACTTTAAGTCTGAAGGACTTCAGCTCCCAGACTTCTCCAGCCAGCTTTGCATTCGCATCCTTTTAGAGCAGGGGTCTCCAACCTTTGCAACTTTAAGTCTGAAGGACTTCAGCTCCCAGACTTCTCCAACCAGCTTTGCATTTGCATCCTTTTACAGCAGGGGACTCCAACCTTTGCAACTTTAAGTCTGAAGGACTTCAGCTCCCAGACTTCTCCAGCCAGCTTTGCATTCGCATCCTTTTAGAGCAGGGGTCTCCAACCTTTGCAGCTTTAAGTCTGAAGGACTTCAGCTCCCAGACTTCTCCAGCCAGCTTTGCATTCGCATCCTTTTAGAGCAGGGGTCTCCAACCTTTGCAACTTTAAGTCTGAAGGACTTCAGCTCCCAGACTTCTCCAACCAGCTTTGCATTTGCATCCTTTTAGAGCAGGGGTCTCCAACCTTTGCAGCTATAAGTCTGAAGGACTTCAGCTCCCAGACTTCTCCAGCCAGCTTTGCATTCGCATCCTTTTAGAGCAGGGGTCTCCAACCTTTGCAACTTTAAGTCTGAAGGACTTCAGCTCCCAGACTTCTCCAGCCAGCTTTGCATTCGCATCCTTTTAGAGCAGGGGTCTCCAACCTTTGCAACTTTAAGTCTGAAGGACTTCAGCTCCCAGACTTCTCCAGCCAGCTTTGCATTCGCATCCTTTTAGAGTAGGGGTCTCCAACCTTTGTTGGAGACCCCTGCAAGTTTAGCTCATTTGAGGCATGGTGAGCATCGGTTATGATTCTTCCTAAATTATAATCTTTCCAGGCGATGTGTTCATACTGTTTTTATAAAGCCTTAGGAAGGCCCCCCCTGGAATATTCTGCATCCATCACCACATCTAAAAAAAAAAAGAGGTTGAGACTCCAGAAAAAGTGCAGAGAAGAGCAACTAAGAGGATGAAAGGGATGGAGAGAAAAACACAGGAAAAACGGTTGCAGGATTTGGGTCTGGCCAGTGTAGAAAAAAGAAGGACCAGGGGGAACACGAGAGCAGGATTCCAGTATTTGAGGGGCTGCCCCAAAGAGGAGGGGCTCAAGCTATTCTCCAAAGCCCTGGAAGGAAGACAAGAATCAATGGATGGAAACCAATCAAGGAGATTAGTTCTATCCTATCCTATCTTATTCCTATCCTATTCCTATTCCTATTCCTATTCTTATTCTCTATTCTATTGTATTCTTTTTCCTATCCTATCCTATCCTATCCTTATTCCTTTTCTTATTCCTCTTCTCTTCTAATCTAATTCTTAGTCTCTATTCTATTGTATTCTAATTCTTTCCTATTCCTATCCTATCCTATCCTATTCTTATTCCTATTCCATTCTATTCTGTTCCTTATTCTGTTTCTGTTTCTATCCTATCCTATCTTTATTCCTATTCCTATCTTCTCTCCTCTTTTCTTATTCCTATTCCTAATTCTTAGTCTAGTCTCTTTTCTATTGCTATTCTTCTCTTCTCTGATTTATTCCTCTTCCTCTTAACAAAGTGGGCACACTTAGTGGTTGGAGTCACCCCCATCCACCCCCACGCTGATGACCCCAAATGGGGGGGTGACTAGGCCAACCAAGAACGCCCCAGACCTCCAAGGGTTAACTTATATATTCTCAAACCCTTCCGGAGGGGAGGAAATATGTCTCTCAGACCTTAATTCCAGCATGTTGGAACAGAGGCTTTAAAAGTGTTTGGGGAATAATAGGGAGGCAGGGAACACGGTGGGAGGGGAGAGCAACCCCCCCCCCCCATCTCTCCTGGAAAATAATTGACTTTTATGTAAGCCGTAAAGTTTTTATACCTGTGATAATTTAGTTGGAAGTTGAGATCCATTCATTTGTACCAATTTACATCTCCCCTCCAGGACTGACCAGTTTATAGTCATAAAAGTCGTTTTAATAGTCATTTAAAAAAAAAATGCCACTGAGCAGTCGGATTGTTTTTAATTCAAAAGAGTGATTTCTTTCGGATAATATTTGTAACCTCGATCTGTTTTTTAAACCCTTTTCTTTACATTCTGCCTTTGTGCGTGGGATTACAAAGCCCATCGTCCTCTGGCAGTGCAGCACCCACCCTTTAAAATAAAGGGGCAGGGTTTTAACCACGAGGAGGGGTGGGGTTTAATGCAGGTGATCCTCGGGTTAAAACCATTGGTGGAGGGACTCTTCCAAGTTACAGAAGCACTGAAACATGTTATTTGCCACCGGTCCTCTCCCTTCAACCCTTCCCTACCCAACTAGGTAACATCATCAGGGCTTGGGGGAAGTAGCGTTTCTCTCTGAAAGCAAGTTACATGTATTCAAACCGAAAGCAAAGCCTCCTTCCTTCTGGCACTGATGAGGCTACCTAGTTGGGTGATGAAACGTCTGCAAGAAAACCACCCAGCTCAGAGAATATCGAGGACTCTGCAGGCCCCCTCCTCTTCCTCCCTCTTCTTCTTCTTCCCCCTTCTCCTCCTCTCCACAAGCTCTACTCCATTCTAGCACTGATGAGGCTACCTAGTTGGGTGATGAAACGTCTGCAAGAAAACCACCCAGCTCAGAGAATATCGAGGACTCTGCAGGCCCCCTCCTCTTCCTCCCTCTTCTTCTTCTTCCCCCTTCTCCTCCTCTCCACAAGCTCTACTCCATTCTAGCACTGATGATGCTACCTAGTTGGGCGATGAAACGTCTACAAGAAAATCACCAAGCTCAGAGAACATCAAGACCTCCTCTTCGGACTTCCTTCCGGTCTGCCGGCGGCGACGGTCGAATCCTGGGACTCGTCCGCCGTTTTGTCGCTTTTGCGGCCCCAAACGGGGCGGGGTGCTTCTTTTAAAGGAGACCCCCCCGTAAAGTTGGCTTGCTGGGACCTTTCCTGTCCCGACGGCGGTCGGGGGGGCGTCCTTGTCTTCGACCTAGGAGCGAGAGGACATGCTGCGGGGAGCTTGGTTCTCTTCGTCAATGGAGGACCGGAGCAAATAATCTACTCGGAGAGAGCTGGATCGGTCGAGTCGGATGGCTACGCCGGGACTCTGGCTGTGGAATGGTTCGTAGTGACTTTGTCTTATTTCTGCTAGCAGCATTGACTTTTAAAGAATGTGGAGGGGGGAGTTTGTAACCCCCCCTCGGAAGGAAAGAAAGCGGCGATCGGAAACGGCTCCTCAGGCTTGAGGATGCGAAACATTCTACATCCGAACTCTGCTAAATAAGTGAAAGTCTTTGTGGATTGATTCTAGATACTTAGTATCGAAGTCTGGCAACTATGAAACTATTTCCTTTGCTGCTCTCTCCCGGTGGCCTCCAGATTGGGCGGGGGAAGATGGCGTTCCTTTGTTCTCAGGAGACTTACTTCTCATGGAAAATTTCCGGCATCCCTTTGTGATTTGCAGAGGCGTAGCGTGGGGGGTGCAGGGGGGGCCGGCCGCACCGGCCGCAACATCTGGGGGGGCGCGCTCCAGAGACCCGACTCGGAAGCTCTCCTCCGCGGGTCTCTGGAGTTGGCGGCGGCGGCGCCTGGGCGCTCCTGGGCCGGCGAGAGTCGGGGAGCAAACAGCGGCCAGTAGGGGCCAAACCCTCCCAGCCCATCCCCCGGCTGAGGCCAGCGCCGGCTCCTCGCACCCGCCAGCGCCACCCGAGGGGGCCAGGCGAGACTTAAA
>CM077645.1:224737028-224739528 GCA_039707465.1 Rhabdophis nuchalis | reverse complement strand
TACTCATAAGTTTTGGTGTATTTCTTCATTAGTTCTTGTTTCTTTCCTCCATCCACCTATACCAGGGGTCTGCAAAGTCGGCTCTTTTAAGACTGGTGGACTTCAACTCCCAGAATTCCCCAGCCAGCTGGCTGGGGAATTCTGGGAGTTGAAGTCCACCAGTCTTAAAAGAGCCGAGTTTGCAGACCCCTGACCTATACCATTTATCCCATATCTGGTAGAATTCTGATTCTTCTTTCCCTGGATTTCTTGAGTTCATTTGTCCATTTCAGCACCACCTTTCCTATTATTTCATCTTCGCTTGGAATTAGTTTATTTTTTCATTTCTGCCGCCGTAATTATATGTATTATTAAATACTGGATTTCTTGTTTATATTTCGCAGACACTGTTCCTAATAGGAAGACTTCAGGTTTCCATTCTATTTTAACTCCTGTTGTTGCCTCCAGCCAATTTTTGATCCTTTTCCAAAACTTTTTAGTCTCCTCACAGGTCCACCATAGGTGGTATAATATGTTCCATGTATTGATTCACATTGCCAGCATTTTGGGGAGGTATTCGTTGGGAAAATATTATTACAGTTTGAAGATGCGATACATGGTATAAGTATTGTATTCTTTAATGATAATTGAAAGAATGTTGTAAAATATGAATTCAGGGAAAGTTTTTTCTTCTTTCTTCTTTAAATATATAACAGAAAAAGATGAGTGATTTTATAAAGAGTTATTAAACAGATAATTAAGAATTTAAGAAAATAAGGTGCTTTGAAATGAAGGAACACTATTTTTAAAGACAATGTATCAAAGCTCAATAATGGTGATATACTTGGCTATATTTGATGGACAATTAGTAATTATGTTTGTAACTGGAAAGAGAAGAGCAACCAAGATGATTAGGGGACTGGAGGCTAAAACCTATGAAGAACGGCTGCAGGAGCTGGGTATGTCTAGTTTGATGAAGAGAAGGACCAGGGGAGACATGATAGCAGTGTTCCGATATCTCAGAGGGTGCCACAAAGAAGAGGGAGTCAAACTATTCTCCAAGGCACCTTGAAGGCAGAACAAGAAGCAATGGGTGGAAACTAATCAAGGAGAGAAGCAACTTAGAACTAAGGAGAAATTTCCTGACAGTTAGAACAATTAACCTCTGGAACAGCTTGCCTCCAGAAGTTGTGAATGCCCCAACCCTGGAAGTCTTTAAAAAGATGTTAGATAGCCATTTGTCTGAAATGGTATAAGGTTCCTGCCCACGCAGGGGGTTGGACTAGAAGACCTACAAGGTCCCTTCCAACTCTGCTATTGTATTGTATTGTATTGATGTAGAAAAACTTGTGACTAAATGACATGCTACACAAAATTGAAACTGGATGTATGTTTTATTTGTTTTTATGCAAAAAATAAAAATCATTGAAAAAAAAATCTAACTGTAGCATCCTTTCTGGTTTTCAGGCTGCTGCAGGGTAAACATTTGCATGGTTTCCCCAGCCTGGACTGCTTTAAGAGAGGCGGACTGCAACTCCCAGAATCCCCCTGTCAGCCAGGAGAAATTTCTCAGCAGTGAAAACCATTGGTGAGATGGTTTGTCTTCCAGAGTTGTGGATGCTGGAGGTCGCCACGAAAAGACTTGGAATTATCCCAGCTGGGCAGGAAGCTGGACTAGGAGACCTCCAAGACCCATCCAGCCCTAGGAATAGAATAGAATAGCAGAGTTGGAAGGGACCTTGGAGGTCTTCTAGTCCAGGGGTCTCCCACCTTTGCAACTTTAAGTCTGAAGGACTTCAGCTCCCAGCAAAGCTGGCTGGAGAAGTCTGGGAGCTGAAGTCCTTCAGACTTAAAGTTGCAAAGGTTGGAGACCCCTGTTCTAGTCCAACCCCCTGCCTAGGCAGGAAACCCTACACCTCTTCAGACATATGGTTGTCCAACATCTTATTAAAAACTTCCAGTGTTGGAGCATTCACAACTTCTGGAGGCAAGTAGTTCCACTGATTAATTGTTCTAACTGTCAGGAAATTTCTCCTTAGTTCTAAGTTGCTTCTCTCCTTGATTAGTTTCCACCCATTGCTTCTTATCCTGCCCTCAGGTGCTTTGGAGAATAGCTTGACTCCCTCTTCTTTGGGGCAACCCCTGAGATATTGGAAGACTGCCTGGAAGCCATGCCTGGATGAAGCCTGATCTTCAAGATCAGCAGTTCCCAAACTCCGAATGAACCCCCAAATTTGTCCGGAATGGTCTAGGGCCCTCTCCTGCTTAAGCAGGGGGTTGGACTAGAAGACCTCCAAGGTCCCTTCCAACTTTGCTAGGCTTTCCTCTGCTAGGAGGAAATCAGGACTGAGTCCACTCCCTGTCTTCCAAGAGGGAGGAAGGCAGTTGTGGGGTAACACAGAAGAAGGAGGTTTAAAACTGGGGTGTGTGTATGTGTGTTGAGGGCTATTTCCCTCCTTTCAGCCAGAGGGAGAAAGAGAGAGGGAGGGGAGGCAGGGTCAAAAACCTCCCTCCATGCGCA
>CM077645.1:224729528-224732028 GCA_039707465.1 Rhabdophis nuchalis | reverse complement strand
CTTACAGCCAGTGTGTTAATATTGAAGCCCCGTAACTCTTGTGGGGTGATCTACGCCTCCAGCCTGGATATTTAACTGCACTTGACAGTTGCCGTTTGACGGTATTAATTGACATCTGACATCCCCCGCCCTTTAGGGACAGTATTTTCTGGCTGACACGGTACAATATTTAGCATTTGACTTTAATTGATGGCCGGCTGCGCAATTCAATATTTGACAATATCTGACATGCAATAAGTTTCCGTCACTATGAAGTGGTATATAATTCATCAGGACTGACTACTTGAAACACTGAGATATTTTATCCCTGGCAGCTCGGAGCATTTGATATTTAAGGCTTCGTTTTTTGTTTAAAAGAGAGAGAGAGAGAGAGAGAAAATGGATCAAGCCATCAAGAAATTGCCGAGCTGAGACCCTTCAAAAGCTGAAGTCAACTTTCCATCCCCGAGTTAAAATTCAGAATTTCACGCTTGGGTCTCTCACCCCTCCCTTCGTTCAGTAAGAGGTCGCTCTGGATAGCAGGCAGTGAAGAGAAGAGAAGAAGAGGAGGGGAGAGGAGAGGAGAAGAGAAGGGAAGGGAAGAATAGAGAAGAGTGAAGAAGAGAAGAAAAAGAATAGAGAAGAGGAGAATAGAGAAGAATAGAGAAGAGAAGAATAGAGAAGAGGAGAATAGAGAAGAATAGAGAAGAGGAGAATAGAGAAGAGGAGAATAGAGAAGAGAAGAATACCTCTGCTTGGAAATATTTCAAGTCCTCTCATACTGACTGCTTTCCAGACAGTCCTTGACTTAGGATGGGTTACTTAGCGACCGTTTAAGGTTACGACAGACCTCCTCAGGGGTCGGAGGTTTCCTCAGCCCCTCTGTCAGGGTCCCAAGAAACAGACCCGTAGCAAACAAAACCCTCCGTACACTCTGCCCACCCACAAGCTCAGCCCCCACCCTTTGGCCAAAAATGGGGTGCACCCAAGGCAAAAACAGGGTAAGCGGAGGCTGAAAATGGGGCACACGGAGGCCAAAACCAGCCAAATGGTGGGGGCCGGGGGGGGGGGCTTTGGCAATATTCACTCCATAAGGCGCACAAACATTTCCACCCACTTTTGGGAGACACGAAAGTGTGTCTTATCCAGTAGCTCCCTTCCTCTCTTCTCCAGAGGGTCAGCACTGAAGTCCCCAAATGGCCTCGGTTGGGCCAGCTTCAGGGTTGGCACCTCCAGCATCAGGGTCAGCTGGCTCAGTTGCGAAGAGATTGCGCGGTGGAGTAGAAAGCAAGTGGATTCTCTCTGCAGAGCAGCAATGCTTTCTCCTTCCTCCTCCTCCTCCTCTTCTCCTTCTTCCTCTTCTTCCTTTGCCCCCCTCCTTTTCTTCTCCTCCTCCTCCTCCTCTTCTTTTTTTCCTCCTCTCCTTTTCTTCTCCTCCTCCTCTTCCTTTGCCCCCTCTTCCTCCTTTTCCTCCTCCTCCTCCTCTTCTTCTTTTCCTCCTCCTCCTCCTCTTTCCTCCTCCTCCTCTTCTCCTTCCTCCTCTTCTTCCTTTGCCCCCCTCTTTTTCTTCTCCTCCTCCTCTTCTTTTTCCTCCTCCTTTTCTTCTCCTCCTCCTCCTCTTCTTTGCCCCCTCCTCCTCCTTTTCTCCTCCTCCTCCTCCTCCTCTTCTTCTTTTCCTCCTCCTCCTCCTTCCTTCTTCCTCCTCCTCCTCCTCTTCTCCTTCCTCCTCTTCTTCCTTTGCCCCCTCCTTTTCGTCTCCTCCTCCTCCTCCTCTTCTTTTTTTCCCTCCTCCTTCCTCTTCCTCCACCCTGCCTCCTCCTCCTCTTTTTACCTAGCTAAGTAATAAAATGTCAGCAAGAAAACAAGCTCACAGAACATCAAGGACTCCAGCCTTCCTCCTCCTCCCCTCCTCCTCTTCTTCCTTTGCCTCCTCCTCCTTTTCTTCTTTCCTCTTCCTCCTCTCCTCCTCTCCTTCTCCTCCTCTTCTCCTTCCTCCTCCTCTTCTTCCTTTGCCCACTCCTTCCTCTTTTTCTCCTCCTCCTTCCTCTTCCTCCTCTCCTCCTCCTCTTCTCCTTCTCCTTCTCTTCTTCCTTTGCCCCCTCTTCCTCTTTTTCCTCCTCCTCCTCCTCCCCTTCTTCTTTTCCTCCTCCTCCTCCTTCCTCCTCCTCCTCCTCTTCTCCTCCTCCTTCCTCCTCCTCCTCTTCTTCTTTTGCCTCCTCCTCCTTTTCTTCTTTTCCTCTTCCTCCTCTCCTCTTCTTCCTCCTCCTCCTCTTCATCTTCTTTTCCTCCTCCTCCTCTTCTTCCTTTGCCTCTCCCCCTCTTTTTCTCCTCCTCCTCCTCCTCTTCATCATCTCCTCCTCCTCCTCCTCCCTTCGTAGAATCTAGAGGTTTAGTTTTCATCCTGGCGTAAGCAGATCTACCCATTCCTAACAATTTGGGAAGCATTTTATGGGTGTGCTTCATTGTGTCGCTTGGTGTGAAGACACACAAACCTTCCCCACCCCAGGCCAGCCCGCTTCCT
>CM077645.1:224504663-224729428 GCA_039707465.1 Rhabdophis nuchalis | reverse complement strand
GGATCGTTCATATTTTAGAGGCTTTTCTCCCTACTCGGGACCCAACTTAACCACAGACAGTTATATTCTCATAAAACCTGAAATTCTAATGGACAACAGTAAATTCACCGGGATGATGAATCACGAGCAATGGATTTACCGGTCAGAGGAGTTGAATAAAAAGGTCGGTGTTTGGAGCGGGGGGGTTTGGAGCTGGTAGGGGGAGGAATTTAAATCACGATAAAACGCTTGTCATTTCCCTACCAAATGGGCAAATTCCATCTCAGGGATCCGAGGACAATATTGAAAAGTGGCGAAGCAAAGGGAGAGACGATAGCATCCTCTGAACCCGGGATGGTGAAACCAGGGCACGCGTGCTCAAAATGGCACGTGGAGCCGTGTCGCATGGCACGGCACGGCCTTGCCTGTTTGTCTTCCTGGCTTCTGGTGCACATGCGTGTGTGACCATCAACTGTTCTTCTTTTGTGTGTGTGTGGCAGTGCCAAAAAACCAGTGTGTGCATGTGTGCCGGCCAGCTGATTGTCGGGTGTGCAGGCATGCCAGAACCCCAGAAGTTCAGCTTTTCCAAAGCGAATTCCTTCGTGTGCCCTGAATCAAGAAAGGTCGGAGAATGGGGAATGCCTCACTTAACCACAGAAACTTCGGGCTCAATCGAGATTGTAAGTTGATGACTACCTGTGTAAAGTCAGGTTCTACATTTAGGCAAGAAAAAACCAAATGCACAGGGTACAGCATAGGTGGTACCTTGCTCAATAATAGTAACTGTGAAAGGGATCTTGGAGTCCTAGTGGACAACCATTGAAATAGGAGCCAGCCGTGGGCAGCAGCTGCCAAAAAGGCCAACCCAGTTCTAGGCTGCATCAATAGAGGGAGAGAATCAAGATCCCGTGAAGGGTTAAAACCACTTTTGTAATCCCTTGGGAAGGCCACACTTGGAATATTTGCATCCAGGTTTGGTCTCCATGATATAAAAAGGATGTGGAGACTCTGGAAAGAGTGCAAAGAAGAGTAACAAAGAGGATGAGGGGACTGGAGTCTAAAACATATGAAGAACAGTTGCAGAAACTGGGAATGTCTAGTTGAATGAAAAGAAGGACCAGGGGAGACATGATAGCAGTCCTCCAATATCTCAGGGGTTGCCCCAAAGAAGAGGGAGTCAAACTATTCTCCAAGGCACCTGAGGGCAGAACAAGAAGCAATGGGTGGAAACTAATCAAGGAGAGAAGCAACTTAGAACTGAGGAGAAATTTCCTGACAGTCAGAACAATTAATCAGTGGAACAGCTTGCCTCCAGAAGTTGTGAATGCCCCAACACTGGAAGTTTTAAAGATGATTTTGGAGAGCCATTTGTCTGAAATGGTATAAGGCTTCCTGCCTAGGCAGGGGGTTGGACTAGAAGACCTCCAAGGTCCCTTCCAACTCTGCTATTGTATGGGTCCTTAGGCCAGATCAAGCATCTTCTCCTGGGCAGGACAACTGGGGAACGATTGGTCTGGACTCTAGAAAGAGTGCAGAGAAGAGCAACAAAGATGATTAGGGGACTGGAGGCTCAAACACATGAAGAACGGTTGCAGGAACTGGGGATGTCTAGTTTAATGAAAAGAAGGACCAGGGGAGACATGATAGCAATCTTCCAATATCTCAGGGGTTGCCCCAAAGAAGAGGGAGCCCAGCTATTCTCCAAAGCACCCGAGGGCAGGACAAGAAACAGGTGCTCCATCACTGGAAGTTTTAAAGAAGAGATTGGACATCCTTTTGTCTGAAATGGTATATGTTTCCTGCTTGAGCCGGGGGTTGGACTAGAAGACCTCTGAGGTCCCTTCCAACCCTTATTACTCTGCAGAGATGCCCACTGTGCACAGGGAGAGAGTGGGCATCTCCTAGGAAGCTCTCCCCTCCCTTCCAGAGGGCCGGCGCGGCTTGTCCCCTCCCCACCCCTCCCCTCCCAAACTGCCCAGAGTTGCAGACAAAAGCAGCCGCTCCCCACAACCCCCGTCTCTCCTCCCCCCACCTTCTTTTCTTCCTTTCCTTCTTTTTCTCTTTCCCAGGCGTTGCCAATTAAAGCGAGCATCTGATGCATTTTAATCTCAGCACCGGAAGGCAGAAGTTTCAGAAGTGCACGGGGGTAGAAGGAGGGTTGGGTGGAGGGAGAGAAATCATCATCATAAAAATAATAACAAAAGGCCCCAAAGAGGAGGGGGGGAATGCCCCCCCCCTTTTTAACATTTTTAAAAAGAAAGCCCCCCCCCCCCACCCTCTCGTGTCTCCGCCTGACCCCAGGTAAGGAATGCAAAAAATTGTTTGATGCATAATTGATCGGCTTCGGAGGGGCCTTGCCAATTGTTTACGAACCTGGGTAATAAGTTGATGGGAGGTGGGGGTGGGGAAAGGGGGCCTTTTCTGACCTGCAGGGCTGTGAAATCAGGAAGGGGGGACTGGGGGGGTGGAGGGGGGTGCAGCCGGGAGGGACTGGGCTAATGAGAGCCTCCGTGGCGAAGCAGGGCAGGAGGAGAAGAGAACAGAAGAGGGCTGCAAACAGCAAAACAGCAAAACAAAACAGGATAAAGCCCACCAGAGACCGAGCCCCTGATTTCCCTGCCTTCAAAGGAAGCTGCTGAGTTGGCAAAATTGAACGCGAGGGCTTTGCAATCTACTTGCCTCCCTCAACAGATCTTGAGGTGGGGTGGGGGGCTTGGATGGTCGTGGGAGGGGGATCTTTGGGGTCGGGACAGCCTAATGAAGAGAAGGACCAGGGGAGACACGAGAGCATCTTCCAATATTGGAGGGGGAGAGAGGAGGAAGGGGGTCAAGCTCTTCTCCAAAGCCACCTGAAGGCCAGACAAGGAAGAATGGATGGAACCTGACCAAGGAGAGATTCAACCTGGAAATAAGGAGGGATTTCCTGACCATGAGAACCATCAACCCATGGAAGAGAAGTTGCCTTCGGAAGTAGTGGGAGTTTCATCCCTGGAGGCTTTCAAGAAGAGACTGGACTGCCCTCTGTCAGTAATCGAGCAGGGTCTCCTGCTTGGGCAGGAGGTCGGACTAGATCACCTACAAGATCTTTTCCAATTCTGTTAATCTGAATCTATCTAAGATGCTCAAAGGCCTGAAGACTAAAACCTACGAGATGAGTGGTTGCAGGTACAGGGCATGGCTGGTCTAAGGAAGAGAAGGACCAGGGGAGACAGGAGAGCATCTTCCAATATTTGAGGGGCTGCCCCAGAGAGGAGGAAGGGGGATCAGCTATTCTCCAAAGCATCTCTGAAGGCCAGACAAGGAAGAATGGATGGAAACTGACCAAGGAGAGATTCAACCTGGAAATAAGGAGGGATTTCCTGACCGTGAGAACCATCAACCCATGGAACAGAAGTTGCCTTCAGAAGTTGTGGGAGCTTCATCCCTGGAGACTTTCAAGAAGAGACTGGACTTCCCTCGGTCAGAAACAGTACAGGGTCTCCTGCTTGGGTGGGGGGGTTGGACTAGGTGACCTCCCAACTCTGTTAATCTACGCATGGAACTGAAGTTGCCTTCAGAAGTTGTGGGAGCTTCATCAATGGAGGTTTTTAAGAAGAGATTGGACAGCCATTTGAGAGGCTGTCATTCTGTATTGTGTAAAAGTTCAAAAAAGAAGGACTAGGGGTGACATGATATCGTGTTTTTATATTTTAGGGGCTGCCCCAAAGAAGGGGGGTTTCCACCTATTCTCCAAAGCACCTAAGAGCCCCCCCCCAACTCCGTGTTTCCGGAGAACCTGTAGTAAAAAAAAAATGCTTACAAAGTTTTTTAAAAAGTTCCGAAGCTCAGCTGTGCGACATGCGATTGTCGGAACCCTTTTAAAAACACTTTTTAAAGTATTTTTTACTGCCGGTTCTGCGAACCAGTAGTATTTTTTTACTCCCTGTAGCATTTCACTCCTGCACCAGACCCTGTTGAGGTATCTAAGGTCAGGAAGATAGATCTAGGTCAGGGGTCTGCAAAGTTGGCTCTTTTAAGACGGGTGGACTTCAACTCCCAGAATTCCCCAGCCAGCTAAGCTGGCTGGGGAATTCTGGGAGTTGAAGTCCACCCGTCTTAAAAGAGCCAACTTTGCAGACCCCTGATCTAGGTCATTCTCCCATCCATGCTGAGATTAGATTGGAGGTAATTCTGGGTGGGGGATTGCAACTTGTTTGATGCACATCCTACCTGCACCAGGCCCCATTCTTGGTCCTGACATACACGGTTTGTTCGGTCCTTGAGATACAGGTTGATTGCAAATTCGGAGATGCCACCTCAGTGTTGTTGTTACGATGACGTGGGGAGGGCTGGGGGTAAGGAAGGGAGGTCCCCTTTAAGACAGCCTTCATCTTGCATTACTTCTCAGGTATCAGAGCTCCAAGATGGAAATGGACCTGGCGATGGATTTCTAGAGGAGATTTTCCAAGCGTCCGTCAAAACCAGCCCAGTCCCGAGATGATGGACAGCAGCAACAGAAGAAGGACCTTGAGTGTTCGTCTTTGGCCGAAGGTTGGTACCAACAATGAGTTTAAGAGATGGGCATCTGAGAAAGATCATGACTTCGAAAAGCGACATTCTGAAGTAGGAATTATAAGGTGAACATCCCAAAGGTGCTTTTTAAGGAGGCAACTGAACTTCTTTGCGCTTTTTGCTTTGAAGAGGTTTCGCTTCTCATCCGAGAAGCTTCTTCAGCTCTGACTGGATGGTGGCAGATGGAAGGATTTACACGCCTTGCACTCTGGTGGGATTAAAAAATTTTTTACTACTGGTTCTGTGGGCATGGCTTGATGGGCGTGGCAGGGGAAGGAGACTGCAACATCCCCATTCCCTCCCCATCAGCTGGGACTCGGGAGGCAGAAGGTAGAGGGGGGCGAGGCCAGCCACAGGTGGTTTTTGCCGGTTCTCCAAACTACTCAAAATTTCCTCCACCGGTTCTCCAGAATGGAGAGCACAGCTGTCCTTGCAGGCAGCTGGTCATTTGCATCCTTTTGGAGGGTCCTTGAGGCCACCTGGAGGTTTACCTGTGTCCTCAAGGGTCACCTGAGTGGTGCAAAGGGGTGTGGATCCTTCTTGGAACTGCTGAGAGGATCTGCGTTGTGGAGCTGTGTGTTTCTGCAGGAAGTTTTCTGCCCTGGGTCACTGGTTACGAAGACTGGTGCAACCTGAGGACCTCCAAGTCGCTTCAAAAGACCCTCTCAAAGGATGCAAAGGACCAGCTGTCTGCAAGGAGCATCAATCCTTCCATATTCCCCACCATCCAATCAGAACTGAAGAAGCTCCTTGGATGAGGTGTGAAACATATTTAAAGAAGATTCTCCAAGGCACCTGGGGGCAGGACAAGAAGCAATGGGTGGAAACTAATCAAGGAGAGAAGCAACTTAGAACTAAGGAGAAATTTCCTGACAGTTAGAACAATTAACCTCTGGAACAGCTTGCCTCCAGAAGTTGTGAATGCCCCAACCCTGGAAGTCTTTAAGAAGATGTTAGATAGCCATTTGTCTGAAACGGTATAAGGTTCCTGCCCACGCAGGGGGTTGGACTAGAAGACCTACAAGGTCCCTTCCAACTCTGCTATTGTATTATTGTAAGACCCAGATAAACCTCCAAGTGGCCTCAAGGACCCTCTAAAAGGATGCAAATGACCAGCTGTCTGCAAGGAGCATCAATCCTTCCCTTCCCCACCATCCAGTCAGAGCTGAAGAAGCTCCTTGGAGGAGAAGCAAAACGTCTTCCAAGAAAAGTCTGGATGAGGAGTCTGGATGGGGAGGAACAGGCTCCGACTCAACCCATCCAAGACCGAGTGGCTGTGGCTTCCGGCGTCACGATATAGCCAGCTGATGCCATCTCTGGCTATTGGGGGCGAGTCATTGACCCCCACAGAGAGGGCTCGCACCCTGGGTGACCTCCTGGACTCTTGGCTGTCTTTAGAAGATCACCTGAGGGCCGTGGCCAGGGGGGCCTTCTATCAGGTTCGCCTGATACGCCAATTGCGCCCCTTTCTGGATCGTGACGCCTTACGCACGGTCACTCAAGCCCTCGTCACCTCCCGCCTGGACTATTGCAACGCTCTCTACATGGGGCTGCCCTTGAGATGCACCCGGAGGCTCCAGTTAGTTCAGAATGCGGCCGCGCGGGGGATTCTGGGAGCCTCAAGATGCTCCCATGTGACACCTCTCCTGCATGAGCTGCACTGGCTGCCTGTGGCTTTCCGGGTGCGCTTCAAAGTGCTAGTAACCACCTTCAAAGCGCTCCATGGCAAGGGGCCTGGCTACTTGCAAGACCGCCTTCTGCTGCCAAATACCTCCCACCGACCAGTTCGCTCCCACAGGGAGGGCCTCCTCAGGATGCCATCGGCCAGACAATGTCAGCTGGCGATCCCCAGGGGGAGAGCCTTCTCTGTGGCAGCTCCTACCCTCTGGAATGACCTACCCCCTGGAGTACGGACAATCTCGGACCTACGCCTCTTCCGTCGGGCCCTGAAGACACATTGTGCTGCCAGCCTGTCATAGTTTTAAAGTGATTTTAGTAGGGGTTTTTTAAACGCAGGCCACTTACATTTAATTCATTGTAACATACTATTTTAGCTTTTGTATTACCCATTTTTATTATGGCTATGCACCAGTGGTGGGTTTCAAATTTTTTAGAGCCTACTCTGTAGGTGTGGCCTATTTTGTGGGCGTGGCTTGGCAGTCATGTGACAGGGTGGGAGTGGCCACCTTTTAAAATGTGGTGAAACTCATTTAACAACGCTCTTGCTTAGCAACCAAAATTTTGGATTCAATTGTGATGATAAATTCTTTCTTTCTTTCTTTCTTTCTTTCTTTCTTTCTTTCTTTCTTTCTTTCTTTCTTTCTTTCTTTCTTTCTTTCTTTCTTTCCTTTCTTCCTTCTTTCTTTCTTTCTTTCTTTCTTTCTTTCTTTCTTTCTTTCTTTCTTTCCTTTCTTCCTTCCTTTCCTTTCCTTCCCGTTGGGTCACTGGCAGCGGTGGGCCAGATTTACTTCCAGGTACGCCAGTGGAACCCCCTCTCACCGGTTCTCTAAATTTCACCAACCGGCTCTCGCGAGTAGGTGCGAGCCTGCAGAAACCCACCACTGCTGTGCACCGCCCTGAGTCCCAAAAGGGAGAAGGGTGATATACAAATTGAATAAAACTAAAACTGAAATGGAAAAACCAGAAAGTTGCGGTTGCCTCCTGAAAAAGCACCTTTGAGGCAACCATGACCTGGAGAACTGAGGGTGTTTGCATGGTTGTCAATACATCGTTCCTCCTTTGATTACAAGGTGGATCCCACTGGATCCCAAGGCCTAGCTATAACAAAGAGGATGAGGGGACTGGAGGCTCAAATATATGAGGAACGGTTGCAGGAACTGGGCATGTCTAGTTGAATGAAAAGAAGGACCAGGGGAGACAGGATAGAAGTCTTCCAATATCTCAGGGATTGCTACAAAGAAGAGGGAGTCAAGCTATTCCCCAAGGCACCTGAGGGCAGAACAAGAAGCAATGGGTGGAAACTAATCAAGGAGAGAAGCAAGCTAGAAAGACTGCAGAGAAGAGCAAGAAAGAGGATGAGGGGACTGGAGGCTCAAACATATGAGGAACGGTTGCAGGAACTGGGTCTGTCTAGTTTAATGAAAAGAAGGACCAGGGGAGACAGGATAGCAGCGTTCCAATATCTCAGGGGTTGCCCCAAAGAAGAGGGAGTCAAGCTATTCTCCAGAGCACCTGAGGGCAGAACAAGAAGCAATGGGTGGAAACTAATCAAGGAGCTAATCAATCTAAGTTCTAATCAACTTAGAACTAAGGAGGAATTTCTTAACAGTGAGGACAATTAACCAGTGGAACAGCTTGTCACCAGAAGTTGTGGGTGCTTCCATCCACTGGAGGTTTTTAAGGACGGCCTTCTACAGCATCTGAAATGGTATAAGGTCTCCTGCTAGAGCAAGGGGCTGGACTAGAAGACCTCCAAGGTCCCTAACATGCTGGTTTATTTTCTGGGGATCCATGAGCTTGGTGGTTTTCTTGCAGATGTTTCAGCGCCCGACTAGATAACATTATCAGTACGAGAAGGGAGTGGGGTTTGCAGAGAGGAGGAGGAGGAGGAGAGGAAGGAGCGAGGTCCTTGGTGGTCTCTGAGCTTGGTGGCTTTCTTATAGACCTTTCATTACCCAAACTAGGTAAGATCATCAGGATAGAAGGGAGGAGGAGACGACTGTGGTGTCCTTAGTATTATCTCAGCTTGGTGGCTTTCCTGCAGACGTTTTATTACCCAACTAAGTCACATCATCAGTGTTAGAAGGCAGTGAGGTTTTGCAACTTGTAGCACTGATGATGTTTCCTCCTCCTCTTTTCTCCCCAAAAACTGCCCTGTGAGGTAGATTGGGCTGAGAGAGAGAGAGAGTGACGGGCCCAAAGTCACCCAGCCGACTTTCCTGCCCAAGGCAGAACTAGCACTCCCATCTCCTGGCGATTGGTCAAAGGCACCTAGATGGATTTTGTGCTCAAAGTGGGACTAGAATTCCCTGTCTCCTAGTGATTGGCCCAGAGTCACCCAGCTGGCTTTCAGACTTAAGCCAGGACTAGAATTCACTCTCTTCCCTCCTGGTGCCTTAACCATGAGACCAAACTGGCTCCATGAAAGAATGAATCAATGAATGAACAAATGAATGAGTGAATGAATGAACAAATGAATGAATGAACAAATGAATGAGTGAGTGAGTGGGTGAATGAGTGAATGAATGAATGAGTGAATGACTGAATGAATGAACAAATGAGTGAGTGAGTGGGTGAATGAGTGAATGAATGAACGAATGAATGAGTGAGTGAGTGGATGAATGAGTGAATGAACAAATGAGTGAATGAATGAATGTGAATGTGAATGAATGAACAAATGAACAAATGAGTGAATGAATGAACAAATGAACAAATGAGTGAATGAATGAATGAACAAATGAGTGAGTGAGTGGGTGAATGAGTGAATGAATGAACGAATGAATGAGTGAGTGAGTGGATGAATGAGTGAATGAACAAATGAGTGAATGAATGAATGTGAATGTGAATGAATGAACAAATGAACAAATGAGTGAATGAATGAATGAATGAATGAACAAATGAACAAATGAGTGAATGAATGAATGAATGAACAAATGAACAAATGAGTGAATGAATGAATGAATGAACAATTTTTTAATTTTTTTTTTAATTTTATACCGCCCCATCTCCACAGTGGGACTCGGGGCGGTGCACAGAAGATAAAAAGTAAAAACAACAACATACACACCATATAAATACAATCCACAATTTAAAACCGAATTAAATTAAATATAACTGTGCTACAGAGATTAAAACTATAAAACCCTCTATTAAAAATTAAGTTTACATTATTAAACTCTAAGCCAGGCCGGCCAGATGGAATGAACAAATGAGTGAATGAATGAATGAGTGAGTGAGTGAGTGAATGAGTGAGTGAGTGAATGAATGAACAAATGAACGAGTGAATGAATGAGTGAATGAGTGAACAAATGAATGAGTGAGTGAGTGGGCGAATGAGTGAATGAATGAACAAATGAGTGAATGAATGAATGAGTGAGTGAGTGAATGAGTGAATGAATGAACAAATGAGTGAATGAATGAGTGAATGAGTGAACAAATGAATGAGTGAATGAATGAATGAGTGAATGAGTGAACAAATGAATGAGTGAGTGAGTGGGCGAATGAGTGAATGAATGAACAAATGAGTGAATGAATGAATGAGTGAGTGAGTGAGTGAATGAGTGAATGAATGAACAAATGAGTGAATGAATGAGTGAATGAATGAACAAATGAATGAGTGAATGAATGAGTGAATGAGTGAACAAATGAATGAGTGAGTGAGTGAGTGAATGAATGAACAAATGAGTGAATGAATGAGTGAATGAATGAACAAATGAATGAATGAATGAATGAGTGAATGAGTGAACAAATGAATGAGTGAGTGAGTGGGCGAATGAGTGAATGAATGAACAAATGAGTGAGTGAATGAATGAGTGAATGAGTGAACAAATGAATGAGTGAGTGAGTGGGCGAATGAGTGAATGAATGAACAAATGAGTGAGTGAATGAATGAGTGAATGAGTGAACAAATGAATGAGTGAGTGAGTGGGCGAATGAGTGAATGAATGAACAAATGAGTGAATGAATGAGGGAGTGAATGAGGGAGGGAGGGAATGAATGAATGAGGATGCTCTCTCACATGCTTTCCAGAATCCTGTTAGGAAGCAACAGGATTTACAAACAAAATAGGTTATATTTAGAAATGATCTGATAAAATAGCAAGAGGGATCCTCCGTGAAGAATGAACTAGAAGCTAGAAGCGATCACTTCCTCCTACCAGTGGTGTTCAGTGGGGAGAGCGTAAGGGTTGGTGGGAGGCTCTCGGGGGCAGAAGGCGATCTTGTAAGTACCCAGGTCCGAAGCCATGGAGCGCTTTAAAGATAGTAACCAACACCTTGAATCGCACCCGGAAAACCACCGGAAGTCGGTACAGCTCGCGCAGGAGGGGTGTTACATGGGAGTGTCGCGTCGCACCCATAATTACCCGTGCGGCCGCATTCTGGACCGGTTGGCGCCTCCGGGGGCTCTTCAAGGGGAGCCCCATGTAGAGCAGGGGTCTCAAACTCAATTTACCTGGGGGCTGCTGGAGGCAGAGTCTGGGCCGCATATTAATATTATATTAATATTATAATATATAATATCATACTTTCATATCACGGTGGGGGCCACAAGATACCGTCCTGCGGGCCGCAATTGGCCCGTGGGCCGTGAGAATGAGACCTCTGATGTAGAGAGCTACAGAGATTGATGCTCCTTGCAGGCAGCTGGTCCTTTGCATCCTTTCAGAGGGTCCTTGAGGCCACTTGGAGGTTCATCTGTGTCTTCAGGGTCACCAGTTTTGGTCGCCACAATGTAGAAAAGACATGGAGACTCTGGAAAGAGTGCAGAGAAGAGCAAGAAAGAGGATTAGGGGACTGGAGACTAAAACCTATGAAGAACGGTTGCAGGAGCTGGGTAGGTCTAGTTTGATGAAGAGAAGGACCAGGGGAGACATGATAGCAGTGTTCCGATATCTCAGGGGTTGCCCCAAAGAAGAGGGAGTCAAGCTATTCTCCAAGGCACCAGAGGGCAGAACAAGAAGCAATGGGTGGAAACTAATCAAGGAGAGAAGCAACTCAGAACTGAGAAGAAATTTCCTGACAGTGAGGACAATCAACCAGTGGAACAGAAGTTGCCTCCAGAAGTTGTGAAGGCCCCAACCCTGGAAGTCTTTAAGAAGATGTTGGATAGACATTTGTCTGAAATGGTATAAGGTTCCTGCTCACGCAGGGGGTTGGGCTAGAAGACCTACAAGGTCCCTTCCAACTCTGCTATTGTATTATTGGACGCCTGGTCTGGGACCCACCGCTGATACAAACGCACCCCCTGCACCCGTCTTCAACAGGGGAAGGGCAGAAAAATGTCTTGCCAAAACCACAAGGCCACCACACAACCCTGTCAGCGGTTCCGAGGAGGCTCCACACCCATTTGCACCACTTGGTAGTAGTGGGGTAGTGCAGGGGTGGGTTGCTAACTGGTTTACTCCTGGTTCGCTCGTGCACATGAGCAAAAGCACCCGGGCAGAGGCCTCCTGCCTCCGCCACTACCGGTTCAGACAAACCAGGTTGAACTGTGAGCCATAGTGGTTAGAGGGCAGTATTGCAGGCCGACTCTGCCCTCTGCCATCAGTTCGATCCTGACTGGCTCCAGGTGGACTCAGCCTTCCGTCCTTCCGAGGTGGGTCAAAGGAGGACCCAGATTGTTGGGGGGCAAAGAGGCTGACTCTGTGAAGCGCTTAGAGGGGGCCAGAGGTGGGTTCCTACCAGTTTGACCCAGTTTCGCCATCCCGACACTAGGACGTGGTGGCTAAGTGGGAAGGAAGGAAGGAAGGAAAGGAAGGAAGGAAGGAAGGAAGGAAGGAAAGGAAGGAAGGAAGGAAGGAAAGGAAGGAAGGAAGGGAAGGAAGGAAGGAAGAAAAGGAAGGAAGGAAGGTAGGAAAGAAAAGCATTGTAGCACAGTGGTTAGAGCACAGTATCGCAGTATCTGCTGAATTCCACCAGTTCAATTCTCACTGGCTTCAGGTGGACTCAGCCTCCCGTCCTTCCGAGGTCATTAAAATGAGGACCCAGATTCTTGGGGGGCAAGAGGCTGACTCTGTAAAGCGCTTAGAGGGGGCTGTTAAAGCACCGTGAAGTGGGATATAAATTGCTAAGTGGGAGGGAAGGAGGGAAGGAAGGAAGGAAGGAAGAAAGAAAGAAAAGGAAGGAAGGAAGGAAAGGAAGGAAGGAAGGAAGGAATGGAAGGTAGGAAGGAAAAGCATAGTGGCACAGTGGTTAGAGCACAGTATCGCAGTATCTGCTGAATTCCACCAGTTCAATTCTCACTGGCTTCAGGTGGACTCAGCCTCCTGTCCTTCCGAGGTCATTAAAATGAGGACCCAGACTGTTGAGGGCCAGAAGCTGACTCTGTAAAACCTCTTACAGAGGGCTGTAAAGCACCTTGAAGCGCTGTATAAATCTATTGCGATTGCTATGTCTATTTGACTCTGTAAAGTGCTTAGAGGGGGCTGTTAAAGCACCGTGAAGCGGTATAGAAGTCCAAGTGGTATTGATACTCACTCCCTCTCTCCCTCCCTCCCTCCCTCCCTCCCTCCCTCCCTCCCTCCCTCCCTCCCTCCCTCCCTTCCTTCCTTCCTTCCTTCCTTCCTTCCTTCCTTCCTTCCTTCCTTCTTTGTGGTTAGAATCCAGTATTGCAGCCTGACTCTGCCCACTGCCAGCAGTTTGATCCTGTCCGGCTCAAGGTTAACTCAGCCTTCCGTCCTTCCGAGGTCATTAAAATGAGGACCCAGACTGTTGAGGGCCAGAAGCTGACTCTGTAAAACCTCTTACAGAGGGCTGTAAAGCACCTTGAAGCGCTGTATAAATCTATTGCGATTGCTATGTCTATTTGCCGCTTGAACAGAGGGTCGGATTAGAAAACCTCCAAGGTCCCTTCCAACTCTTATTATTCTGTTATTCTTTCTGGCAGCCCCTCCTTACACGTTGGGACATTGCTATCAATCACCCCGGTTGACAATCACCGCCCTGGGTCCATCTCGATGGAGATAGGCGCGGTATATAAATCGAAATAAATTGAAATTAAATTGAAATTGAATTGACTTAATGTTATTATTCTGGACTCTGCTTCTTGTAGAGCAGGGGTCTCCAACCTTTGCAACTTTAAGTCTGAAGGACTTCAGCTCCCAGAATTCTCCAGCCAGCTTTGCATTCGCATCCTTTTAGAGTAGGGGTCCCCAACCTTTGCAACTTTAAGTCTGAAGGACTTCAGCTCCCAGACTTCTCCAGCCAGCTTTGCATTCGCATCCTTTTAGAGCAGGGGTCTCCAACCTTTGGAACTTTAAGTCTGAAGGACTTCAGCTCCCAGAATTCTCCAGCCAGCTTTGCATTCACATCCTTTTAGAGCAGGGGTCTCCAACCTTTGCAACTTTAAGTCTGAAGGACTTCAGCTCCCAGACCTCTCCAACCAGCTTTGCATTCGCATCCTTTTAGAGCAGAGGTCTCCAACCTTTACAACTTAAAGTCTGAAGGACTTCAGCTCCCAGACTTCTCCAGCCAGCTTTGCATTCGCATCCTTTTAGAGCAGGGGTCTCCAACCTTTGCAACTTTAAGTCTGAAGGACTTCAGCTTCCAGAATTCTCCAGCCAGCTTTGCATTCGCATCCTTTTAGAGCAGGGGTCTCCAACCTTTGCAACTTTAAGTCTGAAGGACTTCAGCTCCCAGACTTCTCCAGCCAGCTTTGCATTCGCATCCTTTTAGAGCAGGGGTCTCCAACCTTTGCAACTTTAAGTCTGAAGGACTTCAGCTCCCAGACTTCTCCAGCCAGCTTTGCATTCACATCCTTTTAGAGCAGGGGTCTCCAACCTTTGCAACTTTAAGTCTGAAGGACTTCAGCTCCCAGACTTCTCCAGCCAGCTTTGCATTCGCATCCTTTTAGAGCAGGGGTCTCCAACCTTTGCAACTTTAAGTCTGAAGGACTTCAGCTCCAAGCAAAGCTGGCTGGAGAATTCTGGGAGCTGAAGTCCTTCAGACTTAAAGTTGCAAAGGTTGGAGACCCCTGTTGTAGAAGACTTACGGGACATGCACGTATCCCATACCTACGTGGGGAAAAAACACCCAGATGCAATGCCCACTGTTGCGTTACGTGACAGCAGCAATGGAGGGCCACCTCCCAGGTTCTCACCACCGATGGAGAGCCGTAGGGGACCACAAAGGAATTCAGAACCTCCAGGGGCCAACCCATATCCCTTCATCAGACCAGCTACCTCCCAACCCTGAAGTTATCTGACGCAAGACATGAGCAACTTTGATTGAAGGTAAGGCAACCATCTCACCTCCACCTTCTTCTACACCTTGGTCCAAGTCAAGGAGCAATTCTCCCTTTTCATATAAAAAGGAGGTAACTCCACGTAAAAATATGTATTTTGTGCAACTTCTTCTGGAAGGCCAGGGGCTGTCTGAGAACATGGAGCAGTGAACACACGATTTTAATAGTCAACATTATTTTGAATATGTCTGTCAGGTTTCTGAAGGATGCCTTAATTGATTCGTGAGCCTTGAGCCAAGTTTCAAAAGAAATCCAGTCGTTTATTAGGAACACCATTTCGGCAATACCGAACGCTGTTCATGAGTTGTAGAGTTTTGTGCATGTCCATAGAGACAGACAGGAGTGGATAGATCAGGTCTGTGTTCATGAGAAGCAAATTAACCACCTTTCTCTCACCCTCCCAGGGATCTCGAACATAGAGCATGGAATTGGCACCCTGGAGGTCTTCTAGTCCAACTCCTTGCTTAAGCAGGAGATCCCATACCATCCTGGACAAATGGCTGTTGAATCTCACTGATGGAGCCCCCACAACTTCTGAAGGCAAGTTCCGTTCCACTGGCTAATTGTTCTGACTGTCAGGAAATTTCTCCTTCATTCTAGATTGCTTCTCTCCTTGTTTAGCTTCCATATGTTGCTACCTTCATGTGCTTTGCAGAATAGGTTGTTCCCCGCAGGTGGTATCTTGTCATTCCTAGCCCTTCTCTTCATTAGACTAGACCTACCCAGTTCTTGCAACTGTTCGTCATATGGTTTAGCCTCTCTTGTTTTTCTTCCTCTGTGGAATTATGTTTGACTGGGCTTTTCTAATTTCATTTTTCAGAGTTTCCCAAGCATCTTGAGAAACCTGGAGCTGATCAGTTCTTTCTATCCATGTTACCCAATTGCTGGTAAGTTTGCTATCGCTCCACACTGTTCAGTGGCTCTCTCTAGAGGGGTGGCCAAACTTGGCAACTTTAAGACTTGTGGACTTCCACTCCCAGAATTCTCCAGCCAGCTATGCTAAGCTATGCTGGCTGGAGAATTCTGGGAGTTGAAGTTCACGAGTTTGAGTTTGAGTTTATTAAATTTATATACCGCACCCTTTCCCAGAAAGGGACTCGGGGCGGTGCACAGGCAATTTAAAAAACAAATATAAACATAGCAAAATACAAAATATGAAACCAGATTAAATTAGTATCCCTGTGCTAAAAAATTTGAATAAGTTAAGACAGTGCCCCTAAAAAACCAGTTTAAAACAATTTTACTGCAGACTCTAGGCTAGGTGGTGTAAGCTAGGCCAGGCCGGCCTGTTGGAAAAGATAGGTTTTCAGTATCTTGCGGAAGGAACGGAGGTCCGTGGTCGTTCTCAGTTCGGGGGGTAAGTCGTTCCAGAGAGTTGGGCCCACCACAGAGAAGGCCCTTCCCCTGGGCGTCGCCTGCTGGCATTGCCTAGTGGACGGCACCCGGAGAAGTCCCTCTCTGTGGGAGCGGATCGGCCGAAGGGATGTATGGGGCAGGATGCGATCCCGTAGATAACTAGGTCCTGTAGATAACTAAGTCTGAAAGTTGCCAAGTTTGAAGACCTCTGACATAGAACATACAATAATAGAGTTGGAAGGGACCTTGTAGGTCTTCTAGTCCAACCCCCTGCTCGAGCAGGGGACCCTACACCATTTCAGACAAACGGTTGACCAGTCTCTTCTTAAAAACTCCAGTAATGGAGCACCCACAACTTCTGGAGGCAACTTCTGCTCCGTTGGTTAATTGTCCTCACTTTCAGGAAGTTTCTCCTTAATTCCAGGTGGCTTCTCCCCTTGGTTGGTTTCCATCCGTTGCTTCTCCTCTTGCCTTTTGATGCCTTGGAGCAGGGGTCTCCAACCTTTGCAACTTTAAGTCTGAAGGACTTCAGCTCCCAGACTTCTCCAGCCAGCTTTGCATTCGCATCCTTTTAGAGCAGGGATCTCCAACCTTTGCAACTTTAAGTCTGAAGGACTTCAGCTGCCAGAATTCTCCAGCCAGCTTTGCATTCGCATCCTTTTAGAGCAGGGGTCTCCAACCTTTGCAACTTTAAGTCTGAAGGACTTCAGCTCCCAGACTTCTCCAGCCAGCTTTGCATTCGCATCCTTTTAGAGCAGGGGTCTCCAACCTTTGCAACTTTAAGTCTGAAGGACTTCAGCTCCCAGACTTCTCCAGCGAGCTTTGCATTCGCATTCTTTTAGAGCAGGGATCTCCAACCTTTGCAACTTTAAGTCTGAAGGACTTCAGCTCCCAGACTTCTCCAGCCAGCTTTGCATTCGCATCCTTTTAGAGCAGGGGTCTCCAACCTTTGCAACTTTAAGTCTGAAGGACTTCAGCTCCCAGACTTCTCCAGCCAGCTTGGCATTCGCATCCTTTTAGAGCAGGGGTCTCCAACCTTTGCAACTTTAAGTCTGAAGGACTTCAGCTCCCAGACTTCTCCAGCCAGCTTTGCATTTGCATCCTTTTAGAGCAGGGGTCTCCAACCTTTGCAACTTTAAGTCTGAAGGACTTCAGCTCCCAGACTTCTCCAGCCAGCTTTGCATTCGCATCCTTTTAGAGCAGGGGTCTCCAACCTTTGCAACTTTAAGTCTGAAGGACTTCAGCTCCCAGACTTCTCCAGCCAGCTTTGCATTCGCATCCTTTTAGAGCAGGGGTCTCCAACCTTTGCAACTTTAAGTCTGAAGGACTTCAGCTCCCAGACTTCTCCAGCCAGCTTTGCTGGAGCTGAAGTCCTTCAGACTTAAAGTTGCAAAGGTTGGAGACCCCTGCCTTGGAGAATAGCTGGACCTCCTTCTTCCTCTCTGGGGAAGCCTCTCAAATATTGGAAGATGCTCTCCTGTCTCCCCTGGTCCTTCTCGTTCACTCGGCCGGCCATGCCCAGTTCCTATAACTGCTGGTGCTCTCTGGTTTTCTCCGTCTCGCCCTTTAAACTCCGAAGAACGAAACGGAGGAGGAGGAGGAGGAGGAGGAGGACCAGCTGCTGCCAAGAAAGCTGATCTAACAGTCCACAAGCCACGTTCGCATCTCCGGCAGATGGTAACAGGGATGGCTGCTTAGCGCTGCATGTTTGACATCTCCTCAAAATAGCAAGCCACGATAAAAGGGGTAGGCCTGTAGCCCCTCTCATCTGTTCCCCGGTGCCTTGGCTGAAAGTGGGAGTCACATGCTCGCATTCGCACCTCCCTGATGCGAGAACGCTCTTGGGGGTGAGTCACGGTGCATCTGCTTCCCTTCCCCTCTCCCCCCCCTCCCCCTGCCACCCCCCCACCCCAATGCCCCATCATTCTCCCCCCTCCCCCCCCCAATAGTGGCGGTTGCCTGGTGCTGCTGCTACTAGGCTCTTGTCACCAGCTTGTGTGACAGGTGAAGTGACACAGAGTCGGCAGAGTTGCAAAGCAGGTTGCTCGGGGCTCTTCCCACATGGGGAGGTGAGGTCGCTCCAGCAGGAGGGGAGGAAGGAGTGCGCGCCAACATCTGTTCGCTTCGCCCCTGTTGTTTTTGCTCAGAGCCGAACAACGGAAAGGGTGAAGGGAAGAGAAGAGAAAATATGGAATGGAATGGAGTAGGGTAGGGTAGGGTAGACTAGCATGGAAGGGTCAGGGTTAGGGGACGAAGAGAGAAGAGAAGAGGAGAGGGGAGAGGAGAGGAGAGGAGAGGAGAAGAGAAGAGAAAATATGGACTGGAATGGAGTAGGGTAGAGTAGGGTAGAGTAGAGTAGACTAGCATGGAAGGGTCAGGGTTAGGGGACGAAGAGAGAAGACAAGAAAAGAGAAGAAAAGAGAAGAGCGGAGAGGAGAGGAGAAGAGAAGAGAAGAGAAAATATGGACTGGAATGGAGTAGGGTAGAGTAGGGTAGAGTAGAGTAGACTAGCATGGAAGGGTCAGGGTTAGGGGACGAAGAGAGAAGACAAGAGAAGAGAAGAAAAGAGAAGAGCGGAGAGGAGAAGAGAAGAGAAAATATGGACTGGAATGGAGTAGGGTAGGGTAGAGTAGAGTAGACTAGCATGGAAGGGTCAGGGTTAGGGGACGAAGAGAGAAGACAAGAAAAGAGAAGAAAAGAGAAGAGCGGAGAGGAGAGGAGAAGAGAAGAGAAGAGAAAATATGGACTGGAATGGAGTAGGGTAGGGTAGGGTAGGGTAGAGTAGACTAGCATGGAAGGGTCAGGGTTAGGGTTAGGGGAAGAAGAGAGAAGAGAAGAGAAGAGGGGAGAGGAGAGGAGAGGAGAGGAGAAGAGAAGAGAAAATATGGAATGGAATGGAGTAGGATAGGGTAGTGTAGACTAGCATGGAAGGGTCAGGGTTAGGGTTAGGGGAAGAAGAGAGAAGAGAAGAGAAGAGGAGAGGAGAGGAGAGGAGAGGGGAGAGGAGAGGAGAGGAGAAGAGAAGAGAAAATATGGAATGGAATGGAGTAGGGTAGGGTAGGGTATGGTAGAGTAGAGTAGACTAGCATGGAAGGGTCAGGGTTAGGGTTAGGGTTAGGGGAATAAGAGAGAAGAGAAGAGAAGAGAAGGGATGGAGGTGACCCACAGGAGCAGCGAGAAGGTCTTCGGGGGGCTCCATGTTCTTCTGGGGACCCCACCTCTGCACCTCCCATTCATTTCAGCAAGGTCATTCTTGCCTCATACGGTCAGGCAAACCAGGTCTGGCCAACACCCCACAACTTCAAGAAGCTAGATCAGGTTAAGGTATATCTGGTTTGACATCTAAGCACCTTCGGTATCCACTAATGGACATTCGGCCACAACACATCCTTTCCAGAATGATATCTATGATCCTTAAGTGGTTTAATTTCTCACCAGTTAACTTCATTCGTCAAGGTTGAACCTTGTTTTGCCATGTAGCACGAAGGTCAGGTCTACCACCCTTCCATTACGTGAAGGGATTCGTCTGTAGCCACCCAAGGTATGAATCTTCCTGGATAGAAGATTCCTTCTATCTTCCTTCCCACATCCTGAGGTCCTTGAGTCTCCATATCATCCAAATAATGCCTTGGGAAGGCCACACTTGGAAGATGGCATCGAGCTTTGGTCGCCACGATGTAGAAAAGACGTGGAGACTCTGGAAAGAGTGCAGAGAAGAGCAACCAAGAGGATGAGGGGACTGGAGGATAAAACATATGAAGAACGGTTGCAGGAACTGGGTAGGTCTAGTTTAAGGAAAAGAAGGACCAGGGGAGACATGATAGCAGCCTTCCAATATCTCAGGGGTTGCCACAAAGAAGAGGGAGTCAAGCTATTCTTCAAGGTACCTGAGGGCAGAACAAGAAGCAATGGGTGGAAACTAATCAAGGAAGGAAGCAACTTAGAACTGAGGAGAAATTCCTTGACAGTGAGAACAATTCATCAGTGGAACAGAAGTTGCCTCCAGAAGTTGTGAATGCCCCAACAGTGGAAGTCTTTAAGAAGATGTTGGATAGCCATTTGTCTGAAATGGTATAGGGTTTCCTGCCTGGGCCGGGGGTTGGACTAGAAGACCTCCAAGGCCCCTTCCAACTCTGTTATTCTACTCTACTCTACTCTAACGCTACTCTACTCTACTCTACTCTACTCTACTCTACTCTACTCTATATTCCATTCCATTCCATTCCATTCCATTCCATTCTATTCTATTCTATTCTATTCTATTCTATTCTTTAGTGGCCTTCTCAGTAGAAGAGGTCAACAGCTCTTCCAAAGTGAGCCAGGAACGTAAGCCTTTCGGAGTGAGATCAGAAACATGTATTCCCAGAATAGATTCAAGTCCACTTCGGTCCTGGATTCCTAAGGTTTCTGGGGCTCTGTTTCCCAACAGGCTGTTGGCAACCTCGGGCTCCTTGGTGGAAGTGAACGAAATGGCTGGAAAGAGGCAGGAGATGGCATCAGTATTGAGAAATGAGAAATGGCCAATCGAAGAGAATATTTGTAGCTTAGGAACCCCATAAAAGGCCTTTGCATGGAGACTCTTTGAGTCAAAGAGTCTTCTCTTTGACTGTGGGTTCTCTCTGCTTTTAATACTCGGTTTTCTTTTTAACTACACAGTATGGTTATCCCGGAAAATGAGACAAGAGAGGAAGGGGGGCACAACTGAGGGAAGAAGGGAGCAACCTCATGTGCTACATTGGCCAAAAAAGCCAACACAGTCCTTGGCTGCATCAACAGAGGGAGAGCATTGAGCTCACACATTTAAATCAGAGTCCGAGGCAAAGGATTCCTCAAAGTTCCCATTGATGAAGAGAGCCATGTTGGCCCATTTGGGAAACCCTGAATCTGGAAGCTTCCTGGTTTCCCCCACCCAGTTGAAAGGTCAAGATCTTGCCCCCCGCTCCCCCCAAGTCCATCCCATGGTCCAATCTCTCACTGCCACACTGGCAGCTTCCACCCATCCAGTTCCAGTCAGGTGCAGAGGTGCAGAGACAAAGGATGACCTTGGCTTTCTATAAAAGAATGTTGTTATGGCTGCCTATCATCTAACTCCCATTTTCCCACCATAGAAAGTGCATAGTAGAAGAAGAGAAAGTGTGGCAGGGCAAAGACCCACAAGGAAAGAGGGCTTCAGGCCTGATAGATTTAGATTTTATTCAATTTATATCCCGCCCTTCTCCAAAAGGACCCAGGGCGGTAGTAGGTCTAGTTTAATGAAGGACTAGGGGTGACATGGTAGCAGTGTTCTGATATCTCAGGGGTTGCCCCAAAGAAGAGGGAGTCAAGCTATTCTCCCAAGCACCTGAAGGCAGGTCAAGAAGCGATGGGTGGAAGCTAATTAAGGAGAGAAGCAACTTAGAACTATGAAGATTTAGACAGAAGACCTCCAAGGTCCCTTTCAACTTTGCTATTCTGTTACACAGCTAAATACAAATAATTCTAAAGCATAATTACAATACAATAGCAGAGTTGGAAGGGGCCTTGTAGGTCTTCTAGTCCAACCCCCAGGGACAAGAAGCATGCAATTTATAATATGCATTCTTTTTCTCTCTCTTTGCCTCCCAGCTCATGACATCCTCCCCCCAAAAAGAGACCGCTGATATCTCTTAAGGAAGAAAAGAGAAAGAAGACCCATGAATGGCCTGCCTTCCCATCCAGGAACAATTTGTTGAATGTCCATCTTCTCTCGTTCTGTTTTCTGTGTTATCATGAATAATAGCTGGCTTCCTAGCAAATGGACTATCAATCATTCATCCCAATTCATTTTCAAGTTGGCGTGTTTCCCCCAATCAGCGTCAAGTTTGGGAAGGCTGCCAAATCTGATTTGGGTGATCTTTACTCAGGGCTGAGCCCTTGGAAGGAGGCTCAGGTGTTCCGATAGAGGAGAGTGTTTGCAGCTTGGGGTTAAACTGCGGGGTCTTTGAGGCCCTCTTGGTGGTTTTCCTGCAGATGTTTCATGACCCAACTGGGTAATATCAGTATTAGGTCAGCCTAACACTGATGATGCTACCTAGCTGGGTCATGAAAAGCTCAGAGAGCACCAAGGACCCCCCACAGTCTTCCTCCTCCTCCTCCTCCTCCTCCTCTTCCTCCTCCTCCTCCTCCTCCTCCTCTCCTTCTTCTTCCTCTTTCTCCTCTTTCCCCTTCACAAACCCAACTCTCTTCTTGCATTGATGATGCTACCTAGCTAGGTCATGAAACGCCTGCAAGAACACCACCAAGCACCAAGGACCGCACTGTCAAGGTCCCATATAGCATCCAAAATTAAATCAGAGTCCGAGGCAAAGGATTCCTCAGAAGTTCCCATTGATGAAGAGAGCCATGTTGGCACATCTGGGGAAACCCCGAATCTGAAAGCTTCCCGGTTTTCCCCACCCAGTTGAAAGTCCAAGATCTTGCCCTCCCCATCCCCCCAGGTCCATCCCATGGTCCAATCTCCCACTGCCACGCTGGCAGCTTCCACCCATCCAGTTCCGGTCAGGTGCAGAGGTGCAGAGACAAAGGATGATGACCTTGGCTTTCTAGAAAGGAATTTTGTTATGGCTACTTATCATCTAACTCCCCTGTCCCATTTTCCCACCAAAGAAAATGCATAGCAGAATAATTGAAAGTGTGGCAGGCCAAAGATCCAAAGGAAAAGAGGGGTGCAGGTCTGACACCCACAGTCTTCCTTCTCTCCTTGTTTTTCCTCTTTCCTCCTCTTCCACAAACCCCACTCCCTTCTTGCACTGACGAGGCTACCTAGTTGGGTCGTAAAATGTCTGCAAGGAAGCCACCAAGCTCAGAGAGCCCCAGGGACTCCTCCCTCGTGCGTCCTTCAAGTCGGAGCACATTTGAGAACATCGCAAGAGAGTCTGACCAATGCCTGATGCAAGCGGTCAGCATGATCTCCTGGACATGGTTTAACCTGGACATTCAAAAACTCCTGAAGAAACTCAGCAATTACATTAAAGGGAAGTCTTCTTAAGGAACAGTAAGGTTCTACACTTAGGCAAGAAAAACAAAATGCACAGGTACAATATAGGTGGTACCTTGCTCAATAGTAGCAACTGTGAGAGGGATCTTGGAGTCCTAGTAGACAACCATTTAGATAAGAGCCAGCCGTGTGCAGCAACTGCCAAAAAAGCCAACACAGTTCTAGGCTGCATAAACAGAGGGAGAGAATCTAGATCACGTGAAGTGTTAATGCCACTGTATAGTGCCTTGGTAAGGCCACACTTGGAATACTGCATACAGTTTTGGTCGCCACGATGTAGAAAAGACGTGGAGACTCTGGAAAGAGTGCAGAGAAGAGCAACCAAGATGATTAGGAGACTGGAGACTAAAACATATGAGGAACGGCTGCAGGAGCTGGGTATGTCTAGTTTGATGAAGAGAAGGACCAGGGGAGACATGATAGCAGTCTTCCAACATCTCAGGGGTTGCCCCAAAGAAGAGGCAGTCAAGCTATTCTCCAAGGCACCTGGGGGCAGGACAAGAAGCAATGGGTGGAAACTAATCAAGGAGAGAAGCAACTTAGAACTAAGGAGAAATTTCCTGACAGTTAGAACAATTAACCTCTGGAACAGCTTGCCTCCAGCAGTGGTGAATGCCCCAACCCTGGAAGTCTTTAAGAAGATGTTAGATAGCCATTTGTCTGAAATGGTATAAGGTTCCTGCCCACGCAGGGGGTTGGACTAGAAGACCTCCAAGGTCCCTTCCAACTCTGCTATTGTATTGTATTGTATTGTATTGTAACAGCAATTGCTCAAAACCAGGATGTGGAAACTTAGAAGAAATGGTCGGTACTTAACAATAAAGAGATGGAAATTACTATAATGGGCCTCAATTATCGGTATCAGAATTTGTACTTTCAATTTTTTTTTTTCCGGAGCAGTTTGGGATTAGCATCTAAACG
Source organism: Rhabdophis nuchalis (assembly GCA_039707465.1). Classification (NCBI taxonomy): domain Eukaryota; kingdom Metazoa; phylum Chordata; class Lepidosauria; order Squamata; family Natricidae; genus Rhabdophis; species Rhabdophis nuchalis. The sequence goes on along the minus strand of CM077645.1, from coordinate 224,705,685 downwards.
GAACTTATTTCTTGAAGAAGGTAAAAGGCAAGAAACAGAACAATTAAGGAGAGCTTCCAAAGGACATTTCCTAATGATGGGGGTGGGGCATTAGTCTGGACAGGCATTGTTTCGTAAGTTGATAATGGTAGGAAAAATCCTAATTTTGCGTATATACACCAAGGGACGCCCGGTTGCTAATGGAATCGGGGAAATGACTCCCAAGGGCCCCTTGCAAAATTGTGGACGCTTAAATGAAAATATTGACCTGGGGCCTGCTGCTGTGGAATTCCTCGCTTCCATTAGAAAGACTCATCGAAAAGAAAACTCTAGAAAAAGTGGCATCTCAGAGGGTGCCACAAAGAAGAGGGAGTCAAACTATTCTCCAAGGCACCTGGGGGCAGGACAAGAAGCAATGGGTGGAAACTAATCAAGGAGAGAAGCAACTTAGAACTAAGGAGAAATTTCCTGACAGTTAGAACAATTAACCTCTGGAACAGCTTGCCTCCAGAAGTTGTGAATGCCCCAACCCTGGAAGTCTTTAAAAAGATGTTAGATAGCCATTTGTCTGAAATGGTATAAGGTTCCTGCCCACGCAGGGGGTTGGACTAGAAGACCTCCAAGGTCCCTTCCAACTCTGCTATTGTATTGTATAGAACAGTGCAGAGAAGAGCGACAAAGACGATTAGGGGACTGGAGGCTGAAACATATGATGAACATGCTTTCCAGACCTTTCTAAGCGGTCTATAGAGTCAGCCTCTTGCCCCCCCGACAATCCGGGTCCTCATTTGACCCACCTTGGAAGGACAGAAGGCTGAGTCCACCTTGAGTCAGTCAAGATCGAACTGTGGGCAATGAGCAGAATTAACCTGCAATGCTAAAACATTTGTATTCTAACCGGTATGCCACTATGCCCTTTCCTTCCTTCCTTCCTTCCTTCCTTCCTTCCTTCCTTCCTTCCTTCCTTCCTTCCTTCCTTCCTTCCAACTTAGTACTTGCACTTAGACGTATATACGGCTTTTACAAGTCCTCTCTAAGCGGTTTAGAAGAGTTTAGAATCTATTCACCAAAGCACCCGAAGGCAGAACAAGAAGAAACCGATGGGAACCAATGGAGAAGAGACGCAACCAAGAAATATGAAGAGTTTTCCTGGCAATAACAATTCACCAGTGGAGCAGAAGTTGCCTCTAGAGGTTGTGGGCGATCCATCGTTGGAGGCTTTCAAGAAGAGGTTGGACAGCCACTTGCCTGAGTGGTACAGAGTCTCTTGCTTCAGCAGGGGGGTTGGACTAGAAGACCTCCAAGGTCCCTTCCAGCTGTTATCCTGTTATCTTGCAGGCACATCTCATGACTTGGTTCTGCGTCATAGTTTGACCCTCAAATCTTGTCCATGTTCTGGACAGCCTGTGGCACCAAACTATGCAAAATCCACTCAACCTGACAAGGCAAATAGGACATTCTTCCTGTGTCCCAAAGGGGCTTTTTTCAGGAAGCAAATGGATTTTCTTGGTTTTTTCTTGGAAGACGTTTCCCTTCTCCTCCGAGAAGCTTCTTCAGCTCTGTCTGGATGGTGGGGAGGGGAAGGGTTGATGCTCCTTGCAGACAGAACTGGCCATTTGCATATTTTAGAGGGTCATTGAGGCCACCTGGAGCTTTACCTGAGTCCTCCTCAGGGTCACCGGAGTGGAGCAAATGGTTCCTGTAGTCTGCAAATTTTCCTCTGGAAATCCATTCATACCCCACCCCATCCCAAGGGTCTTCATCCCAAACTGTGTAGCTAAAAATCTGTAGAGATTCTCAGTCATCCAGGTCCTGGTTGCCCCAAAGGGGCTTTTTCAAGAGGTATCTGGACTTTCTGTTTTTTTCTTCTGGAGACGTTTCACTTCTCATCCAAGAAGCTTCTTTAGCTCTGACTGGAGGGTGGGGAATGGAAGGATTGATGCTCCTTGCAGACAGAGCTGGCCATTTGCATCCTCCAAGCCTGAGGCCACTTGGAGGTTTACCTGGGTCCTCCGGGTCTCCTGAGTGGTGCAAAAGGGTGTGGGGTCTTCTTGGAACTGCTGAAGGGACTCTGTTGTAGTCACACCCATTTGCACCACTCAGGTGACCCTGAGGACACAGGTAAAGCTCCAAGTGGCCTCAAGGACCTTCTCAAAGGATGCAAAGGACCAGCTCTGTCTGCAAGGAGCATCAATCCTTCCATTCCTCACCCTCCAGTCAGAGCTGAAGAAGCTCCTTGGAGGAGAAGGGAAACGTCCTCAAAAGGAAAACCAAGAAAGTCCAGTGGCCTCTTTAAAAAAAAGCCCCTTTGGGACAACCAGGACCTGGATGACTGAGGATCTCTACAGACCTTTAACCCTCCCTGTGCTGCTCAGGCTTAGATTTCCAGGGACTTCCGTAGAAAGCCGGTCTTCAACCAACAGAGACCCCCGAGAAGGCCAGGAATCCTCTCCTTCTCTGCCCCTCGTTTCTCCTCGCCTGAGCTCTCTAAATGGCCCCTGTGAAATACGGACAATCGCCGAGCACCCACTGCATGAATTCCCCTGTCTCCCCTTAATTGGAGCCTCCGTCTCCCTCCTGATCTAATAATAATTCAATCGGTACCACTAGGCAGTTTTCGAACAGTTAACTACCCATGGCTGCCACAGCCCATTAGCCACACAAATTCTGCCATTAGTTCCATCCAGAAGAGATTTTCAGCTTTGCTGGGAAGGGAGAAGGCAGGGCGAGATTCTCCATCAGGGTCATCGGAAGCCTGACCCCCCAAATCTTCACCCTTTTTCGCCCCCCTTCCTCCCTTAGGGACAGAAATGATTCACTCACAGGACTGAATCAGAATGGAGATGGGAGGGACCCTGGAGGTCTTCTAGTCCAGCCCCCTGCTCAAGCAGGAGACCCTCTGCCATTTCAATCAGAATGGAGATGGAAGGGACCTTGGTGGTCTTCTAGTCCAGCCCCCTGCTCAAGCAGGAGACCCTCTGCCATTTCAATCAGAATGGAGATGGAAGGGACCTTGGAGGTCTTCTAGTCCAACCCCCTGCTCAAGCAGGAGACCCGCTGCCATTTCAATCAGAATGTAGATGGAAGGGACCTTGGAGGTCTTCTAGTCCAGCCCCCTGCTCAAGCAGGAGACCCTCTGCCATTTCAATCAGAATGGAGATGGAAGGGACCTTGGTGGTCTTCTAGTCCAGCCCCCTGCTCAAGCAGGAGACCCTGTACCATTTCAATCAGAATGGAGATGGGAGGGACCTTGGAGGTCTTCTAGTCCAACCCCCTGCTCAAGCAGGAGACCCGCTGCCATTTCAATCAGAATAGAGATGGAAGGGACCTTGGTGGTCTTCTAGTCCAGCCCCCCGCTCAAGCAGGAGACCCTCTGCCATTTCAATCAGAATGGAGATGGAAGGGACCTTGGAGGTCTTCTACTCCAACCCCCTGCTCAAGCAGGAGACCGCTGCCATTTCAATCAGAATGTAGATGGAAGGGACCTTGGAGGTCTTCTAGTCCAGCCCCCTGCTCAAGCAGGAGACCATGTGCCATTTCAATCAGAATAGAGATGGAAGGGACCTTGGTGGTCTTCTAGTCCAGCCCTCTGCTCAAGCAGGAGACCCTGTGCCATTTCAATCAGAATGGAGATGGAAGGGACCTTGGTGGTCTTCTAGTCCAGCCCTCTGCTCAAGCAGGAGACCCTGTGCCATTTCAATCAGAATAGAGATGGAAGGGACCTTGGTGGTCTTCTAGTTCAGCCCTCTGCTCAAGCAGGAGACCCTGTGCCATTTCAATCAGAATAGAGATTGAAGGGACCTTGGTGGTCTTATAGTCCAGCCCTCTGCTCAAGCAGGAGATCCTATGCCATTTCAGACAAGTGGCTGCCCAGTCTCTTCTTAAAAACCTCCAGTGATGATGAACGCATAACGTCTGGAGGCAACTTCTGTTCCACTGGTTAATTGTTCTCACTGTCAGGAAATTCCTCCTCAGTTCTAGGTTGCTTCTCTCCTTGTGTAGTTTCCATCTGTTGCTTCTTGTCCTGCCTTCAGGGGCTTTGGAGAATAGCTGGACTCCCTCTTCTTTGTGGCAACCCCTGAGATATTGGAAGGCTGCAATCATGTCACCCCTTCATCAGATTAGATATACCCAATTCCTGCAGGTGTCCTTCACTTAGAGTGTCAGGGGTTCCAAATAGCATCCAACATTAAATCAGAGTCCAGAGGCAAAGGATTCCTCAGAGTTCCCATTGATGAAGAGAGCCATGTTGGCACATCTGGGGAAACCCAAATCTGGAAGCTTCCTGGTTTCCCCCACCCAGTTGAAAGTTCACGATCTTTCCCTCCACACCCACCAGCCCATCCCATGGTCCAATCTCCCACTGCCACGCTGGAAGCTTCCACCCCTCCAGTTCCGGTTAGGTGCAGAGTTGCAGAGACAAAGGGTGACCTTGGCTTTCTAGAAAGAACGTTGTTATGGCTACCTCTCATCTAACTCCCATTTTCCCACCATAGAAAAGGCAGAGCGGAAGAATGGAAAGAGAGGCAGGCCAGAGATCCGCAAGAAAAGAGGGCTGCAGGCCTGACCAAGAGACCAGTCCACGGAAGGACTGCTCGGCTCCAGAAGATCCAAAGAATCCACCCGGCTGATTTAGGCTTTAGTGTCGGAAGGAACTTTCTTTCGGGCAGCTCCGATCGCGGAGGGATGATGGCCGTTTCAAGGCTGACAGGAGCAATTGGACCAGCCAGCCAGGTTTCTCACCTCCCTCACCTTCACGTCCCTGCCAGGAATTGGAAAACCGGGACGCACATCTGGCTCAGCCGGGGTTTGCAATCGAAAGGACTGCGAGGGAGCAGAGATAATCAGGCCAGCGGGAACGAGAGAAGAAGAAGGCCGGATCTGCTGGATGGGGAGAGAGACAGACAGGAAGCAAATGAAGGTTTTAAAAGCTCTTCAGAAAAGCACCGAATCCCTGGAGGCTCCCAGCACCTTTCGTTTCCTTCAGCCAAACAAGGTTGGAGGAGATTTGGGACGTGGCCCCAGAGCGACACGTACAGGGAGTCCTCGGCTTACGACTGTTCGTTTAGTGGCCGTCCGGAGCTGCAGCCACACTGCAAAAGGTGACGTGGTGCGACTATTTTTCATGCCGTTCCCAGGGTCGTGGGATCAGAATCAAGACAGGTTGGAAACTGACTTGTATTTACGACGGTTGCAGCCCCCCCCCCCCCCGGGGGCTGCGTGATCCCCTTTTGCGACCTTCTGACTGGCAACGTAAGGGGGGAAGCCAGATTCGCTTAACAACCGTGTGGCTAACTGAACAACTGCAGTGGTTCACTTAACAGCGGCGGCATGGAAGGTTGTAAAATACTAGTCAATGATTATCATCATCAACAACAGCGACCAACACTGATGATGTTACCTAGTTGGGTCATGAAAAGTCTGGAAGAAAATAATCAGGCTCGGAGAGTACCAAGGACCCCACAGTCCTCCTCCTCCTCCTCTTCCATAACATCATTATTATCTCCTCCTCTACACAAGCTCCATTCTGTTCTAGCACGGATGATGCTACCTAGTTGGGTCATGAAAGGTCTGGAAGAAAACCACCAAGCCCATAAAGCATCAAGGACCCCACAGTTCTTCCTCCTCCTCCTCCTCCTCCTCCTCCTCCTCCTCCTCCTTATATGCGAGACCACCTTCTGCCCCATACATCCCTTAGACCGATACGCTCCCACAGAGAGGGCCTTCTCGGGGTGCCGTCGGCCGGACAATGCCGACTGGCGACACCCAGGGGGAGAGTCTTCTCTGTGGCGGGCCCTGTCTTGTGGAACGACCTACCCCCTGAACTTCGTACCATCACTGACCTCCGCCTCTTCCGCCAGTGTCTAAAGACACATCTTTTTCAGCAAGCCAGCCTAACATAACCTCCGCTGTGACTAGTATAGATAGTTTTAATTGGGGATTTTAATTGGTTTTAGCGCAGGACTTGATATTTAATAGGTTTTTAAATTTTTGGAATTTTTGTATTATTTTGTATGTATTTTAAATTCCTGTGCGCCGCCCTGGGTCCTATTTGTTTCACCAGGCCGGCTTGGCCTAATCTTCGCTCCTCGCCCCAGTCTGTTTTCTCAAATTGTTTATTGGGTTTTAATGGGTGGTAATTTTAATGGTTTTTAAATTTTGTACAGGGTAGTTTAATTCGTTTTTAATTTGTGTGTATTATATGTTTTAGTTGGTTTTTAATTTTCCTGTACACCGCCCCGAGTCCCTTTGGGGAGAGGGGGCGGCTTATAAATATAATAAATTATTATTATTATTATTGGAGAAGGGCGGGATATAAATCAAATAAAACTCCTCCTCCTCCTCCTCCTCTCTGCAAACCCTTCTCCCTTCTAGCACCTTCTAGTTACCTATTCAGGTTATGAAACATCTGTAAGAAAACCACCGTTTAATGTTAATAAGATGTCATTACCGGAAGATATCAAGAAGAAAACTGGAGCGTTTTATAAGGTTTAAATGCTCAATACATTATAATACTAAACTTAGTATAGTATAAATAATGTATAATGTATAATGTATAAATTCAACTGCAATCACTCCATGCACATGCTAGTTTTTTCTTTTTTCTTTTCTCTCTTTTTTGTTTCTGTTATAATTTTGCACCAGTGAAGTTAAAACCAATTTCATTGTAATTTTTACAATGACAATAAAGATTATTATTATTATTATTATTATTATTATTATTATTATTATTATTATTATTATTATTATTATTATTATTATTATTATTAATATGCATGGGAAAGATGTGGCAAAAGAGGAACGATGCTGCACAGAGATGTTTGTACCCAAATGCACCCACTGCATAAGGAAAGATGGGCTGTTTATTTTTGTTACTGAAAAATAAAACGCTTTCTAAAAAAAGAGGAAAAAAGAAAACCACCAAGCTCAGAGAGCACCAAGGACCCCCCAGTTCAATCCTGAGCTACCAATTAAAGTCAGGTTCTACATTTAGGCAAGAAAAATCAAATTCACAGATACAGTATAGGTGGTGCCTGGCTCAATAGTAGCAACTGTGAGAGGGATCCTTTCATTCCATTTCATTCTATTCTATTCTATTCTATTCTATTTCCTTCCATTCCATATATTCTATTTATTCCAAATTCCATTCCATTCTATTCCATTCCATTCCGTTCTATTCAAAATTCCATTCTATTCCATTCCATTCCATTCCATTCCATTCCATTCTATTCTATTCTATTCTGTATTGTATTGTTTTATATTCTCTTTTCTTCTATTGTATTTTATTCTATTCTTCACAACTCTGCAGTTGGAGTTTTGTCGGCTATGTTTCTGCAAAATTATGCACTTGGATACATGCATGTTTTCCCAAATGCACACCTTTTCCTAAAGTACGATGTATACAATATTGGCTTTTTCCTTTCTTTTACCAACCCAAAGAAGGATCAGGTCACCTTGCGTGGCCCTTGTTTTGTTTCAGGAACTGTCATGTTATAGCCCAGGAAATCCTGTTTGTGTACAGAGGCCTTTTTGTGTTGAAAAGAAAAGAAAAGAAAAGAAAAGAAAGAAAGAAAGAAAGAAAGAAAGAAAGAAAGAAAGAAAGAAAGAAAGAAAGAAAGAAAGAAAGAAAGAAAGAAGCAATGTTGAGGCCACAACACTTAGGCATTGGGAAATAAGTGAAAACCGTCTGCCTTTAAGTTGACGAGGGAATTTATGTGCTGGAGTTTAATTTTTTAAAACGCCAAATAACGCCATGGGAGAGAAGACCTTGGCGTAGCAAAGGAAGGAATTGAAATGGATTGGATTTACACCAGCCTTCCCCTTCTTATTCTGAGTAAGCAGATCTTCAGAGTGGCTCGGAGGTTTAAGTGCATTTTGAAATAATTTTAAATGTCATGTAATTTTAGGATCCTGCTTTTAATTTATGGCAGCAAAGGACTTTGCCCTGAATCATTTTCCCTGGAAAAACATGGATGGGACCAGCAGGTTTAACCTCCTTGTTAAGGAAACCCTTTTTTTTTCTGCCATCTTGGAAAAAGGGTCTCTGGTGGACCCCCAGGGCCTGCTGGCTGGACAAAGCTTTGACTCAGAGAAGAGAATATGGTTCAGAATAGAAAAGAATAGAATAAGGAATGAATAGAATAGAATAGAATAAGGAATATTTAGAATAGGAATAGGAATAGGAATAGGAATAGAATAGAGAATAAATAGGATAGGATAGGACAGGATAGGATAGGATAGAATAGAATAGAATGGAATAGAATAGCAGAGTTGGAAGGGACCTTGGAGGTCATCTAGTCCAACCCCTTGCCTAGGCAAGAAGCCCTATACCATTTCAGACAAATGGCTATCCAACATCTTCTTGAAGACTTGCAGTGTTGGGGCATTCACAACTTCTGGAGGCAACTTCTGTTCCACTGATTCATTGTTCTAGCAGTCAGGAAATTCCTCCTCAGTTCTAAGTTGCTTCTCTCCTTGATTAGTTTCCACCCATTGCTTCTTGTTCTGTCCTCAGGTGCCTTGGAGAATAGCTTGACTCCCTCTTCTTTGTAGCACCATCTGAGATATCGGAAGACTGCTCTCATGTCTCCCCTGGTCCTTCTCTTCATCAAACTAGACATACCCAGCTCTGCAACCGTTCTTCATATGTTTTAGTCTCCAGTTCCCTAATCATCTTCGTTGCTCTTCTCTGCACTCTTTCCAGAGTCTCCACATCTTTTCTACATCGTGGTGACCAAAACTGGATGCAAATATTCCCAGTGTGGCCTTCCCAAGGCCTTGTAAAGTGGTATTAAGCCTTCACCGGATCTTGATTCTCTCCCTCTGTCGATGCAGCCTAGAACTGGGTTGGCTTTTTTGGCAGCTGCTGCCCACGGCTGGCTCACATTTCAATGGTTCTCCACTAGGACTCCAAGATCCCTCTCACCGTTGCTGCTATTGAGCAAGGTACCACCTATCCCGTACCTTACTTTCTTCCAAGGAAATGGAGACCAAAACATATGAAGAACGGCTGCAGGTTTTGGGTTTGGTTGTCTGAAGAAAAGAAGAATTAGGGGTGACGTCAGTCTTCCAGTATTTGAAGGGCTGCCCCAAAGAAGAGGGAGGTCAACCTGTTCCCCAAAGCAACAGAAGGCAGGACAAGGAACAATGGGTGGAAACTAATCAAGGAGCGAAGCAACCTGGAATTAAGGAGAAACTTCCAAACAGTGAGGACAATTAACCAGTGGGATGATTTGCCTCCAGAAGGTGGGGTGCATCATCACCGGAGGTTTTTAAGAAGACTCTAGACCAGGGGTTCCCAAACTTGGCAACTTTAAGACTTGTGGACTTCAACTCCCAGAATTCTCCAGCCAGCATAGCTGGCTGGAGAATTCTAGGAGTTGAAGTCCACAAGTCTTAAAGTTGCTAAGTTTGGGAACCCCTGGTCTAGACAGTCACTTGTCTGAACAGGGGGCTGGACTAGAAGACCTCCAAGGTCCCTTCCAACTCTGCTATTGTATTGTATTGTAAGAAGAGGCAAATATGCAAATCGAACCCAACCGGAATCATGTTCAGTCAACTGCTTCATAATTTGCCATTTCTTGCTCTGGTGAAATTCTTCAAGCTCTTTGCAATCCATTTGCCTCTTCGCTACCGTGGATAATTCGGTGTCGTTTATGCTCTTTGATTTCCTCACCTTTCCGCCTTGATTCCAGAACTGAACCGCCTGGTTCTGGCCCAGAGAACCCCGGAACATCTCATTGCTCCATCCCTGAGTAGTTTTGACCATTTCCTGTGACTGGTTTTTTCTGGAGTTTAACCAGGTAACGATCTGTAGTAAAACCCATCTCATTTGCTAAGTTTAACCTTTGATGAGTGACTTTTTCCCCCAAAAAAGTTTTGGGGCGAACGCCTGGAGTATAAAATTTACCTGATCAATGATGGCTACGCCTATTGAAACATTTCTTTTTTAATTAAAAAGTTTTTTAACAGATGAACAGAGTTGGAAGGGACCTTTGAGGTCATCTAGTCCAACCCCCTGCCCAAGCAGGAGACCCTACATCTGCCTCTACCAAGGAAGGAAGGAAGGAAGGAAGGAAGGAAGGAAGGAAGGAAGGAAGGAAGGAAGGAAGGAAGGAGTAACAGATGAACAGAGTTGGAAGGGACCTTGCAGCTCATTTAGTCCAACCCCCTGCCCAAGCAGGAGACCCTACATCTGCCTCTCCCAAGGAAGGAAGGAAGGAAGGAAGGAAGGAAGGAAGGAAGGAAGGAAGGAAGGAAGGAAGGAAGGAAGGAGTAACAGATGAACAGAGTTGGAAGGGACCTTGAAGGTCATCTAGTCCAACCCCCTGCCCAAGCAGGAGACCCTACGTCTGCCTCTACCTAGGATCGAACTCATCATTTAGTTAGCATTCCCCACAGTCACATGATTAAAATCCAGATCCCTGGCCACTGGCATGGACTTATGACGGTCGCAATGTCCCAGGGTCACATGATCCCCTTTTGCGGCCTCCTGACAAGCAATGGGGATGCCAGATTCACTTAACGACTATGTCACTGATTTAACAATGGTGGTGATTCGCTTAACAACTGTGGCAAGAGAGGTTGTAAAGCTTTACCAGTTGGTTGAATGAGTGGCTGGAGCTTTATGCTGTTTCTGAGACGCTGCTGGGGATTGTGCAATGCAGTGAGCTCTCTGTCTTTTGCTATTCTAATGGGGGTGGGTTAATCCTACTATGTCCTAAGGTCCGTGTCCTGCTCTTAGAATTTGGCGGAGGGGAGACGTAAATTCCTAATCCCATCATTTGCCCCTTAATGGGCACAAAACACCCATCTCTAAAGGCTTCAGGTGTCTGCTGGAGGCGGTTCAGAAAGATGGCTAGGAAATGATACTAAACTATATCTGGGTTTGTGGAAATACCACCCCAAGGAAATATAAATTAAGATTTGAAAGAGACACCTACAGCAACAGAAAAAGAAAGGGAGCGAGGAGGAGAGGAAGAGGAGGGAAGGAAGAAAGAGGTAAGGAGAGGAGGGTGGAAGGGAGAGAAAGAGAAGGAGAGAGGTTAGGAAGGGGAAGAGTAAGAGTAGGTAAGGGAAGAAGGAAGGGGAAGGAGAGGAGGAAGGAAGGAGAGAAGGGAGAGAAAGAGAAGGGTAGGAAGGGGAAGAGGAAGAGCAGGAGTAGGGGAGAGGTAAGGGAAGAAGGAAGGGGAAGGAGAGGAGGAAGGAAGGAGAGAAGGGAGGGAGGGAGAAAAAGGGAAAATAAAGTGGAAGGGATACTAAATAAAGCAGCCCAAACTGTATATTATAACCTATTAAATGGAATAACAAATATATAAGAATGACAAATGTAAAGAAGAACTATGTGAATGTATACGTCAGCTCCTAGAATTCCCCAGAAAGAGGAGGAGGAGGAGAAGGAGATAGAGAAGGAGGAGAAGGAGAAGAAAAAGAAGGAGAAGGAGAAGATGGAGGAGGAGGGGAAGAAGAAGAAGAAGAAGGAGAAGGAGAAGATAGAGAAGGAAAAGGAGGCAAAGAAGATGGAGAAGGAAAAGAAGGAGAAGAAGGAGGAGGAGAAGATGGAGGAGGAGGAGGAGAAGGAGAAGAAAAAGAAGGAGGAGGAGAGGAGGAGGAGGAAGTATTGTTGGCTGGGAAATCCTGGGAGTGGAAGTCTTAAAGTGGCCACCTGTTTCTTGAGCATGGATCCCTGTCCTCGGCAGATCCCATGACATTATGACTTTTATGCACATAGATTTGAATAAATTGTTGGCTTTTTTTGTGCCCAGGCTCTGGCCATGCTGCTAAAAAAACCCAAATTTAAGCTCTTGAGATGCAGGCTCCCCCATCTTCCCTTCTCCCAGCTTTCTCCTTGCAACCACTGAAGGGAAACCCCGGCTTGAATGGCTCAGGTCCCAGGCCTGTAGTTTCCCTCCGCTATTAGTTTGTGGTCAACCCTGAGGCTATTACGCCCACCGGGCAGTCGAGCTCCGTCTTCCATTAGCCGGCAAGGGAAATCCGTGCTGCCCAGCAACAAAACCACAGTCAAGCCAAGGCTGGCATTCAGAGGAGGTTGCCATGGGGAAGAAGCCACGATGGGCTGACCGCATTGTTGAGCAAACCTTTCCACGAAGAGCTGAGGGCATCTCTCCTCTGGTGCTGGGGATTGTTTCACCCAGACATTCTCCCTTCAGCCCAGATCTGGAGAGAGCCGGTCTTTCCTTCTCCATCGTTCAGCCTCTGGCGTCTCCAGGGAAGACATGAAAACACCGGAGGAGCCTCCACGGACAGCTTCCCCTCAACCTAGACCAGGGATGGTGACCCTATGGCAGGCGTGCCAGAGGTGGGTCACAGAGCCCTCTCTGTGGCCATGGGCACAATAGGTCTTTGTATTGAAAAGGTTTTATTGAGTTTTACAAAATTTTTTAGGTAGGGTAGGGTAAGGTGAGTTGAAAAAATATTTTGAGAACTTTCACGTCGAGATCGTGGGCCCCCTCCGGGGCTTCTTAACAAAACATAGATAATACATATTTCAATAGTACTACAAGATGAAGAGAAATGCATACATCATTGTAAATTCCAAATTCTATGCTAGCAATCGTGTACAAACATCTAAACAAAAGTTATACTGTATTAAAAAGTCATTTTTTAGATCTAAGTCTCTTGGCAATTATGTCTTCTTGCTCTCCTCCCTGGCCCCCAGTGGGCGAGGCCGTGGCCCCCTCCGCTCCTCCAGTTTCATCCCCCAGGATAGAGGAGTATTTTTTAAGAAAGGCTTCCGCCTCAGCAACTGTTTTAATCCTTACTCTTCCTCCTTCCCAGAACACCAACATCCCTTCTGGCATCACCCACTTGAACCAAATCCCCTGGTTAAACAATTTTTTCGATACGAAGGAATACTTCCTCCTCACCTCTCTAATCTTTTTCGGGATCTGCTTCAAGATAGCAACTTCCTTTTGTTGGTACGTTAACGGACCCTCTCTCTACGCCCTCAATATTCCCTCCCTGGTAGACCTTCTAACAAATTTAATATGTATCTCTCTGGGTAGTTCATTTATCCTGGCATATGCTGAATTTATTCTATAAACCAGGTCAATGTCCCCCCTGAAGCACAATAGGTCTTTGTGGGTGCCGGAGCACCAGAAAAGGGGATGAAAATGCCAAAAAAAAAGCCACCCCAAAAACAAGCTGTTTTCTGGGCTGTTTCCAGGCTGGTTTTGGGCCATTTTCAGGCCGTTTGGGGGGCAGTTTTTTGGGCTGGTTTTTGAGTCATTTTTGGCCCTGAAAATGGTTCGAAACTGCCTGAAAATAGCCTTAAAAAGGGCCTGAAGTATGATCCAAAGCCATGCCATGTCAGGCTGTTTTTGGACTGTTTTTCATCAGAGGCATCACAGAGGGGGTCAAGCTGTCTTCTAAGCACCCAAAGGCCAGACAAGGAAGAATGGATGGAAATTGCACAACAATACAATGCAATGCAATGCAATACAATACGGAATGAATAGAATAGGACTAGGACTAGGACAGAATAGAATAGAATAGAATAGAATACAATACAATACAATACAATACAATGAATAGATGGAAATTACACAAAAATACAATAGAATACAATACAATACGGAATGAACAGAATAGAATAGAATAGGACTAGGACTAAGACTAGGACAGAATAGAATAGAATGCAATGCAATGCAATAGAATAGAATAGAATAGAATACGATACAATACAATACAATACAGTGAATAGATGGAAATTATACAATAATGCAATACAATACAATACGGAATGAATAGAATAGAATAGAATAGAATAGGACTAGGACTAGGACAGAATAGAATAGAATAGAATGCAATGCAATGCAATGCAATGCAATAGAATAGAATAAAATAGAATAGAATACAATACAATACAATACAATGAATAGATGGAAATTACACAATAATGCAATACAATACAATACAATACAATACAATACGGAATGAATAGAATAGAATAGGACTAGGACTAGGACAGAATAAAATAGAATGCAATGCAATGCAATAGAATAGAATAGAATAGAATAGAATACAATACAACACAATACAATAACAGAGTTGGACTCTGTTTACTTGGTAGTAAAAAAAAAAAGCTTTAAGAAGTGGGGGGAAATGCTGGGCTGTGTGATCATTGGAACCTTTCCCCCCCTTTTAAAAGTTTTATTTTAACTATTGATTTCGGCGAATAGCTTTAAAAAGTGAAATAAAGAATTGCATTCTTTGACAAAGTGACAAAATCAGTGGACCAGAGGAATGCTGTTGATATAATTTACCTGGACTTCAGTAAGGCATTTGATAAAGTAGACCATAACCTACTATTAGATAAAGTAGAAAATTGTGGGTTAGACAGTAGCACCACCAAATGGATTTGCAACTGGCTGACCAACCGCACTCAACGTGTAGTCCTCAATGGAACTGCATCTACATGGAAGGAAGTATGCAGTGGAGTCCCCCAAGGCTCTGTTTTAGGCCCAGTACTCTTCAACATCTTCATCAACGATTTGGATGAGGGGATAAATGGGGAACTCATCAAATTCGCAGACGACACCAAGCTGGCAGGAATAGCCAACACTCCAGAAGATAGGCTTAAGATACAGAAGGATCTAGACAAACTTGAACATTGGGCACTATCTAATAAAATGAAATTCAATTGTGAAAAAAGTAAGGTTCTACATATAGGCAAGAAAAACCAAATGCACAAGTACAGTATAGGTGGTACCTTGCTCAATAGTAGCAACTGTGAGAGGGATCTTGGAATCCTAGTGGACAACCATTTAAATATGAGCCAGCAGTGTGCAGCAGCTGCCAAAAAAGCCAACACAGTTCTAGGCTGCATCAACAGAGGGATAGAATCTAGATCGCGTGAAGTGTTAATGCCACTGTATAGTGCCTTGGTAAGGCCACACTTGGAATACTGCATACAGTTTTGGTCGCCACGATGTAGAAAAGACGTGGAGACTCTGGAAAGAGTGCAGAGAAGAGCAACCAAGAGGATTAGGGAACTGGAGACTAAAACATATGAAGAACGGCTGCAGGAGCTGGGTATGTCTAGTTTGATGAAGAGAAGGACCAGGGGAGACATGATAGCAGTGTTCCGATATCTCAGAGGGTGCCACAAAGAAGAGGGAGCCAAACTATTCTCCAAGGCACCTGGGGGCAGGACAAGAAGCAATGGGTGGAAACTAATCAAGGAGAGAAGCAACTTAGAACTAAGGAGAAATTTCCTGACAGTTAGAACAATTAACCTCTGGAACAGCTTGCCTCCAGAAGTTGTGAATGCCCCAACCCTGGAAGCCTTTAAAAAGATGTTAGATAGCCATTTGTCTGAAATGGTATAAGGTTCCTGCCCACGCAGGGGGTTGGACTAGAAGACCTACAAGGTCCCTTCCAACTCTGCTATTGTATTGTATTGTAAGAAGGTCCGACGATCGTGGGGGTCACATCTGATCCATGCAATCAATACAAGAGCAGAGTTGGAAGGGACCTTGGAGGTCTTCTAGTCCAACCCCCTGCCTAGGCAAGAAACCCTATGCCGTTCAGACAAATGGCTAGCCAACATCTTCTTAAAGACTTCCAGTGTTGGGGCATTCACAACTTCTGGAGGCAACTTCTGTTCCACTGATTCATTGTTCTCACTGTCAGGAAATCTCTCCTTAGTGCTAAGTTGCTTCTCTCCTTGATTAGTTTCCACCCATTGCTTCTTGCTCTGCCCTCAGATGCTTTGGAGAATTTAAAATGATTTAAAATGACAATGAAGTTATTATAAGTCTTATATTTGAGAAGGGGGTTGGACTAGAAGACCTCCAAGGTCCCTTCCAACTCTAGTAAAGACTTTTTACAATCCTCGGTGTGACACTTATGGGTTGTTCACAAAAAGGGTTTCATCCAATGACCTCCAAGGTCCACCCTATGTGGACTCTACAGTCTCAATTCCCTGGATTCTCACTGTGGAGACACAACCTCTGATTTTTCTAAAAATTGGGCTTTAAACCGAGGAATTTTTGCAGATGGATTCCAAACTCCAGATCTCACTGAGCCAGTTCACCTGGCGTCCCACAGAATGCAGGTCATATTTTGTACTCTCCAAAGGACCTTGGAGGTCTTCTAGTCCAACCCAAAGCTCAGGTAGGAAAGTACCTTCCAAATTATGCTCCCACATAACACCGATCCTGCGCGAGCTGCACTGGCTATCTGTGGTCTTTCGGGTGCGCTTCAAGGTGTTGACGACTATCTTCAAAGCGCTCCATGGCTCGGGACCTAGTTATATGCGAGACCGTCTCCTGCCCCATACATCCCTTCGTCCGCTCCGCTCCCATAGAGAGGGCCTTCTCAGGGTGCCATCGACCGGACAATGCCGGTTGGCGAAACCCAGGGGAAGGGCCTTCTCTGTGGCGGGCCCTACCCTTTGGAACGACCTACCACCTGAATTGCGTACCATCTCGGACCTCCGCCTCTTCCGCCAGTGTCTAAAGACATACCTTTTCCATCAAGCCGGCCTAGCGTAACCTCCGTTGGGACTATTATTAGACAGTTTTAAATTTGGGTATTTTAAATTGATTTTAGCACAGGGGAAATTTAATAGTTTTTTAAATTTTATATTTTGTCTATATTTGTATGTTTTAATTTCCTGTGCGCCGCCTGGGTCCTTTTTGGAGAAGGGCGGGGTATAAATACAAATAAAATAAAATAAAATAAATAAATAAATTTATTATTCTGTTATTTTGAGCAGGAGGTTGGACTAGAAAACCTCCAAAAGTCCCCTCCAGTGGTAAAATCTGGATATTTTTTGGGCCACCGGTTCTGTGGGCGTGGCTTGGTGGAGGCGGGGTGTCATGTGGCCAACTTGGTAAAACTTTTTAAAGCATTTTTTTCCTGGTGGTTTGGGCGAATAGGTGGGGGGAAATGCTTTAAAAAGTGGGGGGGGGAAAGACGGTTTGAACCATTGCATGGATCAGCTGTGACCCCCCCACACTCGTCGAATCTTTTTTAATTTCACTTTTTAAAGCTATTCGTCGAAATCAATAGTAAAAAAAACTTTTAAAAGGGGGGGGAAATCCCAATGGGGGGGAAACAGCCCAGCGTTTCCCCCCCCCCCACTTCTTAAAGCTTTTTTTAAATTTATTTTACTACCGCTTTGGGTGAACTTTAGCATTTTTTGCTACCGGTTCTAGCAAACCGGTCAGAACCGGTAGCATTTCATCCCTGGTGCTGTCCAATTTTATTATTCTTCATTCCAAATTCAATTCCTCCCTCAGCAAAGACATAATGGCTTCACTTGGCTACTTACAATACAATACAATAGCAGAGTTGGAAGGGACCTTGTAGGTCTTCTAGTCCAACCCCCTGCGTGGGCAGGAACCTTATACCATTTCAGACAAATGGCTACCTAACATCTTTTTAAAGACTTCCAGGGTTGGGGCATTCACAACTTCTGGAGGCAAGCTGTTCCAGAGGTTAATTGTTCTTACTGTCAGGAATTTTCTCCTTAGTTCTAAGTTGCTTCTCTCCTTGATTAGTTTCCACCCATTGCTTCTTGTCCTGCCCCCAGGTGCCTTGGAGAATAGTTTGACTCCCTCTTCTTTGGGGCACCCTCTGAGATATCGGAACACTGCTATCATGTCTCCCCTGGTCCTTCTCTTCATCGCCACTCCTGTTTAACACCTACATGAAGCCGCTGGGCGAGATCATCCGTGGTTTTGGGGTGGAATACCATCTGTACGCTGATGATACTCAGTTGTACATATCCACCCCAAACCACCCCAACGATGCCGTCGAGGTGCTGTCCCGGTGTCTGGAGGCCGTACGGATCTGGATGGGTAGTAACAAACTCAAACTCAACCCGTCCAAGACCGAGTGGCTGTGGTTTCCGGCACCCCGGTTCAGCCAGATAAGTCCAACACTGGCCATTGGGGGCGAACAACTGGCCCCCGTGGAGAGGGCGCGCAACTTGGGCGTCCTCCTGGATTCGCGGCTGTCCATGGAGGACCATGTGACAGCCGTGGCCAGGGGGGCGTTCTATCAGGTACGCCTGATACGCCAGTTGCGCCCCTTACTGGACCGGGGAGCCCTTCGCACAGTCACTCAAGCGCTTGTGACATCCCGGCTGGATTACTGTAACGCTCTCTACATGGGGCTCCCCTTGAGGTGCACTCGAAAGCTACAGTTAGTACAGAATGCGGCCGCGCGGGTGATTATGGGTGCCTCAAGGCAAACCCACGTAACACCTCTCCTGCGCGAGCTGCACTGGCTGCCTGTGGCCTTTCGAGTGCGCTTCAAGGTGCTGACGACCATCTTTAAATCGCTCCATGGCTCGGGGCCTAGCTATATACGAGACCGTCTCCTGCCCCATACATCCCTTCGTCCGATCCGCTCCCACAGAGAGGGTCTTCTCCGGGTGCCGTCAGCGGGGCAATGCCGGCTGGCGACACCCAGGGGAAGGGCCTTCTCTGTGGCGGGTCCGGCCCTCTGGAACGACCTACCCCCCGACCTTCGCACTATCTCGGACCTCCGCCTCTTCCGCCAACGTCTTAAGACGTATCTATTCCAACAAGCCGGCCTAGGATAGCCCCTACTTCTGACTTAAAATTAAAATTAATTTGGTATGGTTTTAAAATGGGTTTTTAGCACGGGTTTAATAATTTAATATATTTTAATCGATTCTGTATTCTGTATTTTGTAGTTTTAATAATGCCTGTGCGCCACCCTGGGTCCTAACAAGGAGAAGGGCGGGGTATAAATTTAATAAAATAAAAATAAATAAAATAAAAACTAGACGTACCCAGCTCCTGCAGCCGTTCTTCATATGTTTTAGTCTCCAGTCCCCTAATCATCTTGGTTGCTCTTCTCTGCACTCTTTCCAGAGTCTCCACGTCTTTTCTACATCGACCAAAACTGTATGCAGTATTCCAAGTGTGGCCTTACCAAGGCACCATACAGTGGCATTAACACTTCACGTGATCTAGATTCTCTCCCTCTGTTGATGCAGCCTAGAACTGTGTTGGCTTTTTTGGCAGCTGCTGCCCACGGCTGGCTCATATTTAAATGGTTGTCCACTAGGATTCCAAGATCCCTCTCACAGTTGCTACTATTGAGCAAGGTCTGCTCAACTTGGCCTGCTCTACTTGGCCTGCAATGTCAAGGAAATCTAAGCATTAAGGAGGGTCCTTAGAACTGAGGTGACCCCTCAAATCTCTTTGGGGGGCCGATGTTCCAAGGTGCCCTCCATTCCTGCAAAGATGACCAGGAACCCATAAAACGTGGGTGTTCCCCCGCAGTCCCTCAGCCTGTCCAGAAATGGAGAGGGGTAGATATTCTTCATCTCAGCTTCGATGCCCTGGTATTGCCCTTCAGTCTCCTCCAGTCTCAATAAACCTGGCTAATTAGCGTCCTAACCACTCAATTAATTAGGCCCTACACTTAATTATGACAAAGTACATTATCTGAGATGGCCCCGAGTCCAATGGACATTAGCGTTGGGTTATGTTCGGTAACAATTTGATTTGAGAGGGAGTTTATTGACCAGAAAAGACATATGATGAGATTAAAATAATCAGTAGAACCAGCTCAGAGCTATCGGCTCGCCGGAGCTGGGGACTGGGGTTAGAGAGAGGCAGGGAGTCTGATCAAATTAGCCGCTTCATTCTCATTAAGAGCCCCGAGAAACCCCCCGAGCGAAATTGGCAGAGAAGGGAAGGCACTGGAGCTGGGCAGGGGGTAGGTCAGAAAGTGAGGAGCAGGCCCTGGTTGGGGATGATGGTCGGGGAGGGTGAAAGGAAGGCAGGAGCTGCCTGGTGGGGCCAGAAGTCCAAGCTCAGAGGGGTCTCTTGGACCACGATGCCTTGCCCCACCTTGCCAGGGGCCAGATCAGCCCAAAAGTATTATTATACAAAGGATTACAAGTCTGTGGAGATCCTCAGTTCAACCCGGTCTTGGTTGTCCCAAAAGTGCTTTTTCAGGAGGCAACTGGACTTCCTTTTTTCCACCCAAAATGTTTTATTTTTTTCTTCTCTTTCATACCATTTTAAGCATTTATTTATTTTTATTTATTTATTCGATTTGTTAACCGCACCAATCTCCGTCGAGACAGACTCTGGGCGGTGCACAGGACATTAAAATATACAATAAATAACAATATACAAAAGTAAACATTCACAGAGTTGTTATTCCTTTTTTCATTCTTCATTCTTATGCACTTGTTATTCCATGTAATAGGTTGTAATATACAGTTTGGGTTGCTATGTTGACCATCCCTTCCACCTGTTGTAACACCACTTTATTTTCCCTTTCTTCGCTCCCTCCCTTCTCTACTTTCTTCCTTCCTCCTCTCCTTATCTCTTTCTTTTTCCCTTGCCTCTCCTGTACTCCTACTCTTCCTCTTCCCTTCCTTACCCTCTCTCCTTCTCTTCCTCTCCCTTCCACCCTCCTCTCCTTCCCCTTCCTTCTCTCCCTTCCTTTCTCTTACTCCTACTCTTCCTACCCTCTCTCCTTCTCTTCCTCTCCCTTCCACCTTCCTCCCCTCCCCTCTCCTCTTTCTTCTTTTCCCCGCCTTCCTCTCATTCTCTCCTCCTTTTCTTTCTCCCTTTCTTTTTCTATTGTTGTAGGTGCCTCTTTCAAATCTTAGTTTATGTTTCCTTGGGAACTGGACTTTCTTGAGGCAACTTCTATTCCATCAGTCGATTGTTCTCACTTTCAGAAAAGTTCTCCTTATTTCTAAATTGAATCTCTCCTTGACCAATTTCCATCCATTCTTCCTTGTCAGGACTTCGGGTGCTTTGGAGGATAGCTGGACCCCCTTCCTCCTCTCTGGGGCAGTCCCTCAAATATTGGAAGATGCTCTCCTGTCTCCCCTGGTCCTTCTCTTCCTAGATTAGCCAGGCCCAGTTCCTGCAACCGTTCATTGTAGGTTTTAGTCTCCAGTCCCCTCATCATCTTCATTGCTCTTCTCTGCACTCTTTTTAGAGTCTCAACAACTTTTTTATAGTGTGGTGACCAAAACTGGATGTAGTACTCTAGACGTGGTCTTACATTGTCTGATCTTGCACTATTTTTTTTGTTCTATGCTCTGGATGGTGTCAGTTTTGATGGTGGACCAACTAATGGTCAAAGGTAAATTGTAGCTAGATAGGGGTCAACCGAATTCATGGGAGGGCTGGACTTATGTCTCTTGGGGAAATGCAATGACTCAAAACTGATGACATGTTTAACTCCACCTTCCAGTTCAGTCTGCTCTTCACCTTCAGGTTGTCCACAGATGGAGATCAAAAACGACCAAATGCTATCAAAGTTTGACCTCTTTTGAGGTGTGCCATCTCCACCGTCTTGACCTTTGGGACCCAAAGGAAAAACTGTTTTCCCTATCGCACAACACTAGAACTAGGGGGCACTCCATGAAACTTTTGGAAGCTAGACCTCAAACAAATAAGAGGAAGTACTTTTTCACCCAGAGGATCACTGGTCTATGGAACTCCCTGCCAGAAGAAGTGGTGACAGCTGTCAGCCTCGACACCTTTAAGAAAGGATTAGACGAGTTCATGGAGAACAAGGGTATCCATGGCTATCATGATGGATGCCTAAGGACACCCTCCGGGATGGAGAGATAGGCAGGATGTCTCTCAATGCCATTTGCAGGGAATCACAAGCAGGTGAAGACATCTGCTTGGGAAGACCCTGAAGCAAATGGGGAGCCACTGTGGGAGACAGAAGGCTGGACTGGATGGGCTGTGGCCTCTTCCGGCAAGGCTGTTCTTATGTTCTTATGTTCTGAAAGAAAGAAAGAAAGAAAGAAAGAAAGAAAGAAAGAAAGAAAGAAAGAAAGAAAGAAAGAAAGAAAGAAAGAAAGAAAGAAAGAAAGAAAGAAAGAAAAGATTAGAGGAGTTCATGGAGAACAAGGGTATCCATGGCTATCATGATGGATGCCTAAGGACACCCTCTGGGTTGGAGAGATAGGCAGGATGTCTCTCAATGCCATTTGCAGGGAATCATAAGCAGGTGAAGACATCTGCTTGGGAAGACCCTGAAGCCAATGGGGAGCCACTGTGGGAGACAGAAGGCTGGACTGGATGGGCTGTGGCCTCTTCCAGCAAGGCTGTTCTTATGTTAAGAAAGAAAGAAAGAAAGAAAGAAAGGAAGGAAGGAAGGAAGGAAGGAAGGAAGGAAGGAAGGAAGGATGAGAGGAGTTCATGGAGAACAAGGGTATCCATGGCTATCATGATGCCTAAGGACACCCTCTGGGTTGGAGAGATAGGCAGGATGTCTCTCAATGCCATTTGCAGGGAATCATAAGCAGGTGAAGACATCTGCTTGGGAAGACCCTGAAGCAAGTGGGGAGCCACTGTGGGAGACAGAAGGCTGGACTGGATGGGCTGTGGCCTCTTCCGGCAAGGCTGTTCTTATGTTCTTATCTTTGTGGACGTTCCTGCTTGTGATAGTTTGAGTTTTGGACAACTTATGAACCTGGAGGCCTCATTGAACTGCTAGGATTATCTCCATCTGTGTGATCTTTCTTCCCCCGTGGACGTGAGACCAGCTGGAAGGTGGCGTTAAACATGTCATCAGTTTCGAGTCATTGAATTTCCCCAAGAGACGTAAGTCCCATAAATTCTGTGGACCCCCATCTAGTGCCAATTTAGCTTCAACCATGAGTTCGTCCACCATCAGCAAGCCTTGACTTGGTCTTGAATTTGTGAATTTTCAGGATTGTATTTATGTGGGAGGGATGGACAACTATCTAGCCCAGCCCTTATGGTTTTCTCAGGAAGCTTTTTTGGAAGGAGTTGGTCCTGGCCTCTTTCTTTCCAGAGCTGAGAGAGAGGAATTCTGGGGGTTGAAGTCCACAAGTCTTAAAGTTGCCAAGGTTGGACCTGGAAGAGGATTTCCTGCTTGAGCAGAAGATTGGACTAGAAGACTTCCAAGGTCCCTTCCAGCTCTAGGCAACCATTGAAATAGGAGCCAGCCGTGGGCAGCAGCTGCCAAAAAGGCCAACCCAGTTCTAGGTTGCATCAACAGAGGGAGAGACTCAAGATCACGTGAAGGGTTAATACCACTTTATAAGGCCTTGGAAAGGTCATACTTGGAATATTTGCATTCAGTTTTGGTCACCACGATGTAGAAAAGATGTGGAGACTCCAGAAAGAGTGCAGAGAAGAGCAGGAAAGAGGATGAGGGGACTTGAGACTAAAACAGACGAAGAACGGTTGCAGGAACTGGGTAGGTCTAGTTTAATGAAAAGAAGGACCAGGGGGAGACACGATAGCAGTGTTTTGATATCTCAGGGGTTGCCCCATAGAAGAGGGAGTCAAGCTAGTCTCCAAGAAGCAATGGGTGGAAACTAATCCAGGAGAGAAGCAACTTAGAACTGAGGAGGAATTTCCTGACAGTGGGAACAATTAACCAGTGGAACAGAAGTTGCCTCCAGAAGTTGTGAATGCCCCAACACTGCAAGTCTTCAAGAAGATGTTGGGTAGCCATTTGTCTGAAATGGTGTAGGGCTTCCTGCCTGGGCAGGGGGTTGGACTAGAAGACCTCCAAGGTCCCTTCCAACTCTGCTATTGTATTGTATTGTATTGTATTGTAATGTATTGTATTGTATTGTATTGTATTGTATTCTATTCTATTCTATTCTATCCTATCCCTATTCCTATTCCTATTCTAAATATTCTGCATTCGATTCAATTCGATTCTATTAATATTTATATTTATATTTATATTCTAAATATTCTGCATTCTATTCTATTCCATTCCATTCTATTTTCTATCCTATCTTATCCTAGTCTGAATTTGAAGATGCCTGAATACCCAATTTCTGCTTTTCCTTCTCTGTGGGAGTTTGAGTTCCAGTGGGGGAGGCCTCTACCTGCTTCTTCCCCATTTCTCTCTGACCTGGGGCCCTCCTCCGTCCCACTGCCCCATCCTGTTATCCTGGGTCCTTCCAGCCCCCCTGGACCTGAGTTGAGGTGGCTGAAGCATCTTCCTTTCTGGGATTACCTACCAGACCCATCCTGCTTCCCTCCCTCCCTCCCTCCCTCCCCCCGCTCCCCCCCCCCCCGGCTGTTCAGCAGAATCTGCACACCAAGCTCCTTCTTTGCACATTCTTGCAAGAAGAAGGAGCTCCTGTTGAGAATATAATAACTTATATCACATACCTTTGCATCTCAGGGCTGCCCCAGGTGGTAAGCAATCCGAATGCATTAATCGTAGAGTGGAACAATTTTATTAATAGTTAATGCAGGTAAATGTTTCCAGGTATCGAGATGAACAGTGTTGGGATCCCTCCCTACTGTGGGTTTTCGGGTTACGAGCCCCCCGGGGGGGGGGGGCTGGCTGGCTCACCGTTTATCACCTGGTTGGGATTTTGGAGGATTATAAAGGAGTGAACAAGATTTAGTCAGACGGCAAATTCCATTGTTCTTCCTTGGCACCATTCTCGGCTTCCGTTTGGCCTTGATCTCAATCTCGGCCCATTCCCCGAGCTGCCTCTTTCTCTCCCCTCTCCGCTCTATCAAAATGGGATTTGAGTTGGCTGCTAAAGCTGTTAAGAGCTGACCTAATGGACCTCTACGATGTTACAAGAGGCTCCCGTCCAAAGAAGCTCTCAGGGCTGGAAGGGAGGGGTGGGGAGTTGCAGGGGGGTGGGGGGGGGAGGAAGGACTGGGGGGGTCCCTGGTGGTCTCTGAGCTTGGTGGTTTTCTTGCAGACATTTCATGACCCAACTAGGTAACATCCTCAGTGCTAGCAGGAAAAGGGGGCTGTGGAGAAGAGGAGGAGGAGGAGGAGGAGGAGGAGGAAGGCAGGAGGAAGAAGAGCCCTTGGTGGTCTCTGAGCTTGGTGGTTTTCTTGCAGACGTTTCATGACCCAACTAGGTAACATCATCAGTGCTAGAAAGAAAAGGGGGCTGTGGAGAAGAGGAGGAGGAGGAGGAGGAGGAGGAGGAGGAGGAGGAGGAGGAGGAGGAGGAGGAGGAGGAGGAGGAGGGAGAACTGTGGGGTCCTTGGTGCTCTCTGAGCTTAGTGGTTTCCTTGCAGACGTTTCATGACCCAACTAGGTAACATCCTCAGTGCTAGAAGGAGAGAGGTTCATGCGAGGAGGAGGAGGAGGAGGAGCATGAGGAAACTGGATGTCCTGGCTGCATGATTGTTTGTGTGTTCTGTTTGCAAGTGAAGAATTTACCACAGAAAACGAACAGCCAAATTATACAGCTGAACTTGAAATGTCTAGTTTAATGAAAAGAAGGATTAGGGGAGACATGATAGCATCTTCCAATATCTCAGGGGCTGCCCCAAAGAAGAGGGAGTCAAGCTATTCTCCAAAGCACCTGGGGGCAGGACAAGAAGCAATGGGTGGAAACTAATCAAGGAGAGAATCAACCTAGAACTGAGGAGGAATTTCCTGACAGTCAGAACAATTAACCTCTGGAACAGCTTGCCTCCAGAAGTTGTGAATGCCCCAACACTGCAAGTCTTTAAGAAGATGTTGGAGAGCCATTTGTCTGAAGTGGTGTAGGGTTTCCTTCCTGAACAGGGAGTTGGACTAGAAGACCTCCAAGGTCCCTTCCAACTCTGTTATTCTGTTATTCTGTTATCCTTCCTTCCTTCCTTCCTTCCTTCCTTCCTTCCTTCCTTCCTTCCTTCCTTCCTTCCTTCCTTCCTTCCTTCCTTCCTCCCTCCCTCCCTCCCTTCCTCCCTTCCTCCCTTCCTTCCTTCCTTCCTTCTCCATCCCTGGAGCTTTTTAAAGGAGAGACCTGACAGCCATCTCTCTGAAATGGTATGTAGGATCTCCTGCTTGAGCAGGGGGCTGGACTAAAGGACCTCCAAGGTACCTTCCCGCTGGACTCTGGTTCTGATTGTAAACCAGGAAATGCCTCCTGAACCCCAAACAAAAGTCCTGCCATTCACTCTGGAAGGAAGAAGCCCTTACAAAAAACGAAGTGATGACCGTCCCCCGTCCCCCCTTCTGTTAGAAGGAGAGAAAAGATTTGCAATTAAAGCCCATGGAAGTGGTAATGAGAAACGGATCTGCATTGCAAAAACCTTCTTGGTGCCAACAATTATCCCAAAACACGCTGCACCAACAGACGTGAGAAGTCATTTATTCAGAGCAGGGCAGGGAAGGAATGTGGCTTTGTGGGAGATGCGCATGTCAGTTAACTCAGGGGTCTCCAACCTTTGCAACTTTAAGTCTGAAGGACTTCAGCTCCCAGACTGGCTGGAGAAGTCTGGGAGCTGAAGTCCTTCAGACTTAAAGTTGCAAAGGTTGGAGACCCCTGCTCTAAAAGGATGCGAATGCAAAGTTGGCTGGAGAAGTCTGGGAGCTGAAGTCCTTCAGACTTAAAGTTGCAAAGGTTGGAGACCCCTGCTCTAAAAGGATGCGAATGCAAAGATGGCTGGAGAAGTCTGGGAGCTGTAGTCCTTCAGACTTAAAGTTGCAAAGGTTGGAGACCCCTGCTCTAAAAGGATGCGAATGCAAAGCTGGCTGGAGAAGTCTGGGAGCTGAAGTCCTTCAGACTTAAAGTTGCAAAGGTTGGAGACCCCTGCTCTAAAAGGATGCGGATGCAAAGCTGGCTGGAGAAGTCTGGGAGCTGAAGTCCTTCAGACTTAAAGTTGCAAAGGTTGGAGACCCCTGCTCTAAAAGGATGCAAATGCAAAGCTGGCTGGAGAAGTCTGGGAGCTGAAGTCCTTCAGACTTAAAGTTGCAAAGGTTGGGGACCCCTGCTCTAAAAGGATGCGAATGCAAAGCTGGCTGGAGAAGTCTGGGAGCTGAAGTCCTTCAGACTTAAAGTTGCAAAGGTTGGAGACCCCTGCTCTAAAAGGATGCGAATGCAAAGCTGGCTGGAGAAGTCTGGGAGCTGAAGTCCTTCAGACTTAAAGTTGCAAACGTTGGAGACCCCTGCTCTAAAAGGATGCGAATGCAAACCTGGCTGGAGAAGTCTGGGAGCTGAAGTCCTTCAGACTTAAAGTTGCAAACGTTGGAGACCCCTGCTCTAAAAGGATGCGAATGCAAAGCTGGCTGGAGAAGTCTGGGAGCTGAAGTCCTTCAGACTTAAAGTTACAAAGGTTGGAGACCCCTGCTCTAAAAGGATGCGAATGCAAAGCTGGCTGGAGAAGTCTGGGAGCTGAAGTCCTTCAGACTTAAAGTTGCAAAGGTTGGAGACCCCTGCTCTAAAAGGATGCGAATGCAAAGCTGGCTGGAGAAGTCTGGGAGCTGAAGTCCTTCAGACTTAAAGTTGCAAAGGTTGGAGACCCCTGCTCTAAAAGGATGCGAATGCAAAGCTGGCTGGAGAAGTCTGGGAGCTGAAGTCCTTCAGACTTAAAGTTACAAAGGTTGGAGACCCCTGCTCTAAAAGGATGCGAATGCAAAGCTGGCTGGAGAAGTCTGGGAGCTGAAGTCCTTCAGACTTAAAGTTGCAAAGGTTGGAGACCCCTGCTCTAAAAGGATGCGAATGCAAAGCTGGCTGGGGAATTCTGGGAGCTGAAGTCCTTCAGACTTAAAGTTACAAAGGTTGGAGACCCCTGCTCTAAAAGGATGCGAATGCAAAGCTGGCTGGAGAAGTCTGGGAGCTGAAGTCCTTCAGACTTAAAGTTACAAAGGTTGGAGACCCCTGCTCTAAAAGGATGCGAATGCAAAGCTGGCTGGAGAAGTCTGGGAGCTGAAGTCCTTCAGACTTAAAGTTGCAAAGGTTGGAGACCCCTGCTCTAAAAGGATGCGAATGCAAAGCTGGCTGGAGAAGTCTGGGAGCTGAAGTCCTTCAGACTTAAAGTTGCAAAGGTTGGAGACCCCTGCTCTAAAAGGATGCGAATGCAAAGCTGGCTGGAGAAGTCTGGGAGCTGAAGTCCTTCAGACTTAAAGTTACAAAGGTTGGAGACCCCTGCTCTAAAAGGATGCGAATGCAAAGCTGGCTGGACAAGTCTGGGAGCTGAAGTCCTTCAGACTTAAAGTTGCAAAGGTTGGAGACCCCTGCTCTAAAAGGATGCGAATGCAAAGCTGGCTGGGGAATTCTGGGAGCTGAAGTCCTTCAGACTTAAAGTTACAAAGGTTGGAGACCCCTGCTCTAAAAGGATGCGAATGCAAAGCTGGCTGGAGAAGTCTGGGAGCTGAAGTCCTTCAGACTTAAAGTTACAAAGGTTGGAGACCCCTGCTCTAAAAGGATGCGAATGCAAAGCTGGCTGGAGAAGTCTGGGAGCTGAAGTCCTTCAGACTTAAAGTTGCAAAGGTTGGAGACCCCTGCTCTAAAAGGATGCAAATGCAAAGCTGGCTGGAGAAGTCTGGGAGCTGAAGTCCTTCAGACTTAAAGTTGCAAACGTTGGAGACCCCTGCTCTAAAAGGATGCGAATGCAAAGCTGGCTGGAGAAGTCTGGGAGCTGAAGTCCTTCAGACTTAAAGTTGCAAAGGTTGGAGACCCCTGCTCTAAAAGGATGCGAATGCAAAGCTGGCTGGAGAAGTCTGGGAGCTGAAGTCCTTCAGACTTAAAGTTACAAAGGTTGGAGACCCCTGCTCTAAAAGGATGCGAATGCAAAGCTGGCTGGACAAGTCTGGGAGCTGAAGTCCTTCAGACTTAAAGTTGCAAAGGTTGGAGACCCCTGCTCTAAAAGGATGCGAATGCAAAGCTGGCTGGGGAATTCTGGGAGCTGAAGTCCTTCAGACTTAAAGTTACAAAGGTTGGAGACCCCTGCTCTAAAAGGATGCGAATGCAAAGCTGGCTGGAGAAGTCTGGGAGCTGAAGTCCTTCAGACTTAAAGTTACAAAGGTTGGAGACCCCTGCTCTAAAAGGATGCGAATGCAAAGCTGGCTGGAGAAGTCTGGGAGCTGAAGTCCTTCAGACTTAAAGTTGCAAAGGTTGGAGACCCCTGCTCTAAAAGGATGCAAATGCAAAGCTGGCTGGAGAAGTCTGGGAGCTGAAGTCCTTCAGACTTAAAGTTGCAAACGTTGGAGACCCCTGCTCTAAAAGGATGCGAATGCAAAGCTGGCTGGAGAAGTCTGGGAGCTGAAGTCCTTCAGACTTAAAGTTGCAAAGGTTGGAGACCCCTGCTCTAAAAGGATGCGAATGCAAAGCTGGCTGGAGAAGTCTGGGAGCTGAAGTCCTTCAGACTTAAAGGTACAAAGGTTGGAGACCCCTGCTCTAAAAGGATGCGAATGCAAAGCTGGCTGGAGAAGTCTGGGAGCTGAAGTCCTTCAGACTTAAAGTTGCAAACGTTGGAGACCCCTGCTCTAAAAGGATGCGAATGCAAAGCTGGCTGGAGAAGTCTGGGAGCTGAAGTCCTTCAGACTTAAAGTTGCAAAGGTTGGAGACCCCTGCTCTAAAAGGATGCGAATGCAAAGCTGGCTGGAGAAGTCTGGGAGCTGAAGTCCTTCAGACTTAAAGTTACAAAGGTTGGAGACCCCTGCTCTAAAAGGATGCGAATGCAAAGCTGGCTGGAGAAGTCTGGGAGCTGAAGTCCTTCAGACTTAAAGTTGCAAAGGTTGGAGACCCCCGCTCTAAAAGGATGCGAATGCAAAGCTGGCTGGAGAAGTCTGGGAGCTGAAGTCCTTCAGACTTAAAGTTGCAAAGTTTGGAGACCCCTGCTC
The DNA here is from genome assembly GCA_039707465.1 of Rhabdophis nuchalis. Lineage (NCBI taxonomy): Eukaryota > Metazoa > Chordata > Lepidosauria > Squamata > Natricidae > Rhabdophis > Rhabdophis nuchalis. Next base: position 224,676,138 of record CM077645.1, on the reverse strand, counting down.
TAAAAGGATGCGAATGCAAAGCTGGCTGGAGAAGTCTGATAGCTGAAGTCCTTCAGACTTAAAGTTACAAAGGTTGGAGACCCCCGCTCTAAAAGGATGCGAATGCAAAGCTGGCTGGAGAAGTCTGGGAGCTGAAGTCCTTCAGACTTAAAGTTACAAAGGTTGGAGACCCCTGCTCTAAAAGGATGCGAATGCAAAGCTGGCTGGAGAAGTCTGGGAGCTGAAGTCCTTCAGACTTAAAGTTACAAAGGTTGGAGACCCCTGCTCTAAAAGGATGCGAATGCAAAGCTGGCTGGAGAAGTCTGGGAGCTGAAGTCCTTCAGACTTAAAGTTGCAAACGTTGGAGACCCCTGCTCTAAAAGGATGCAAATGCAAAGCTGGCTGGAGAAGTCTGGGAGCTGAAGTCCTTCAGACTTAAAGTTGCAAAGGTTGGAGACCCCTGCTCTAAAAGGATGTGAATGCAAAGCTGGCTGGAGAAGTCTGGGAGCTGAAATCCTTCAGACTTAAAGTTGCAAAGGTTGGAGACCCCTGCTCTAAAAGGATGCGAATGCAAAGCTGGCTGGAGAAGTCTGGGAGCTGAAGTCCTTCAGACTTAAAGTTACAAAGGTTGGAGACCCCTGCTCTAAAAGGATGCGAATGCAAAGCTGGCTGGAGAAGTCTGGGAGCTGAAGTCCTTCAGACTTAAAGTTGCAAAGGTTGGAGACCCCTGCTCTAAAAGGATGCGAATGCAAAGCTGGCTGGAGAAGTCTGGGAGCTGAAGTCCTTCAGACTTAAAGTTGCAAAGGTTGGAAACCCCTGCTCTAAAAGGATGTGAATGCAAAGCTGGCTGGAGAAGTCTGGGAGCTGAAATCCTTCAGACTTAAAGTTGCAAAGGTTGGAGACCCCTGCTCTAAAAGGATGCGAATGCAAAGCTGGCTGGAGAAGTCTGGGAGCTGAAGTCCTTCAGACTTAAAGTTACAAAGGTTGGAGACCCCTGCTCTAAAAGGATGCGAATGCAAAGCTGGCTGGAGAAGTCTGGGAGCTGAAGTCCTTCAGACTTAAAGTTGCAAAGGTTGGAGACCCCTGCTCTAAAAGGATGCGAATGCAAAGCTGGCTGGAGAAGTCTGGGAGCTGAAGTCCTTCAGACTTAAAGTTGCAAAGGTTGGAAACCCCTGCTCTAAAAGGATGTGAATGCAAAGCTGGCTGGAGAAGTCTGGGAGCTGAAATCCTTCAGACTTAAAGTTGCAAAGGTTGGAGACCCCTGCTCTAAAAGGATGCGAATGCAAAGCTGGCTGGAGAAGTCTGGGAGCTGAAGTCCTTCAGACTTAAAGTTACAAAGGTTGGAGACCCCTGCTCTAAAAGGATGCGAATGCAAAGCTGGCTGGAGAAGTCTGGGAGCTGAAGTCCTTCAGACTTAAAGTTGCAAACGTTGGAGACCCCTGCTGTAGAGCATTGCACACCAAGACAACTAGACACAAGAACAGTGCCCCCGAATGCCATCACTCTGCTAAACAAATAATTCCCTCACCACTATCAAATCAATCACTAAGTCTGCATTGCTATTACTAGTAGTCTTCTCATCGTCCCTATCACCCATCTGCTCCCACTTATGGCTGCAGGACTGGATCTTTGTGGCTTGTTTCCTTATGATTTATATTGATATGGATTGTTTCCTGATTGCTTATTGGTACCCTGTGACTATCATTAAGTGTTGCACCTTATGATTCTTGACGAACGTGTCTTTCTATGAGGAACGGTTGCAGGAACTGGGTATGTCTAGTTTAATGGAAAGAAGGACCAGGGGAGAGATGATAGCAGTCTTCCAATATGTCAGGGGTTGCCCCAAAGAAGAGGGAGCCAAACTATTCTCCAAGGCACCTGAGGGCAGAACAAGAAGCAATGGGTGGAAACTAATCAAGGAGAGAAGCAACTTGGATCTGAGGAGAAATTTCCCGGCAGCTAGAACAATTAGTCAGTGGAACAGAAGTTGCCTCCAGAAGTTGTGAATGCCCCAACACTGGAAGTCTTTAAGAAGATGTTGGATAGCCATTTGTCTGGAACGGTATAGAGCTTCCTTCCTGAACAGGGAGTTGGACTAGAAGACCTCCAAGGTCCCTTCCAACTCTGTTATTCTGTTATTCTGTTATTCTGTTTTCCTTCCTTCCTTCCTTCCTTCCTTCCTTCCTTCCTTCCTTCCTTCCTTCCTTCCTTCCTTCCCTTCCCTTCCCTTCCCTTCCCTTCCCCTTCCTTCCTTTCTTCCTTCCTTCCTTCCTTCTCCATCCCTGGAGCTTTTTAAAAGAGACACCTGACAGCCATCTCTCTGAAATGGTATATAGGATCTCCTGCTTGAGCAGGGGGCTGGACTAGAGGACCTCCAAGGTCCCTTCCAACTCTGCTCCTGTATTGCCTTTTTAGGTCCACTGAGCGCCTCTGCACCAAAGTCAGATTCCTTGTGTGTCCAATCCCACGTGGCCAAGAAAGAGTTCAATTCTATTCTATGCAGGGTGTTAGAACCTTGGAAGGGATGCAAAACCCTATTTAAAATAAATAAATAAATAAGCGAAGGAGGTGGAGAATCCCAGAGTGCAAATTTGGGGCTGGCCAAGAAGTCCATCTCTTCTGCAACCCCCCCTCGCCTCCCCTTTTCGGTCTGGGAAGCCGAGGGGGATCCGCTTTGCTTGCAGCTCTCGGTCTGAGCCGTCAGGTGACAAGCGCAATTATTCACCCGCTGCATCATAATTACTGCAAATGGTCCATTAAAGGAAAATTATCATCAATGTGATATTATCAGGCGGTGGGTGAATGGATTAAGAAAAAGTGCTTATTCCTCCATTGTTCGGTTAATACCGGGGGAGAGGGTATTGTTTTGCCTTTGGGAAAGGGTGGGGGGGATGCAGAGGAGGGGGGGACACCCCCCCCACGCCCCTAGGGCGGGAGGGGAGGAGGGGAGGCTCTGCATGGAGGGAGGGAAGAAGGGGAGGGGAGATCTGGCAATTTCAAAAACTGTCTCAAGTCAAACCTGGGAAGATCTGCCTTGCTTTAAGAAAAGTTTTCCAACTGTTTCTCGTCTTTAACTTTTTTTAAATTGAGTTATAAGACAAAATAAGTAAATAGGAAACCGGTGGGGAGGAAGAGGGGGAAGAGAGGTGAGGAAAGGTAAGGAAAAATAGAATAGAATAGAATAGAATAGAATGGAATGGAAGGGAAGGGAAGGGAAGAGAAGAGAAGAGAATTAGAGGAATAGGAATAAAGAGAAGAGAAGAAGAGAAGAAGAGAAGAGAAGAGAAAAGAGTAGAAGAGGAGTAGGAATAAATAGAAGAGAAGAGAATTAGAGGAATAGGAATAAAGAGAAGAGAAGAGAAGAGAAGAGAAGAGAAGAGAAGAAGAGGAGTAGGAATAAATAGAATAGAATACAATAGAATAGAATACAGTAGAAGAGAAGAGAAGAGAAGAGACACAAAGAGAATATGAAATGGAATGGAATGGAATGGAATGGAATAGAATAGAATAGAATAGAATAGAATAGAATAGAATAGAATAGAATAGAAGAATGGAATGGAATGGAATGGAATAAAAAATTTAGACTAGACTAGACTAGAATAGAATACATTTAGAATAGAATAGAAAAATACAATACAGAATAGAATAGAATATTAAAGAATGAATGGAATAGAATAGAATAATAAAGAATTAATGGAATGGAATGGAATAAAATAATTTTAGACTAGACTAGAATAGAATAAATTTAGAATAGAATATAAAAGAAAAATACAATGCAGAAAAGAATAAAATAGAATAGAATAGAATAGAATATAGATATGGAATGGAATGGAATAGAACAGAATAAGGAATGGAATAGAATAGAATAAGGAATATAATTAGAATAGAATAAAATAGAATTCTTTATTGGCCAAGCGTGATTGGACGCACAAGTAATTTGTCTTTGGTGCAGAGGCTCTCAGTGTATCACAACTTTTTGTCTTTTCACAGTAATATGAATAAGCCATTTCTACAAAGATCTATCAATTTAATCGGTGTTTTTCAACCATTTCTCAACTTTAAGAGAGGTGGACTTCAACACAGCTGTGCTGGGGAATTCTGGAAGTTGAAGTCCACCTCTCTTAAAGTTGCCACGGTTGAGAAGCATTACTCCAGAAGTTCTGGCCTATGAAGTGGACTCCATCCTTGGCCACTGAAAGATGGGTGGACTTCAGCTCCCAGAATCCCCCCGCAAAGCCCAGAACAAACCTCGAGGACTTTGTGAAAGCATTGATACATGTCAGGGCCACAAATAGCATCCAAAAGGAAATCAGAGTCCGAGGCAAAGGATTCCTCAAAGTTCCCATTGATGAAGAGAGCCATGTTGGCACATCTGGGGAAACCCCGAATCTGAAAGCTTCCCGGTTTCCCCCACCCAGTTGAAAGTCCAAGATCTTGCCCCCCCCCCACACCCACCAGTCCATCCCATGGTCCAATCTCCCACTGCCACGCTGGCAGCTTCCACACATCCAGTTCCGGTCAGGTGCAAAGATGCAAAGAACAAAGGATGACCTTGGCTTTCTAGAAAGAATGTTGTTATGGCTACCTATCATCTAACTCCCATTTTCCCACCATAGAAAAGGCATAGTAGAAGAACAGGAAATGTGGCAGGGCAAAGACCCACAAGGAAATGTGGCTGCAGGCCTGACAATACATAGATAGATATAGTTAGTCCATGACTTATGACCATTCATTTAGGGACCGTCCAAAGTTACTGAAAAAAGGACTTGGAACCATTTTTCACATTTATGACCGCCGCAGCCTCCCCATGGTCACGTGATCAAAATTCAGAAGCTTGGCAACTGACTTGTTTTTATGACGGTTGCAGCAGCCCAGGGACAGGTGGTTGACATTCCTAGCATGATTCCAGACAACGTCAATGGGGGAAGGTGATTTCACTTAACGACCTGATATTCTAGACACACCCTCTGCTCAAGGCCATGTTTTCTTAAAAGCCTCTTGTGATAAATAATGTAATAATAAATGATAAATAAAGCTCTTTAAAGGAAAGAGAACTCCAGTCCCTTCGAGCACTGATGATGTTACGTAGTTTGGTAATGAAACATTTGCAAAACAACAATGCGGCTGAAAGAGAACTAAAAGGGCCCCATAATCCTCCTCCTCCTCCATGCAATTCCCTGGGATTTTTTCTTTTCTTTTCTCTTGTGTATTATTTTATTTTATTTTGTATTTTATTTTATTTTGCATTTTATTTTATTATTTTAATTTATTTTATATTTTATTTTTTCATTATTTTATATTTTATTTCATTATTTTAGATTTGATTTTATTTCATTATTTTATTTTATATCTCATTTCATTATTATATTTTGTTATTTGTTATTTTATTGTTTTACATTTTACATCTTGTTTTATTATTTTATTTTATATTTTATTTTGTTTTATTTTATGATTACAATGTTTTATTTTATGATTACAATATTTTATTTTATTACAATATTTTATTTTATGATTACAATATTTTATTTTATGATTACAATATTTTATTTATGTAGTGTTTCATTATCATTTTATTAGTATGATATATTTTATGTTATGATTATTATATTTTATTCATTTATTATTTCATTTCTCTTTGTTTTATTGATTATTTTACTGATTACTTTATTTATTTATTTACTAGCTGTTCCCGGCCACGCATTGCTGTGGCCCAGTCTGGTTAAATGTCCAACCAATCTGTGTGTAGATCTACACCTGCACACACAAACACGTACACACAACCACCGTATAACCCCCAACCTACCTACCTACTGTATTTCTCCCTCTCTCTCTCTATCCACCTACCTACCTATCTACTGTATTTCTTCCTCTCTCTCTCTCCCTCTATATATATATATCCCTCTACCTACCTACCTACCTACCTACCTACTGTATTTCTCCCTCTCTCTCTCTCTCTCTACCTACCTACTGTATTTCTCCCTCTCTCTCTATATATATATCCACCTACCTACTTACCTACCTACCTACCTACTGTATTTCTCCCTCTCTCTCTCTCTACCTACCTACTGTATTTTTCCCTCTCTCTCTCTCTATCCACCTACCTACCTACCTACCTACCTACCGTATTTCTACCCCCCTCTCTCTATCCCTCTACCTACCTAGCTACTGTATTTCTTCCTCTCTCTCTCTCTCTCTATATATATATCCCTCTACCTACCTACCTACCTACCTACCTACCTACCTACCTACCTACCTACCTACTGTATTTCTCCCTCTCTCTATATATATATATCCCTCTACCTACCTACTGTATTTCTCCCTCTCTCTCTACCTACTTACTGTATTTCTCCCTCTATATATATATATCCCTCTACCTACCTACCTACCTACTGTATTTCTCCCTCTCTCTCTACCTACCTACTGTATTTCTCCCTCTCTCTCTACCTACCTACTGTATTTCTCCCTCTCTCTATATATATATATCCCTCTACCTACCTACCTACCTACCTACCTACCTACCTACCTACCTACCTACCTACTGTATTTCTCCCTCTCTCTCTACCTACCTACTGTATTTCTCCCTCTCTCTCTACCTACCTACTGTATTTCTCCCTCTCTCTCTACCTACCTACTGTATTTCTCCCTCTCTCTCTACCTACCTACTGTATTTCTCCCTCTCTCTATATATACAATAATACAATAGCAGAGTTGGAAGGGACCTTGTAGGTCTTCTAGTCCAACCCCCTGCATGGGCAGGAACCTTATACCATTTCAGACAAATGGCTGTCTAACATCTTTTTAAAGACTTCCAGGGTTGGGGCATTCACAACTGCTGGAGGCAAGCTATTCCAGAGGTTAATTGTTCTTACTGTTAGGAAATTTCTCCTTAGTTCTAAGTTGCTTCTCTCCTTGGTTAGTTTCCACCCATTGCTCCTTGTCCTGCCCCCAGGTGCCTTGGAGAAAAGTTTGACTCCCTCTTCTTTGTGGCACCCTCTGAGATATCGGAACACTGCTATCATGTCTCCCCTGGTCCTTCTCTTCATCAAACTAGACATACCCAGCTCCTGCAGCCGTTCTTCATATGTCTTAGTCTCCAGTCCTCTAATCATCTTGGTTGCTCTTCTTTGCACTCTTTCCAGAGTCTCCACGTCTTTTCTACATCGTGGCGACCATATATATCCCTCTACCTACCTACCTACCTACCTACCTACCTACTGTATTTCTCCCTCTCTCTCTACCTACCTACTGTATTTCTCCCTCTCTCTCTATATATATATCCACCTACCTACCTACCTACCTACCTACCTACCTACTGTATTTCTCCCTCTCTCTATATATATATATCCCTCTACCTACCTACCTACCTACCTGCCTACCTACTGTATTTCTCCCTCTGTCTCTCTCTCTCTATATCCCTCTACCTACCTACCTACCTACCTACCTACCTACCTACTGTATTTCTCCCTCTCTCTCTACCTACTTACTGTATTTCTCCCTCTCTCTATATATAATATATATCCCTCTACCTACCTACCTACCTACTGTATTTCTCCCTCTCTCTCTACTACCTACTGTATTTCTCCCTCTCTCTATATATATATATCCCTCTACCTACCTACCTACCTACTGTATTTCTCCCTCTCTCTCTACCTACCTACTGTATTTCTCCCTCTCTCTCTACCTACCTACTGTATTTCTCCCTCTCTCTCTACCTACCTACTGTATTTCTCCCTCTCTCTCTACCTACCTACTGTATTTCTCCCTCTCTCTATATATATATCCCTCTACCTACCTACCTACCTACCTACCTACCTACCTACTGTATTTCTCCCTCTCTCTCTACCTACCTACTGTATTTCTCCCTCTCTCTATATATATATATCCACCTACCTACCTACCTACCTACCTACCTACCTACCTACCTACTGTATTTCTCCCTCTCTCTATATATATATATCCCTCTACCTACCTACCTACCTACCTACCTGCCTACCTACTGTATTTCTCCCTCTGTCTCTCTCTCTCTATATCCCTCTACCTACCTACCTACCTACCTACCTACCTACCTACCTACCTACCTACCTACCTACCTACTGTATTTCTCTCTCTCTCTCTACCTACTTACTGTATTTCTCCCTCTCTCTATATATATATATATCCCTCTACCTACCTACCTACCTACTGTATTTCTCCCTCTCTCTCTACTACCTACTGTATTTCTCCCTCTCTCTATATATATATATCCCTCTACCTACCTACCTACCTACTGTATTTCTCCCTCTCTCTCTACCTACCTACTGTATTTCTCCCTCTCTCTCTACCTACCTACTGTATTTCTCCCTCTCTCTCTACCTACCTACTGTATTTCTCCCTCTCTCTCTATATATATATCCACCTACCTACCTACCTACCTACCTACCTACCTACCTACCTACCTACCTACCGTATTTCTCCCTCTCTCTCTACCTACCTACTGTATTTCTCCCTCTCTCTCTACCTACCTACCAGTGGTGGGTTTCTGCATGCTCGCACCTACTCGCGAGAGCAGGTTGGTGAAATTTAGAGAACCGGTGAGAGGGGGTTCCACTGGCATACCTGGAAGTAAATCTGGCCCACCGCTGCCAGTGACCCAACGGGAAGGAAAGGAAAGGAAAGGAAGGAAGAAAGGAAGGAAAGAAAGAAAGAAAGAAAGAAAGAATTTAACATCACAATTGAGTCCAAAATTTTGGTTGCTAAGCAAGAGCGTTGTTAAATGAGTTTCACCACATTTTAAAAGGTGGCCACTCCCACCCTGTCACACGACTGCCAAGCCACGCCAACAAAATAGGCCATACCTACAGAGTAGGTTCTAAAAAATTTGAAACCCACCACTGCTACCTACTGTATTTCTCCCTCTCTCTATATATATATATCCCTCTACCTACCTACCTACCTACTGTATTTCTCCCTCTCTCTCTACCTATCTACTGTATTTCTCCCTCTCTCTCTATATATATATCCCTCTACCTACCTACCTACCTACCTACCTACTGTATTTCTCCCTCTCTCTCTCTATCCACCTACCTACCTACCGTATTCCTACCCCCTCTCTCTATCCCTCTACCTACCTATCTACTGTATTTCTTCCTCTCTCTCTCTCTTTATATATATATATCCACCTACCTACCTACCTACCTACCTACCTACCTACTGTATTTTTCCCTCCCTCTCTCTCTACCTACCTACTGTATTTCTCCCTGTCTCTCTATATATATCCCTCTACCTACCTACCTACCTACCTACCTACCTACTATCTACCTACCTACCTACTGTATTTCTCCCTCTCTCTCTCTATCCACCTACCTATCTACCTACCGTATTTCTACCCCCTCTCTCTATCCCTCTACCTACCTATCTACTGTATTTCTTCCTCTCTCTCTCTCTATATATATATATCCCTCTACCTACCTACTGTATTTTTCCCTCCATCTCTCTCTCCCTCTACCTACCTACTGTATATCTCCCTCTCTCTATATATATATATATCCCCTTACCTACCTACCTACCTACTGTATTACTCCCTCTCTCTCTCTCCCTCTACCTACCTACCTACCTACTGTATTTTTCCCTCTCTCTCTCTTTCACCTACCTACCTACTGTATTACTCCCTCTCTCTCTCTCCCTCTACCTACCTACCTACCTACCTACCTACCTACCTACCTACCTACTGTATTTTTCCCCTCTCTCTCCACCCACCTACCTACCTACCTACCCACCGCATTTCTCCCTCCCTCTCTCTATCCCTATAGCTGCTTACCTACCTACTGTATTTCTCCCTCTCTCTCTCTCTCCACCTACCTACTTACCTATCTACCACATTTCTCCCTCTCTCTATCCCTATAGCTGCTTACCTACCTACCTACTGTATTTCTCCCTCTCTCCCTCTACCTACCTACCTACCGTATTTCTCCTTGAATCTTATGGACAGAGTATTTTATGTCATAAAGGATAACATAATACCTGTGGCCCACTGCTCTCTCTGTATCCATCTACCTACCTTTTTTACAATTTTTTACATTTCCGTTGCGTGCACCTGGCACAGGTGTGACATCTACACAATCTATATATATACATATATCATTGGTGCTGTATTTCAAAGGAACGTTGTGTGAAAATTTGGTGGCGATCGGTGCAGGACTTTTGGAGATTACCTGTTTTGAACAAACTCATAGTTACATTTTCATTTGTATAGATGGGCTTCATTTTATTATCTCGCTTCCTTCCCTTCAGGGAGGGGCAGGCCATTGGGCAGCGCAAGACAGCCTGCCTGGGCTTCATTTCACACTTGTGGTGGGATTAGCGGAGCTGATGCGATGCGCTGAGCTCCTCTTCTTATCTCTCCCAAGCACTCTGCTCATTCAGCAAAAGTTCTGCGCCCACCTGCATGGTTGTGTGATTTGCGCCCGGCGTCAAGAAGCCAGAATTTCACCCTGCTGTCCGTTGTGCCCCTTCCTCTTGGTGAGCTGGCAACCCTGGCGCCAGAGTCCTAGGGAAGAAAGTCAACCAGCTTCCTTCCACGTAGAATCATCCCCCCCACCCCCGTGGGATGGCAGCTTTCCTTACGAAAGCCATGTAGATCTCCTTTACTCAATGTTGAGCGGTCTACTTTTCGATGCGTAATCTACAATACGATAGCAGAGTTGGAAGGGACCTTGGAGGTCTTCTAGTCCAGCCCCCTGCCTAGGCAGGAAGCCCTATACCGGTTCAGGCAAATGGCTCTCCAACATCTTCTTAAAGACTTCCAGTGTTGGGGCATTCACAACTTCTGGAGGCAACTTCTGTTCCAATGATTCATTTGTTCTCACTGTCAGGGAATTCCTCCTTAGTTCTAAGTTGCTTCTCTCTCTGATTAGTTTCCACCCATTGCTTCTTGTTCTACCATCAGGTGCTTTGGAGAATAGCTTGACTCCCTCTTCTTTGGGGCAACCCCTGAGATATTAGAACGTTGCTGTCTCCCCTAGTCCTTCTTTTCATTAATAGAATAATACAATAGCAGAGTTGGAAGGGGCCTTTGAGGTCATCTAGTCCAACCCTCTACCTAGGCAGGAAGCCCTATGCCGTTTCAGACCAATGGCTATCCAACATCTTCTTAAAGACTTCCAGTGTTGGGGCATTCACAACTTCTGGAGGCAACTTCTGTCCCACTGATTCATTGTCCTAACTGTCAGGAAATTTCTCTTCAGTTCCAAGTTGCTTCTCTCCTTGATTAGTTTCCACCCATTGCTTCTTGTCCTGCCCTCAGGTGCTTTGGAGAATAGTTTGACTTCCTCTTCTTTGGGGCAGCCCCTGAGATATTGGAATGCTGCTATCATCTCAGGGGTTGCCACAAAGAAGAGGGAGTCTTTTTAATCGGTATTTTTGCTCCTATTTCTCAAATTTCCCGCAAGGATAGGTTGGGCAAGATAATGATCCGCCTCTCTTAATACCTTCCTACAAACCTCTCTCTCTCTCTGCTCTCGTTCAGGTTGGGAAAAGGATAAGACATTGCAAGCCGCAGCAATGAAAACAAAATAGGAACTAGTTTTAGTCTAGTTGACATCGTCTGCCGCTCCCCTCTGGCCATCTATGCGCAATCTCCTTGTTTCCATGCTCTCTGAGCTTGGTGGTTTTCCTGCAGACGTTTCATTACCCAGCTAGGTAACGTCATCAGTGGTAGAAGGGAGTGAGGTTTGTAGCGAGGAGGAGGAGGAGGAGGAGGAGGAAGAGGCGGCCAATGGACTCCTTGGTGCTCTCTGAGCTGGGTGGTTTTCCCACAGATGTTTCATTACCCATGTTGGGGATAGCTCCTTTGAGAGACAGAAAGGTTGTGCAGAGGAATGTGCAGCTAGAGGAACGTTGCTAGTAAACACACAAATAGTATCTCAGACACTGTTAGTAAAAAACAACAGGTAGCTTTACTGGTGTTGTAAAACTAAACTACTGCTTCACAAGCAGTGATAGTAGATAGTGAGTCAAACAAAGTCCTTAACAAACAAACAATTGCTTACAGTTGCAATTTACGATTCTTCCTTCCTCCTAACAGTCAGTCACGGCAAACGAGCAGATAGCAATCAGTAGAGATATCGAGCAGAGAGAGAGTATGCGCTCTCCTGACTTCCTCTTATTGCCGAGATAATTACAGTCTCTAATTGCATTCAAACATCTTAAAGCAACAATGACCACCTCCTCCTCCTCCTCCTCTCCAGAAACCCCACTCCCTTCTAGCACTGAGGATGTTCCCTAGTTGGGTCATGAAACGTCTGCAAGGAAACCACCAAGCTTAGAGAGCACCAAGGACCCCACAGTCCTCCTCCTCCTCCTCCTCTTCTTCTTCCTCCTAATCCTCCTCCTCTTCTTCTTCTTCCTCCTCCTCCTCCTCTTCTCCACAGCCTCCTTTTCCTTCTAGCCCTGAGGATGTTCCCAAGTTGGGTCATGAAACGTCTGCAAGGAAACCACCAAGCTTAGAGAGCACCAAGGACCCCACAGTCCTCCTCCTCCTCCTCCTCCTCCTCTTCTTCTTCCTCCTCCTCCTCCTCTTCTCCACAGCCTCCTTTTCCTTCTAGCACTGAGGATGTTCCCTAGTTGGGTCATGAAACGTCTGCAAGAAAGCCACCAAGCTCAGAGAGCACCAGAGACCCCTCATGTCATCCCAGAGCTACGAATCTTCTCCTTCGTTGGCCGGTGTGGTTTTCTCCCACCAGAGTTCACGTCGGGCGTGAGGTTTTGGGGGGCGCACAACCCCGCTTGGCACCGAGAGAGGAAAGCAAAGCTTTGGAACAACTGGCACCTCTGCCTGGCAAACACCCAAATTCTGTGATCGCAGCGAAATTCACAAGCTGCCTCATTTGCAGGGCTGACAGCCTCGCAGAGTGCAAAATTTGGGAGCTTAATTGGAAAGCTTTTAAAACTCCCAAGGCAGAGACACGAGAAGGAGATTTAAAAAAAAAAACAACCACAATTGGGGGAGACATTGAGCTTCCCCAACCCGGCGCCCTCAAAAAGCTTGGATCCCATAAGGCTCCCCAAGCTGCAGCCGGCATCCCCCTGCAGCTCTCTCGGCTGGGACCGATGGGACCGATAGTCCAAAGCTTTGAAAGGAACCGATTCCAAAGTCTGCTTTAAGGCAACTAGATCAGAGGCATAGAATCAAAATCAGGTGGATTATAGGGGGTGGGGGTGGGGAATAACATGGGTTTTGTTATTTAAACAATACAATGCAATAGCAGAGTTGGAAGGGACCTTGGAGGTCATCTAGTCCAACCCCCTGCTTAGGCAGGAAGCCCTATGCCGTTTCAAACAAATGGCTCTCCAACATCTTCTTAAAGACTTGCAGTGTTGGGCCATTCACAACTTCTGGAGGCAACTTCTGTTCCACTGGTTAATTGTTCTCACTGTCAGGAAATTTCTCCTTAGTTCTAAGTTGCTTCTCTCCTTGATTAGTTTCCACCCATTGCTTCTTGTTCTGCCCTCAGGTGCTTTGGAGAATAGCTTGACTCCCTCTTCTTTGGGGCAACCCCTGAGATATTGGAAGACTGCTATCGTGTCTCTCTTAGTCCTTTTTTGCATTAAACTAGACATACCCAGTTCCTGCAACCGTTCTTCCTATGTTTTAGTCTCCAGTCCCTTAATCCTTTTATTTGTTAACTAACAAAGTTAGTTTGTATTTTAATCTGATTTATACTCTTTCTTTTAAAGTGATGTTCAAGATTTATCAGCTTTTGACATTCCTAAACTGATAAACAAGCTGGAGACTCCTTCCTGATAAGAAAGGTTTGTTAGTACAAATTGGGGTCTGGCTTATCTCTTTTGAACCCTAAACAACCTTTTTCCTTAGAATTTATTCCCCTTCAGACGTTCATGTTAATAAAGGTGTACACTATTATCCTGTCCAATCAACTCTCCTCCTTCAGGTTTCTTTGTTATATTAACCATAAAAGGGGATGCAACCTAAAGATCGGGGTTCCCTCTTTCAATGAATATTTGTCTGAATATTCTGATAAATTGTAATACAATGATCTAGACTGGAGACTAAAACATATGAAGAACGGTTGCAGGAACTGGGTAGGTTGTGCAGACCTTTTGATTTGCAAATGCAAAATTTTTGCGCACACTGAACCGGCAGGGAACCAGCCTATCCGCTGATCGAACGAGAAAGTCTCCCTCAAACATTTTCAGGGTTGCTCGGATTTTTCACACTGAGCCGTCTGAGGCATTTGAGGAGGGTTCTATTCAGACTTCAATTTGCTTTCATAAATGTACTAGCTGGCCACCCATGCTTCACGCCGAAACTACGTAATCGGGCTATGGAGGAGAAATTCGGTTGACAATCAGTGGTGGTCGGTGTTTGAAACCCATAAGGGAATATCGCTCCCACCATCTTGAGTCCGGAAGCCGTTCCATAGGTGGAAGGCATAAACATTTTGGTGAGGTACCGACGTTTAGGAGCCCCAGACCGCTCCTGAGGGAAGGAGTGGAACGTTTGCCAGTTTGAACTGAGGTAACGGAATGTGAGGCAACTGGCAGTTGGAACAGAGTTCTTTTCAGGTGGGGAGGGGGAGTAGAATGTCTAACTCCTTAGCATCAGAGTTTGTAGGCTTCAAGTTTGTAGGCTTTGCAGTTCTGGAGATTTCGTGATTTCGTGGTACTTGGCTTTTATATATATATATATACAGGTTTATTTATTTGTTGGATTTTTATACCGCCGTGATGACTTTGTAAGTCGTTCGAGGCAGCAAACATATCTAATTCTCCTTCCTCCCCCTGTGTTCCCCATTGCAACAACCCTGTGAGGTAGGTTGGGCAGAGAAAGAGGAACTGGCCCAAAGTCACCCAGCTGCATTTATTGCCTAAGTGGAACTAGAACTCCCCATCTCCTGGTGATTGGCCCAAAGTCACACAGCTGCATTTAGGTAATGCCTAAGTGGAACTAGAACTCCCCATCTCCTGGTGATTGGCTCAAAGTTACCCAGCTGGCTTTCATGCCAAGGGCGGGACTAGAACTCCCCGTCTCCTGACGATTGGCCCAAAGTCACCCAGCTGGCTTTCATGCCTAAGGTGAGACTAGAACTCCTTTTCTCCTGGTGATTGACCCAAAGTCAACCAACTGCTTTCGTAATTAAGGTGGAACTAGAACTCACCGTATGTTGGTAATTGGCCCCAACTCACCCAGCAGACTTCCATGCCTAAAGTGGGACTAGAACTCCCAATCTCCTGCTTTCTCGCCTGGTGCCTAACAGCTACACCCCAGTGGCTCTCGCTTCCCCAAGCAGCTCCAAATTACCACCTCAGGATCATTTCCTCACACGTGTGCCAAGTTAAGCATGCTCCAGTGCATTGCTCTCAGACAGGTGGCATGGCTACACCTTTAGCTCTCTTGGCTAAAAGGGAGCCTGTAGCTAATAGAGCCCAGCTCCAGCCAGACTCTTCCACTTCCTGCAGACACCCAGCGACTAGAGATGCTACCTTCCCGAAAGGGGGCTGGACTCCCCTCCCCCCCGCCCCATTGACCCCTTCCACCTGCCCTTGGCTGTAATCCTGTAAGTGCAGTTTCATGTTGCATTTCCACAGCTTCTCCCCATCCGAGAAGGACGGGCGACAAGCCCCATTTCTCTCAAACAACTATTGATCCTTCAGCTGTATAAAAAGGACGATGCCCTTCAGCTCCATCCCTGATGGAGCCCTTCCACTTGCCATGGATTACAGATCCACTCATCCCCAGCCTGCACGCAAGCTAATCCAGATGTGCCAGAAGTCCAGGTTGGAGATTCTAGCCAATTCAGCGGTTCTCCTTTCGCCCCCATGAAAGGGACGTCCCTGCTAGGTTTGCAGAACAACAGAGTTGGAAGGGACCTTGGAGGTCTTCTAGTCCAGCCCCCTGCTCAAGCAGGAGACCCTATAATATTTCAGACCAAGTGGCTGTCCGGTCTTTTCTTTAAAAAAAAACCAGTATTGTAGCACCCACCACTTCTGGAGGCAAGTAGTTCCATCCATCTATACATCCATCCATCCATCCATCCATTCATCCAACCCCACTGCTGGCTCTCTCTCTCTCTCCCTCCCTCCCTCCCTCCCTCCCTCCCTCTCTCTCTCTCTCTCTCTCTCTCTCCCCCACTCCCTCCCTCCTCTCTCTGAATCATAGAATCATAGGCCTGGAAGGGACCTTGGAGGTCTTCTAGTCCAACCGCCTGCTCAAGCAGGAGACCCTATACAGGGGTCTGCAAAGTCGGCTCTTTTAAGACTGGTGGCTCTTTTATGCTGGCTGGGGAACTCTGGGAGTTGAAGTCCACCAGTCTTAAAAGAGCCGACTTTGCAGACCCCTGTCCTATAATATTTCAGACCAAATGGCTGTCCGGTCTCTTCTTTAGACCCCCAGTGTTGGAGCACCACAACTTCTGGAGGCAGGAAATTCCACTGATTAATTGTCCTCAGTGTCAGAAAGTTTCTTCTTAGTTTCAAGTTGCTTCTCTCCTTGATTGATTTCCATCCATTGCTTCATCTTTTGCCTATTAGTGCTTTGGGAAATGCCCCTCTTCTTTGGGGCAGCCCCTCAAATATTGGAAGGCTTCTAACATGTCACCCCTAGTCTTTCTCTTCTGGACTTTTACCGAATGCAGAATGACAGAGTTGGAAGGGACTTTGGAGGTCTTCTAGTCCAACCCCCTGCTCACGCAGGAAAGCCTCTACCATTTCAACTAAATGGCTTGAAAACAACCTCCAGTGATGAAGCACACACAGCTTCTGGTGGCAAGTTGTCCCACTGGTTCATTGATTTCACTGTCAGGAAATTCCTCCTCAGTTCTAAGTTGCTTCTCTCCTTGATTAGTTTCCACCCATTGCTTCTTGTCCTGCCCCCAGGTGCCTTGGAGAAGAGCTTGACTCCCTCTTCTTTGGGGCAACCCCTGAGATATCGGAAGGCTGCTATCATGTCTCCCCTGGTCCTTCTTTTCATTACACTAGGCAAGCTTATCTAGTTAGTTAGTTAGTTAGTTAGTTAGTTAGTTAGTTAGTTAGTTAGTTAGTTAGTTAGTTAGTTAAATGTCTATGGAGATTCTCAGTCATCCAGTTCATGGTTAACCCAAATGTGGTCGCTTGGTGCTAAGTGTCCGCCTGCCCTCAAAGGCCACCACGTCCCATTCCCAACCCTTCTCTCCATCCTCCTGTGCGTTTTGGGCCCTTCCCAATTTCCCCTCCTTGTTTGACGCCCGGCCGTTTCCCGGCTCCCCATAACAAGCCAAACCCAGTTTAAAAGTTGTGAATGCTCCAACCCTGGAAGTCTTTAAGAAGATGTTAGATAGCCATTTGTCTGAAATGGTATAAGGTTCCTGCCCACGCAGGGGGTTGGACTAGAAGACCTACAAGGTCCCTTCCAACTCTGCTATTGTATTGTATTGTATTGTATTGTATTATTGTATTGTATTGTATTGTATTGTATTGTATTGTATTGTATTGTATTGTATTGTATTGTATTGTATTGTATTGTATTGTATTGTATTGTATTGTATTGTAAACAAAAGAGGGCTGCTTTCGATCCAAGACCCCCCCCCCCCCGCCCTCTGGCCCTTCTCTGCCCCCTCCAACCCCATTTCTCCCAAGACGGATTCCGGATTCCTTCCAGCTCCTTCCTTCCTCTCGCTTTCTCAAAGTTGGACGGCTTTTAAAAAGGGAGGCTTTTAAAAACTTTTAAAATTAAAATAGTATTATTATTATTATTTTTGATGAGTGCGGCGTTTTCTCTCCCACGTGGCCACTTTGAAGACTTCCATTCCCAGAATTCCCCAGGGATTTTTTTTATTTTAAAGTCCCCTTTTAAAAACACCACTCTTTAGACGTGTCAGAGAGGATCAATCCAGGCTGGCTCGTTCGGAGTCAAGTTATCCATTATTCAGGTTGCGTCTCTGTCCTTAACTCTCGGGATGCACTTAAACCGGGCGCTTAAAAGGAGGGGAGAAAAAGCAAAATAAAACAGGTTCAGACCCTTCCTTCTTCGCCAGGACGTGTTGTCCTCGACTTACAACGGTTCGCGTAGTGACCGAGGTTACGACGCTACCGAAAAAAGTGACTTTGGACCGTTTTTTCGCTCGCTAACCGCTCGCAGCGTTCCCCTGGCCACAGGACCAAAATCCAGATGCTTGGCAATGGGCTCATCTTTATGTCGGCTGCAGCGTCCCGCCATCACGTGATCCCCTTTTGCGACCTTCTGAGAAGAGAAGTTAACCCGGAAGCCAGGTTCACTTAATGACCGTGCTACTGACTTAACAGCTGCAGTGATTCGCTTAACAACGGTGGCAAGAGAAGTTGTAAAATGGGACAAAACCCTCTCCAGAAATGTCTCGTTTAGCAACATAAGTTCTGGGTTGGGGTCGTAAGTCAAGGACTACCTGTATAAAGAGAGTGATAAAAATGGATTTAGCCCTACAGTTTTTCTGTTCCAAAGAAGAAAAGGCTTCGAACACGCTGTGTTTATTTCTTTATTCTTTAAAAAAAAAGGCAATTTGTGCACAGAGACTGGAGCACCGTTTAAATAGCAAATAGTTTAAATAGCAAATAGTTTAAATAGCAAATAGTTTAAATAGCAAATAGTTTAAATAGCAAATAAATTTTAAAGGCTGTTTCTATACAGGTATAAGGTCCTCGATTAGCGACCATAACTGAGCCCAATATTTCTGTTGCCAGGTGAGATGGTTGTTAAGGGAGTTTTGCACTCCATTTTATGACTTTTTTTTTTGCCCCAGTTGCTAAGTAAATTTCATGCTTAAGGTGGGACTAGAACTCCCCACCTCCTGGTGATTGACCCAAAGTCACCCAGCTGGCTTTCATGTCTAATGTGAGACTAGAACTCCCCGTCTCCTGGTGATTGACCCAAAGTCACCCAGCCACCTTTAATGCCTAAGATAGAACTAGAACTCCCTGTCTCCTGGTCACTGGCCCAAAGTCACCCAGTTGGCTTTCATGTCTAATGTGAGACTAGAACTCTCCATGTGATTGGCCCAAAGTCACTCAGCCTCTTTCATGCAGTAAGGCGGAACTAGAACTCCCTGTCTCCTGGTGATTGGCCCAAAGTCACCCAGTTGGCTTTCATGTCTAATGTAGTACTAGAACAATCCATGTGATTGGCCCAAAGTCACCCAGTTGGCTTTCATGCCTAGGGCGGGACTAGAACTCACCATCTCCTGGTTTCTAACCCGGTGCCTTCACATTAGACCAAACACCTTCTTGCTCTTTGACTTTTTTGACCATGCTTCGCAGACCCCTCCCCACCCCGAATGTACATGAAGCATTTCCCAGAGACCCCGATCCTATCAGACCAGAGAGCAACTTAAAGTCCAGCAGCTTCTTCTTCGCCCTGATTAATACTAAACTTGAAATCCTTTTCCAATTACTGGGAAGTAACGTCTCGTTCAGTGGCTGCTCTAGACGCGCAGCCAAAATCTTAATGCAACTTAGAGAAAACGGACTCAAAAGTGCCCCTTGGGGAATGATGCCCGGGTGCCGCCCGTCTTCTCTGCCCAAGTGCTTCCAATGCAAGAATTGGCTTCAGTCTTTGTGAGCCTATTTGCACGAGTGAAAAACCTCCCCTGCTTTGATGGGAGTCCTGCAGGTTAGAAAACTGGAACTGTAGGGGGGGGTTGAAAAAAAATCCATCGTAGAATATTAAAAAGCACCTTTTCTGTTGTAGGAAAGCCAAGACACAATACAATACAATAGCAGAGTTGGAAGGGACCTTGGAGGTCTTCTAGTCCAACCCCCTGCATGGGCAGGAACCTTATACCATTTCAGACAAATGGCTATCCAACATCTTCTTAAAGACTTCCAGGGTTGGGGCATTCACAACTTCTGGAGGCAAGCTGTTCCAGAGGTTAATTGTTCTAACTGTCAGGAAATTTCTCCTTAGTTCTAAGTTGCTTCTCTCCTTGATTAGTTTCCACCCGTTGCTTCTTGTCCTGCCCCCAGGTGCCTTGGAGAATAGTTTGACTCCCTCTTCTTTGTGGCACCCTCTGAGATATCGGAACACTGCTATCATGTCTCCCCTGGTCCTTCTCTTCATCAAACTAGACATACCCAGCTCCTGCAACCGTTCTTCATATGTCTTAGTCTCCAGTCCCCTAATCCTCTTGGTTGCTCTTCTCTGCACTCTTTCCAGAGTCTCCACGTCTTTTCTACATCGTGGCGACCAAAACTGTATGCAGTATTCCAAGTGTGGCCTTACCAAGGCACCATACAGTGGCATTAACACTTCACGTGATCTAGATTCTCTCCCTCTGTTGATGCAGCCTAGAACTGTGTTGGCTTTTTTGGCAGCTGCTGCACACGGCTGGCTCATATTTAAATGGTTGTCCACTAGGATTCCAAGATCCCTCTCACAGTTGCTACTATTGAGCAAGGTACCACCTATACTGTACTTGTGCATTTGGTTTTTCTTGCCTATACGTAGGACCTTACTTTTTTCACAATTGAATTTCATTTTATTAGACAGTGCCCAATGTTCAAGTTTGTCTAGATCCTTCTGTATCTTAAGCCTATCTTCTGGAGTGGTGGCTATTCCTGCCTGCCACAGATAAGCTCTTCAAAGTAGCAAAAGTTTATTATGTGTACGGGTCAGCGATAGGCTTGCAGCCCATACAAACATGTCTGAACCCCCAAGTATTGACAAGGCTTGTCTCTTATACCCTCGGTGACGTAGACATTCCCATTCTCCTACATCTACCCAAATATGGAGGTGGGGGACCAGTGGTGGGTTTCAAATTTTTTTAGAACCTACTCTGTAGGTGTGGCCTATTTTGTGGGCGTGGCTTGGCAGTCATGTGACAGGGTGGGAGTGGCCACCCTTTAAAATGTGGTGAAACTCATTTAACAACGTTCTTGCTTAGCAACCAAAATTTTGAACTCAATTGTGATGATAAATTCTTTCTTTCTTTCTTTCTTTCTTTCTTTCTTTCTTTCTTTCTTTCTTTCTTTCTTTCTTTCCTTCTTTCCTTCTTTCCTTCTTTCCTTTCCTTTCCTTTCCTTCCCGTTGGGTCACTGGCAGCGGCGGGCCAGATTTACTTCCAGGTACGCCGGTGGAACCCCTCTCACCGGTTCTCTAAATTTCACCAACTGGCTCTCGCGAGTAGGTGCGAGCCTGCAGAAACCCACCACTGTGGGGGACTCAAAAACCTACAAGTTGCCACAGTTTGCTTAGGTCGACAAGATATATGCATTCAGAGGCTATTTGTGGCTAGCAAGGAGATAAATGGGGAAGTTGCTGGGAAAAGATCGTGGGAGCAACCCAGCAAACAGGATGCTGTCTGGGGCAGGACCTTTTTGCAAGTACAGCAGTATATTGAGCACAGCTCGCAATCTTACTTCTTGACCAAAGGTTACTTGACCAATGTTTCAGGCCTAGGCCAGCCCTCGACCTCTGTATCTTCCGTTGCTACCTCATTTCAGTGGCTTCTAACTTGGAACAGTCACTGAATGAGCTGATGTAAGTCGAGGGCTACCTGCGATGCATTTCAAAAAGAATTTAAACAAATAATGCATTGCAAAAATACAGTGAAAAAATGCCATAAAAATATTTAAAAAATGCATTGCAAAAAATAAAATAATAATGCATTGCAAAAATAAAAAAACAATGTTGAATCTTCCACTTGGTGCAGAGTTTGTTTCCCAATTGATGTCGGGGTAGTTAAAATCTCCCATTACTATTGCAGTGTGCTTCCTACATACCTTAGTTAGCTGGTTAGCAAAAAGTACATCCACTTCCTCGGGCTCCTTAGCCCTCGTCAGCTGGCCATACTTTCCCTACAGGGATTTGAACTGGTGCTCTCCAGCATTCGAAGCAGGCTTCTCTATGCCTTGAGCTAACCAGTTTCCCTGATTACATCATCCTTTCTACAGGACTTTATTGATAACAATATATCCACTTCATATATATATAGCTCAAGACATAGAGAAGCCTGCTTCCAATGCTGGAGAGCACCAGTTCAAATCCCTGTAGGGAAAGTATGGCCAGCTGACGAGGGCTAAGGAGCCCGAAATGGATCCATCCTGGTCTCTTAATTAATTATTATTAATCATCCCTTAAAGAAATTTAACACATATCTAAAAAGACAGCAGCAATTTAATAGGTCTCTGTCTGGATGGTCTCTAGGTTGAGTCGAAGGACAGAGAAGGATGACAAGTTTGTCTCCTCCCTTGAATAGGCCTAACAGGAAGCTGTAACAATATATCCACTTCATCAATAAAGTCCTGTAGAAAGGATGATGTAATCAGGGAAACTGGTTAGCTCAAGACATAGAGAAGCCTGCTTCCAATGCTGGAGAGCACCAGTTCAAATCCCTGTAGGGAAAGTATGGCCAGCTGACGAGGGCTAAGGAGCCCGAAATGGATCCATCCTGGTCTCTTAATTAATTATTATTAATCATCCCTTAAAGAAATTTAACATATATATATATATATATATATATATATATATATATATATATATATATATATATATATATATATATATATATATATATATATATACAATACAATACAATACAATACAATACAATACAAATATACAATACAATACAATACAATAGCAGAGTTGGAAGGGACCTTGGAGGTCATCTAGTCCAACCCCCTGCCTAGACAGGAAGCCCTATACCGTTTCAGACAAATGGCTCTCCAACATCTTCTTAAAGACTTGCAGTGTTGGGGCATTCACAACTCCTGGAGGCAACTTCTGTTCCACTGGTTAATTGTTCTCACTGTCAGGGAATTCCTCCTCAGTTCTAAGTTGCTTTTCTCCTTGATTAGTTTCCACCCATTGCTTCTTGTTCTGCCCTCAGGTGCTTTGGAGAATAGCTTGACTCCCTCTTCTTTGTGGCAACCCCTGAGATATCGGAAGACTGCTATCATGTCTCCCCTGGTCCTTCTTCTCATTAAACTAGACATACAATACAATAGCAGAATTGGAAGGGACCTTGGAGGTCTTCTAGTCCAACCCCCTGTCTAGGCAGGAAGCCCTATACTGTTTCAGACAAATGGCTATCTAACATCATCTTAAAGACTTCCAGTGTTGGGGAATTCACAACTTCTGGAGGCAACTTCTGTTCCACTGATGAATTGTTCTAAATGTCCGGAAATTTCTCCTTAGTTCTAAGTTGCTTCTCTCCTTGATTAGTTTCCACCCATTGCTTCTTGTCCTAACAATGCAGACAACTAACCAGTGGAAGAGTTTCCTCCAGAGGTTGTGGGTGCTTCATCCCTGCAGTTTTTCAAGAAGAGACTGGACAGCCATTTTCTGCAATGGTGTGGGATTTCCTGCTTGAGTTGGGGGTTGGACTAGAAGACCTCTGAGGTCCCTTCCAACGCTGTTATTCTGAACTTTAAGGCTTGCCCAGACTCACCAAGAATCCCCGACGTTCCCAAGCTTCTTGGTAGGGAAGGAAAACGCACCGGGTCAATAAAAAGCTCAGCATTTAATTTTCCGCCTTCAAATTTTAATCAGAGACCGTCTCTAGCTCTCATTAGCTTGATTTGAAACGGAGAAGTCAAATTATTTGAGCTAATTGGAATTAGCACTTGCAGTCCAGAAAGTCGCCATCGGTAGGAGGAACGAGGCGCTTTCTAGGAAATAATTGCCTCCGCCACAGGAGAGAGAGGTCAAAAAAGGCAAGATGGCAGCTGCAACACATCCGAAGGGAGCGGGGCCTTTTCTGTGTGACCCTTTAAAAAAAAAAAAATAACGCCATGGAGGACTTGATCAACAAGCCTAGAATCGGCAAAGCTGATTTCTGCCCTCTCCCAATGAAAGGGCTGGAGGTATATCCAGGGTTGGGATCTCAGAAGCAGCCAGCAGCCACTCCCCTGGCTATCCCCAGTTCTTTGAAAAAGAAGATTTCAGGACTCATGGGGGGGGGGGGTTCCCAAGACTTGGTGACTCCCAAACTATGTTGGCAAGTCCAGAAACAATGGATGGAAACTACTCAAGGAGAGAAGCAACCTGGAATTAAAGAGAAAGAGGAGGAGGAGGGGAGGAGGAGGGGAGGAGGAGGAAGGAGAAGAGGAGGAGGATAAAAGAGAAGGAGAAGAGGAGGAGGGAGGAGGAGGAGGAGGAAGGAGAAGAGGAGGGGGAGGAGGAGAAGAGGAGGAGGAAAGAGAAAGAGGAGGAGAAGAGAAGGAGGAGGAAGGAGAAGGAGGAAGGAGGAGGAGGAGGAGGAAGAGAAGAAGAAGAAGGGAGGAAGGAGAAGAAGAAGGGAGGAAGGAGGAAGAAGAAGAAGAAGAAGAAGAAGAAGAAGTGAGGAAGGAGGAGGAGGAGGAAGAAGAAGAAGAGGAAGAAGAAGGGAGGAAGGAGAAGAAGAAGGGAGGAAGGAGAAGAAGAACGGAGGAAGGAGGAGGAAGAAGAAGAATGGAGGAAGGAGAAGAAGGAGAAGAAGGGAGGAAGGAGGAAGAAGAAGAAGAAGAAGAAGAAGAAGAAGAAGAAGAAGAAGAAGAAGAAGAAGAAGAAGAAGAAGAAGAAGAAGAAGAAGAAGAAGAAGAAGAAGAACATTTTCTCCACTGGTGGCTTCAGCAAGAGACCAGCTGAGCCAAATGCCTCCTAATTAAATTTAACCAGACCTTTGATCAGCCACGGGAAGCTGCCCAGCCCAGCCAGAGTCGGGCCTTCCTCCCCTCCTTCTCAGCCCAGCCTCCTGCTCTGGGTCACAAGGTAAGGAGATGCTCCAGCCTCCAAGGTGAGGCCCGGAGGGGACCCCCGGGAGCCTTCTCCCTCCCTCCCTCCCTCCCCCTCCCTCCTGCTTTCCTGCATTCCTTCGCTCTCCCCCATCTGCACTGTGATTCCCCCCTCTGCCCCCCCCTTCCACTTCCTGCCAGATCGGCTGTCACTTTAATTATCTCTCGGCCTCCAGATGTTGGCAGGTAACCCAGCCAGCTTCAAGCATCAAAGCATTACCAGGTCGGAGTCTTTGTCTCTTCCCCGGGATTTTCCTGCACAGCGTCGCTTGCTCTCAATTAAGGCGTGAAAAAGAGGGGGGGGGGAGCTTCTCCTAAAAGGGAGAGGATGGGGAGGGGGGGTTTGAAAGGGCACGGCAGGGGCAATTCACCCCCCCCCCACACACACACACACTCCCCTTGGCCACCATGAGTCTTCTAGTCCAGCCCCCTAGCAGGAGACCCTGTGCCATTTCAATCAGGATGGAGATGGAAGGGACCTTGGAGGTCTTCTAGTCCAACCCCCTGCTCAAGCAGGAGACCCTGTGCCATTTCAATCAGAATGGAGCTGGAAGGGACCTTGGAGGTCTTCTAGTCCAACCCTCTGCTCAAGCAGGAGACTC
Organism: Rhabdophis nuchalis; assembly: GCA_039707465.1. Lineage (NCBI taxonomy): Eukaryota > Metazoa > Chordata > Lepidosauria > Squamata > Natricidae > Rhabdophis > Rhabdophis nuchalis. The sequence goes on along the minus strand of CM077645.1, from coordinate 224,650,840 downwards.
TATGCCGTTTCAATCAGGATGGAGATGGAAGGGACCTTGGAGGTCTTCTAGTCCAACCCCCTGCTCAAGCAGGAGACCCTTTGCCGTTTCAATCAGAATAGAGCTGGAAGGGACCTTGGAGGTCTTCTAGTCCAACCCTCTGCTCAAGCAGGAGACCCCATGCCGTTTCAATCAGAATGGAGATGGGAGGGACCTTGGAGGTCTTCTAGTCCAACCCCCTGCTCAAGCAGGAGACCCTTTGCCGTTTCAATCAGAATAGAGCTGGAAGGGACCTTGGAGGTCTTCTAGTCCAACCCCCTGCTCAAGCAGGAGACCCCATGCCGTTTCAATCAGAATGGAGATGGGAGGGACCTTGGAGGTCGTCTAGTCCAACCCCTGCTCAAGCAGGAGACCCTGTGCCATTTCAATCAGAATGGAGCTGGAGGGCACCTTGGAGGTCTTCTAGTCCAACCCCTGCTCAAGCAGGAGACCCTGTGCCATTTCAATCAGAATGGAGCTGGAAGGGACCTTGGAGGTCGTCTAGTCCAACCCCTGCTCAAGCAGGAGACCCTGTGCCATTTCAATCAGGATGGAGCTGGAAGGGACTTTGGAGGTCTTCTAGTCCAACTCTCTGCTCAAGCAGGAGACCCTATGCCATTTCAATCAGAATAGAGCTGGAGGGCACCTTGGAGATCATCTAGTCCAACCCCCAACCCAAGCGGGAGACCCTACACCATTTCTGACAGATGGCAGTTCAGTCTCTCCTTGAAAGCCTCCAGGGATGAAGCTCCCACAACTTCCGAAGGCAACTTCCGTTCCATGGGTTGATTGTTCTCACTGTGAGGAAATTCCTCCTTATTTCCAGGTTGAATCTCTCCTTGGTCAGTTTCCATCCATTCTTCCTTCTCTGGCCTTTGGGGGCCTTGGAGAATAGCTTGACCCCCTTCCTCCTCTCTGGGGCAGCCCCTCAAATACTGGAAGATGCTCTCCTGTCTCCCCTGGTCCTTCTCTTCCCTAGACCAGCCAGGCCCAGTTCCTGCAACCGTCCATCGTAGGTTTGAGCCTCCAGTCCCTTTAATCATCCTGGTTGCTCTTCTCTGCTCTCTTTCCAGAGTCTCACTAATAATGAAGAATTTATTTTTATTATTAAATTTATACCCCGCCCTTCTCCAAATGGACCCTGAGGAAGCCCAGGCCCATGTTAAGGCTTCCTGCCCCCCCTCAAGCCGAGCATCCCCCCCCCCCCCAGGGCCTTATGAAATAATCAGAGCCAGTTAGCAGCCACGGACGGATGGAGGGGGGGGGAGTCCACGGAGGAGGCACTTGGGGGTAACGTGTCTAAAAGGGGATTTTAAAAGGCTCCATCCCTTGGTTAGCCAATGGGTCATCTGGTCCTTTGTGCATGCAGCCCCCCCACCCTCCCTGTCTCTCTCACACACAGGGAGGCAGACACACACTCAAAGGCACTCACAACCACACACGGGTGTGGCGTCTCCTCCGGGTCACCCAAGATTTCTACTGACCGGGGAGAAGTTTTGTCCCATTCCACAGAGACAGGCCGAGGGAGGGGATGAATAGCCAGGAGGGCTGAGGGGGGCGTGGAGGGGGAAGGAAGGGTCTGATTTAAGCACCCATCTCTCCCCTGGGGAAACGGGAGGAAGAGGAAGAGGAGGAGGAAGAGGGCGCTGGCCTCTTTTGAATTTTTAATGTTTACGTGCTGCTTTTACATTTTAATGTTTTATGGTTTGCCACCAGGAGAGCCTCTGTGGAGAAGATGGGCACTTTAGACAGGATGGCAAAAGGCAGACAGATGGAGGGATGGATGGATGGATGGATGGATGGATGGATGGATGGATGGATGGATGGATAGATAGATAGATAGATAGATAGATAGATAGATAGATAGATAGATAGATAGATAGATAGATAGATAGATAGATAGATCAGACAGACAGACAGACAGACATACAGAAGATGGGTGGGTGGATGGATGGATGGATGGATGGGGATGGATAGAAGATAGATAGATAGATAGATAGATAGATAGATGGATGGATGGATGGATGGATGGATGGATGGATGGATGGATGGATGATGAATAGATAGAGATGGATGGATGGATGGATGGATGGGGATGGATGGATGGATGGATAGATAGATGGATGGATGGATGGATGGATGGATGGATGGATGGATGGATGATGAATAGATAGAGATGGATGGATGGATGGATGGGGATGGATGGATGGATGGATGGATAGATGGATGTCTGATTTAAGCACCCATCTCTCCCTTGGGGAAACGGGAGGAAGAGGAAGAGGAGGAGGAAGAGGGCGCTGGCCTCTTTTGAATTTTTAATGTTTACGTGCTGCTTTTACATTTTAATGTTTTATGGTTCGCCACCAGGAGAGCCTCTGTGGAGAAGATGGGCACTTTAGACAGGATGGCAAAAGGCAGACAGATGGATGGATGGATGGATGGATGGATGGATGGATGGATGGATGGATGGATGGATGGATAGATAGATAGATAGATAGATAGATAGATAGATAGATAGATAGATAGATAGATAGATAGATAGATAGATAGATAGATAGATAGATAGATAGATCTTCCTGAAGCAGGCATTGTGATACCCTCTGGCTGGACCCCAGCATCTGCCCCTCTCCCGGTGGGGGTCCCAGAGGCTTCCTGGATTTTGCTCTGCTTTTGAAGACATTTCCTTACCTGACAAGCTAACATCATCAGTGCCAGAATGGAGTGGGGTTTGTGGAGAGGAGGGGGAGGAAGGGGAGGGGCAGGGGTTGGGGGAGGACTGTGGGATCCTATGTGTTCCGTGAGTTGGGTTGTTTCCATGCAGACGTTTCATTACCCAACTAGGTAGCATCATCAGTGATCTTCCCTTCTTTTTTCTTCCTATCTCCCTCCCTCCCTCCCTCCCTCCCTCCCTCCCTCCTTCCTTCCTTCCTTCCTTCCTTCTGTTTGCAGGGAGGAGGAGGAGGAGGAGGAGGAGGAGGAGGACTGTGGGATCCTTGGTGCTCTCTGAGCTTGTAGACATTTCATCACCCAACTAAGCAACATCATCTGGAGAGAGGAAGGGTTTGCACTGTCTCTATTTATTTATTTATTTATTTGATTTGATTTGATTTTTATACCGCAACCGATGTCCCTGAAGGGACTCAGGGCGGTGCACAGGAAGTTAAAAATAGATGTACAAACATATAAATAAATACGAACATATAATAGATAAGACTACAACAATAACATCTATTTAAATTTAGAGCGGCCTGTGCTAAAAATACCCTAGAAAATTACCAGTGAATTAAAATCAGTTTAAAACAATTTAAAACTCAGTCTATAGGGGTGGTCTCGGGGGGCTAGGCTAGGCCGGCTAGATGAAAGAAATGAGTCTTCAGACATTGGCGGAAGAGGCGGAGGTCCGTGGTGGTCCGGAGATCGAATACGAACGAATGGTTCCTCCTGTGAGCATTGGTGGGAGGGGTCTTGTAGTTCCTCGAGTGGGGCATTGCCCTGTGGTAAGTAAGGGTCTCCCTGAATTGCTAAGACCCCCGAAATCAAGTCAGTTCCCACAACGATCCAAGAGGATGTGGGATAGCCATCTGCCCTCTTTCTAGAGTCTCCACATCTTTATTACAGTGTGGTGACCCAAACTGGATGCAGGACTCTAGGTGTGGTCTTACTAGGGCTTTATAGAGTGGTATAAGGACCTCCCTTGATCTTGATTCTATCCCTCTATTAATGCAATTGAGGATTGCATTGGCTTTTTTGGCAGCTGCTGCCCACGGCTGGCTTCTATTTCACTGGTTGTCCACTAAGACTCCAAGATCCCTCTCCCAGTTACTGCTATTAAGCAGTTTCACCCAGTCTACAGTGAGAGAGTTTGACCACTGGAAGCTTTCAAGAAGAGACCGGACTGTTAACTGTCAGAAATGGTGTAGGCCTCTTGCTTGGGTGGGGGAGGGATGGACAGTTGGACTAGATCTGGGGTCTCCAACCTTTGCAACTTTAAGTCTGAAGGACTTCAGCTCCCAGAATTCTCCAGCCAGCTTTGCTGGCTGGAGAAGTCTGGGAGCTGAAGTCCTTCAGACTTAAAGTTGCAAAGGTTGGAGACCCCTGGACTAGATGACTTACAAGGTCCCTTTGAACTCTGTTATTGGAGATGTAGGTCCAGAACTGGTAAATTTATGTGAATGTTCTAGAAATAGGAGTGTCCAACCTGGATGACTTGTGGACTTCAACTCCCAGAATTCCGGGGAGTCCACAAGTCTCCAAGCCAACTTTGGACCCTTCTGCTCTAACTGGTCCAAAGTTTCACCTCGAAACTTCTGCTCACCATCTTCTGCCAGGTTCAACGACCATTCATGATCCACGTTGGAGAATCCCCACATCATTATATGCAATCCTGCCTTAATTACACAGCCGATAAAGATTGCAGAGGACCTGTTGGTCCATTAGAGGCCATTAATGGGCGGGTGGGGAGGGGAGAGCCATTAAAGTTACTCTGCAGTGGTTGTTGCTACTAAGCCTTTATGCTGGCAACGACACAGGAAAAAAATTCCCTACAGCTTTCATGGCAAAGTGGTTCGTGTGGCCCATCCCTCTATCGTGATCCACTTAAGGACGTCTTCTTCCGCCCTTCCATTAAGGACTTTGCGAGGAAACCACAGTGCTCGGGTCCTGCTGCCAAGTTCTCTGAGGATCCAGATATCCTCACCCAATGGATGATGGACCTTTTAAAAGCTTTGGAGAAGGACCACGCCAGTTTGCCAGCCCTCCTCCGTTAATTAAGTAGTTCGACCAAGACTTTGAAAGAACACAATGAATCTTGCTAATAAAAATGGTGACGGTTCACCAAGGTTAGCAGATGCAACTAGAAGTACCTACTATTTCCATAGCAAGGAAAATCCCAGACTTTAAAAAAGCGTGCAGAGAAGAGGAACGAAAATGATTAGGGGACTGGAGGCTAAAACATATGAAGAACGGTTGCAGGATGGTGGCTGGTCTAGTGAAGAGAAGGACCAGGGGAGACAGGAGAGCATCTTCCAATAGTTGAGGGGCTGGCCCAGAGAGGAGGAAGGGGGTCCAGCTCTTCTCCAAAGGACCTCTGAAGGCTAGAGAAAGAAGAATGGGTGGAAACTGACTGAGGAGAGATTCAACCTGGAAATAAGGAGGGATTTCCTGACAGTGAGAACCATCAACCCATGGAAGAGAAGTTGCCTCCGGACGTTGTGGGAGCTTCATCCCTGGAGGCTTCCAAGAAGAGACTGGACTGCCACCTGTCAGAAATGGTGCATGGTCTGCTTGGGAAGGAGGTTGGACTAGATGGCCTTCAAGGTCCCTTCCAACTGTTATTCTAATCAGCGGAAGGATTTGTCTTCCGAAGTTGTGAGAGCTTCATCCCTGGAGGCTTTCAAGAAGAGACTGGACTGCCACCTGTCAGAAATGGTGTAGGGCAGGGGTCCCCAACCTTTTTGGCACCAGGCACCGGTTTTGATGTTAAAAAAATTCCGTGGACCGGTAGCCATGGCTCGGCCGGCGTAGAGGGGGAGCGGAGGGGAGGGGGTACAGGCAGCGCATGCACGCGGGGTGGTGGTGTGTGAGTCGGCTCACTCGCCCCTCTCGGGCCCCCAACGTCGCGAACGGCCACGCCTGCGCTCTCCCATCCCCAGCGCGTGCTCTGCCCAGTGGGCTGCTCCCTCCTCCTCCTCTCCGGCCCTTTCTAAGAGTTGCGCTGCTCACTGAGTCCCGGTTCCCATCAAGCCACGGACCGGCACCGGTCCGCGGACCGGGCGTTGGGGACCCCTGGTGTAGGGTCTCCTGCTTGAGCAGGGTGGGGTGGGGTTGGACTAGATGACCTACAAGGTCCCCTCCAACTCTTTTTAGATTAACAATCTAAAAAGATAAAAGCAGGAACGATTAAATTGATTGTTTTATTCAAAGAGGAAAAGATAATTTCATTTGAATATCACTTCTGGATTTTGTGCTTGTGGAGAAAAAGAAATGTAACTTTGACTTTGGTTTTGTTGATCAGAAAGATTTGTCCTTATAGAAACTAGTTATATATTAAGTTATATATTAGACTAGTTTTATATTAACGTATAAAAGCAAAAAGTTGAGGATGGAGTATTTTTATCTTGTACTGTGCTGAGATGATACAATACAATACAATACAATACAATACAATACAATACAATACAATACAATACAATACAATACAATAGCAGAGTTGGAAGGGACCTTGGAGGTCATCTAGTCCAACCCCTGCGTGGGCAGGAACCTTATACCATTTCAGACAAATGGCTGTCTAACATGGCTATCTAAGATGAGTTGGAAGTCAATGCCCCTTTTCTTTCTTTCTTTCTTTTTCTTTCTTTCTTTCTTTCTTTCTTTCTTTCTTTCCTTCCTTTCTTTTTCCTTCCTTCCTTTTTTCCTTTTTTCTTTCTCTTCCCCCTTTTATCTCACCCCCCTTTTCCCCATTCTTTTCCCTTCCCTTAGTTTCCTATTTTATTTTCTGTCTGTATTTTATATAATATAACAAATAAAATTTGAGAAAATGAGTAAATACGATCAAGTCATTTTGAAGGCAGGCCCTGCATCATCAGAAGAAACGCAGGAAGTGCAGGCCAGATATTATTTTCAGAAGCCCAAATCAATTAGAGAGAAGGTCAACTATACAGGAACTCAACTTATGACCCTAATGCCCATCACAGTCATGTGACCGACCTGATTTTATGACATTTTTTGCAATGGTTGTTAAGTGAATGTCACAGCCGTTAAGCAATTCAAGAAATAAACATGATTCCCTGCAGCGTATTAAACTTGGTTAGTGTAAACCTGGATTGGGTGTTTCTTGATGTTTAATGTGTGCAATACCAGCCCTTTGCGCTAGTTTAGAATTGATGTATTGTACAATTCGATACAATTTGGATGTTATTTCAATAAAGTCATTTTTGGCGTGAAGGCACCCCATGAAAGCCAGCTTTGCATTCGCATCCTTTTAGAGCAGGGGTCTCCAACCTTTGCAACTTTAAGTCTGAAGGACTTCAGCTCCCAGACTTCTCCAGCCAGCTTTGCATTTGCATCCTTTTAGAGCAGGGGTCTCCAACCTTTGCAACTTTAAGTCTGAAGGACTTCAGCTCCCAGACTTCTCCAGCCAGCTTTGCATTTGCATCCTTTTAGAGCAGGGGTCTCCAACCTTTGCAGCTTTAAGTCTGAAGGACTTCAGCTCCCAGACTTCTCCAGCCAGCTTTGCATTTGCATCCTTTTAGAGCAGGGGTCTCCAACCTTTGCAGCTTTAAGTCTGAAGGACTTCAGCTCCCAGACTTCTCCAGCCAGCTTTGCATTTGCATCCTTTTAGAGCAGGGGTCTCCAACCTTTGCAACTTTAAGTCTGAAGGACTTCGGCTCCCAGACTTCTCCAGCCAGCTTTGCATTTGCATCCTTTTAGAGCAGGGGTCTCCAACCTTTGCAGCTTTAAGTCTGAAGGACTTCAGCTCCCACACTTCTCCAGCCAGCTTTGCATTCGCATCCTTTTAGAGCAGGGGTCTCCAACCTTTGCAGCTTTAAGTCTGAAGGACTTCAGCTCCCAGACTTCTCCAGCCAGCTTTGCATTTGCATCCTTTTAGAGCAGGGGTCTCCAACCTTTGCAGCTTTAAGTCTGAAGGACTTCAGCTCCCAGACTTCTCCAGCCAGCTTTGCATTTGCATCCTTTTAGAGCAGGGGTCTCCAACCTTTGCAACTTTAAGTCTGAAGGACTTCAGCTCCCAGACTTCTCCAGCCAGCTTTGCATTCGCATCCTTTTAGAGCAGGGGTCTCCAACCTTTGCAGCTTTAAGTCTGAAGGACTTCAGCTCCCACACTTCTCCAGCCAGCTTTGCATTCGCATCCTTTTAGAGCAGGGGTCTCCAACCTTTGCAGCTTTAAGTCTGAAGGACTTCAGCTCCCAGACTTCTCCAGCCAGCTTTGCATTTGCATCCTTTTAGAGCAGGGGTCTCCAACCTTTGCAGCTTTAAGTCTGAAGGACTTCAGCTCCCACACTTCTCCAGCCAGCTTTGCATTCACATCCTTTTAGAGCAGGGATCTCCAACCTTTGCAACTTTAAGTCTGAAGGACTTCAGCTCCCAGACTTCTCCAGCCAGCTTTGCATTTGCATCCTTTTAGAGCAGGGGTCTCCAACCTTTGCAGCTTTAAGTCTGAAGGACTTCAGCTCCCAGACTTCTCCAGCCAGCTTTGCATTCGCATCCTTTTAGAGCAGGGGTCTCCAACCTTTGCAGCTTTAAGTCTGAAGGACTTCAGCTCCCAGACTTCTCCAGCCAGCTTTGCATTCGCATCCTTTTAGAGCAGGGGTCTCCAACCTTTGCAGCTTTAAGTCTGAAGGACTTCAGCTCCCAGACTTCTCCAGCCAGCTTTGCATTTGCATCCTTTTAGAGCAGGGGTCTCCAACCTTTGCAGCTTTAAGTCTGAAGGACTTCAGCTCCCAGACTTCTCCAGCCAGCTTTGCATTTGCATCCTTTTAGAGCAGGGGTCTCCAACCTTTGCAGCTTTAAGTCTGAAGGACTTCAGCTCCCAGACTTCTCCAGCCAGCTTTGCATTTGCATCCTTTTAGAGCAGGGGTCTCCAACCTTTGCAGCTTTAAGTCTGAAGGACTTCAGCTCCCAGACTTCTCCAGCCAGCTTTGCATTTGCATCCTTTTAGAGCAGGGGTCTCCAACCTTTGCAGCTTTAAGTCTGAAGGACTTCAGACTTAAAGTTGCAAAGGTTGGAGACCCCTGCCTTAAAGTTCCCAAGGTTGGAGACCTTTTGCCCTAGACCGTTTTAGACCAGTGGCTTTGCGCTCTCTTCTCCAAAGCCTCCAGTGATGAAGGCCACCCACAACTTCTGGAGGCAAGCAGTTCCACCGGTTAATAGTCCTCACCGTCAAGAAATGTCACCTAAGTTGGATGTGTCTTGGATAGGTTTCCATCCGTTGCTTCTTAAACCCACATTTCCTCCCAGGCTTCCCCAGATTCAAAGATCTGGAAAAAAATAAGATGGATAATTGAGTTTGCGGCATTTCAATTCCTCGGGGCAGGGAAGGAGGGAGGGAGGGAAGAAGGAAAAGGGCCAGCTGCCTTTCCTCAATTCCTGGCCAGGAAAGATGTTGCGTAAGCATAGCAGCATCCTCTCTCCAAGGTCATCGCTGCGGCTCTCTCCGATGACCGACGGTCATCCTCATCGGGGCACACCTGCACCAGAAGGGGTTTGCCAGCCCCTCTCCTGGCGCCCTCAAGGCTTGCCTGCTGGCAGAATTCGGAGGGGCTTCAGCCAGAGGTCCCTGCAGGGGCTGCTCCTCTCCTGAAAGCAAAGGGGAAAACCAGGCGGGCACTTTTCTGTCCCATCCTGCAATCCGTCATGGCCGGCTGGGGAATTCTGGGAGTTGAAGTCCGCCTTTCCCAAAGGAACTGAGTCTGAGAAACATTGGCCAGTTGGGGAATTCTGGGAGTTGAAGTCCGCCCTTCTCAAGGTTCCTGAGGTTGGGACTCCATGCTATGAAGTTAGTGGCTGACCAGTGGCTGCAGCTCAGAGGGTCAACTACCTCCCCCTACCCACTCCCAGCATCCAAGAACAGGGTGGAAAAGGAGAAGTTGTGAATTTTCCAATACTGGAAGTTTTAAAGAAGAGATTGGACAAGCATTTGTCTGAAATGGTCTAGGGTTTCCTGCCTGAGCAAAGGGTTGGACTAGAAGACCTCCAAGGTCCCTTCCAACTCTACTCTGCCTCTTCCTCTACCTCTTCCTCTACTTCTTCCTCTACCTCTTCCTCTTCCTCTACCTCTTCCTCTTTTGCTTCCTCTACCTTTACCTCTTCCTCTACCTCTTCCACTACTTCTTCCTCTACTTCCTCTTCACTCTTCCTCTACTTCTTCTTCCTTCCTCTTCCTCTTCCTCTTCCTTTCTCTACTTCTTCCTCTTCCTCTTCTTCCTCTACCTCTACCTTTACCTCTTCCTCTTCCTCTTACTTTTCCTCTACTTCTTCCTCTTCCTTCCTCTTCTTCCTCTACCTCTTTCTTTCTCTACTTCCTCTTCTTCTTCCTCTTCCTCTACCTTTACCTCTTCCTCTACTTCTTCCTCTACCTCTACATCTTCCTCTTTTGCTTCCTCTACCTTTACCTCTTCCTCTACCTCTTCCACTTCCTCTTCCTCTACTTCTTCTTCTTCCTCTTCCTTTCTTTCTCTACTTCTTCCTCTTCTTCCTTTTCCTCTACCTTTACCTCTTTCTCTACTCTTCCTTTTCCTCTTCTTCCTCTTCCTTCCTCTTCTTCTTCCTCTACCTCTTTCTTTCTCTACTTCCTCTTCTTCCTCTTCCTCTACCTTTACCTCTTCCTCTACCTCTTCACTCTTCCTCTTCCTTTTCCTCTACTTCTTCTTGGCAACTGGCATGTACTTATGGCGGTTGCAGTCTCCCAAGTTCACATGATCCCCTTTTGCGACAGTCGTACAGGTCAACGGGGAAGACAGATTGGCTTAACGACCGTATGCCTAACTGAACGATTCACTCAACAGCCGTGGCCAAGGAAAGTCGTACAATGGAGCCCAACTCACTTGCCTTCCCTTAGGAAATGTGGGGCCTCCACTGTGGTTGTAAGTCAAGAACCAGCTGTCATTCATTTCTGCAACTCAGTAGTAGAACTGCTGCATGTTGGAAGCCACAGAAATGATAATATTGCCAGCTTGAACATGTGTATTTTATTCACCGAAAAAGTTGGGAGTTAGACCAGGAAATTAAAACACCTTTTTATTTATATTCACGGGGCGAATTTAGCACTTCCTCTATGCCCAGAGGCTCACCTGTGGTTGCATTGAGTCTTTCCGTTCGATTAGGAGACTCTGTGTTTGGAGCAGCGAAAGGAGGAATCCTTGTTGCAAAGAAATCTCCACTCACAGCAAGCATTTCTCTTTTGGATTCCTTTATTTTATTCTCTTCCTTTCGCGTCCATCGGGATCTTTGGGCACGCTGGTGCCACCAGAGGAAGCCCACTGTAGGAAGTCAACACCCACCCCCCTCCTAGAAAAATAAAACATCCTGGGAGTTATTGTAAAGGCAGAATATTATATTTATATTTCCCTGGACCAGATATGGAGAAACATGTCTTAAGGCAGGAAACAGACTCACTCACCCCCACCTTTGTTAATAGGTCCTTAGGGCGCCCTGAGCTAATCTACGCTACATAGCAAAGGTAGGATTAGCCTTTCACAGAAACTCACCGCATGGCATCTGGGAACTCCACCAAAACTGGATTCAAAACACAGCCTAGGGAGTCTGACAACCAATCAGAATACTTTTCTTACACAGGAACAGGAAACAGAGGTGGGGCCGAACAGAGAGTATAAAACCAGGGACTTTCAGCATCTCTGTCTCTTTTTTTCTTCTTCACCCAACATCTGGAAGCCTCTGATCCCCCTTTTCTGTCCAGGAGCTCAAGCCACGGGATCCTGTCCTCCATTCAACCATCTTTCCAAGCAGCCTCCGTGTTTCCAGTGTCTTTTTCCCCACTTGGAGCTGAACCCAGATGGACGTTTCTCCCAACACCACACACTAAATTAACTCTTATTAAAATACAACATTCAGGGAGTTTTGCAAAACACTAAATTGTCTGCAAGTTATGGATCAAAACATACACAAACTGTCGCTTTGGTTTGTTTGTCATTGTCTCTCTCTCTCTCTCTCTCTCCCTACCTATCTATTATCTATCTCTCTATCTCTCTATCACTCTATCTATCTATCACTATCAAATATCAAATCTATCTATATATAATATCTATCTGTCTCATATCAATATCTAATATCTCTCTCTTATCTCTGATTTCTCTCGTCTGTCTGTCTCTCTCTCCCTCTCTCTGTCTCTATCTATCTATCTATCTATCTATCTATCTATCTATCTATATCATATCAATATCAAATCTCTCTCTCTGTCTATCTCTCTATCACGCGTGGCTGGCTGGGGAATTCTGGGAGTTGAAGTCCACCCGTCTTAAAGTTCCCAAGCTTGGACACCCCTGCTTTATATGAATTAAAAGTGGAGATTTAGACATGGATTTCCAAGGAATGTGATGAAAAGTGCTTCTTTCAAATACTGCCATATATTTGAGACAGAGATTCGAACCAGTACAGCCAAGTAGGCAGTAACTCGGCAGGCCGCGCCCCCGAACCGGTTCTAACGGCAGCACCATAGGGGCTGCCACCTTGTTTTTTGCTCCTGCGTATGTGCAGCAGCCTTGTTTTACCTGCTGTGCATGCGTGCATCAAGCACGCACGAGGTGCGTCCCTTTGCAAACCATTAGTAGAAGAAGCTGGAAGCCCCCCTTGATCCGAGGTTCAGCAACGCTATTCGGAAATATGCAACGCAGTGATTAAAAACGCCGTATTTCCAACCATCCAACACAACAAAGAGAAAAACCACAGCGTTTAAAAAGAATCAGCATGGATTCTGCTAAAAGCTCCCATCTTCTGCTTAACCAGGTTGGCTAGAGACATCCCAAGCTGCGGTCGATACAAATTTTGGGAAGCTGACAAGCCACAAAAATGCCAGTTTCTTGCGTGCTTTTTATTCCAAAGCATTTTCCCCAGCCCAGCGGTGAATTTAGCAAGGCGTTTAAAACCTGGGAACTGAAAGCCAAGACTTGGCTTTGCAAATATGTCCATCTGCGGTGAGATTCACATGCGTTTATTTGCAAATGGGAGTGCGTGCTTCAAACCACTTTATAAGGCCTTGGGAAGGCCACACTTGGAATATTTGCATTCAGTTTTGGTCACCACGATGTAGAAAAGATGTGGAGACTCTAGAAAGAGTGCAGAGAAGAGCAAGAAAGAGGATGAGGGGACTGGAGGATGAAACATATGAAGAACGGTTGCAGGAACTGGGTATGTCTAGTTCAATGAGAAGAAGGACCAGGGGAGACAGGTAGAAGTCTTCCGATATCTCAGGGGTTGCCACAAAGAAGAGGGAGTCAAGCTATTCTCCAAGGCACCTGAAGGAAGAACAAGAAGCAATGGGTGGAAACTAATCAAGGAGAGAAGCAACTCAGAACTGAGGAGGAATTTCCCGACAGTTGAGATCAATCAACTGATGGAAGAGAAGTTGCCTTCAGAAGTTGTGAATGCCCCAACCCTGGAAGTCTTTAAGAAGATGTTGGATAGCCATTTGTCTGAAACAGTATAGGGTTTCCTGCCTAGGCAGGGGGTTGGACTAGAAGACCCCCAAGGTCCCTTCCAACTCTGCTATTATTGTATTGTATGTAAAAATGATCGTGATTGATACTAAAAATCTATAAAAAATGGAAGAATGAAGGATGGAACATTGATTTATATGTATTGTTATAATAAGTAGTAACAGGATATGAATATTGAAGGGCAACTATGAAAGGAAGCTGAGTAATTGTTTGGCTATATTCAAAGATTAATAAAAAAGAAACTGCGATAATGGATATAGATAAATAAAGGAGAGATAATCCTAATAATATCTATATAGGTATGGGTATAACATGGGAAAATTGGATACAAACTTTAAACAGTGGTTGGAAAAGGAAGACTAGAAATTTTTTGTCACTAAATATTACTGATGTTTAGTTAGAATAGGTTATAAGGAACAGTAATCGTTGGAGGATATTAGAATTAATAAATGAGATGCCAATATGTGGTTATGTTTTTAAGTTTTGGTATGTTTTATGATGACGGACGTGTAAACAATTATAGTTTAATAAGGTTGGAGGTATGACATTTGATTCAATATACTTTGTCTGAAACGGTATAGGGCTTCCTGCCTAGGCAGGGAGTTGGACTTGATGACCTCCAAGGTCCCTTCCAACTCTGCTATTGTATTGTATTGTATTGTATACTTGAAATAATATGAACCTTGGTTGACCATGGAAGAGATGCATGAAAACATTTTGTAACCTATTGATACACTCTCTACTGCAGGGGTCTCCAACCTTTGCAACTTTACGTCTGAAGGACTTCAGCTCCCAGAATTCTCCAGCCAGCTTTGCCACAGGTTTGGGGACCCCTGACATAGAATAGCAGCCTTGGAAGGGGATTCCAACTCTATGATTATATTAGGGACCTTTGAGGTCATCCAGTCCAATCCCCTCCCTTGCTCGAGCAGGAGATCCTATACCATTACTAAGAGCCTTCCAATCTCTCCTTCAAAGCTTCCATTGATGGTGTCCAACCCTGACCATCTTCTTATCTCGCCTTGACCCTACGGACCAGGGGTCTCCAGCTTTGCAACCTTTGCAAAGCTGGCTGGAGAATTCTGGGAGCTGAAGTCCTTCAGACTTAAAGTTGCAAAGGTTGGAGACCCCTGCTCTAAAAGAATGCAAATGCAAAGCTGGCTGGAGAAGTCTGGGAGCTGAAGTCCTTCAGACTTAAAGTTGCAAAGGTTGGAGACCCCTGCTCTAAAAGGATGCAAATGCAAAGCTGGTTGGAGAAGTCTGGGAGCTGAAGTCCTTCAGACTTAAAGTTGCAAAGGTTGCAGACCCCTGCTCTAAAAGGATGCGAATGCAAAGCTGGCTGGAGAAGTCTGGGAGCTGAAGTCCTTCAGACTTAAAGTTGCAAAGGTTGGAGACCCCTGCTCTAAAAGGATGCGAATGCAAAGCTGGCTGGAGAAGTCTGGGAGCTGAAGTCCTTCAGACTTAAAGTTGCAAAGGTTGGAGACCCCTGCTCTAAAAGGATGCGAATGCAAAGCTGGCTGGAGAAGTCTAGGAGCTGAAGTCCTTCAGACTTAAAGTTGAAAGGTTGGAGACCCTTGCTCTAAAAGGATGCGAATGCAAAGCTGGCTGGAGAAGTCTGGAGCTGAAGTCCTTCAGACTTAAAGTTGCAAAGGTTGGAGACCCCTGCTCTAAAAGGATGCGAATGCAAAGCTGGCTGGAGAAGTCTGGGAGCTGAAGTCCTTCAGACTTAAAGTTGAAAGGTTGGAGACCCTTGCTCTAAAAGGATGCGAATGCAAAGCTGGCTGGAGAAGTCTGGGAGCTGAAGTCCTTCAGACTTAAAGTTGCAAAGGTTGGAGACCCCTGCTCTAAAAGGATGCGAATGCAAAGCTGGCTGGAGAAGTCTGGAGCTGAAGTCCTTCAGACTTAAAGTTGCAAAGGTTGGAGACCCCTGCTCTAAAAGGATGCGAATGCAAAGCTGGCTGGAGAAGTCTGGGAGCTGAAGTCCTTCAGACTTAAAGTTGCAAAGGTTGGAGACCCCTGCTCTAAAAGGATGCGAATGCAAAGCTGGCTGGAGAAGTCTGGGAGCTGAAGTCCTTCAGACTTAAAGTTGCAAAGGTTGGAGACCCCTGCTCTAAAAGGATGCGAATGCAAAGCTGGCTGGAGAAGTCTGGGAGCTGAAGTCCTTCAGACTTAAAGTTGAAAGGTTGGAGACCCTTGCTCTAAAAGGATGCGAATGCAAAGCTGGCTGGAGAAGTCTGGGAGCTGAAGTCCTTCAGACTTAAAGTTGCAAAGGTTGGAGACCCCTGCTCTACTGCATGACAGATGGACGGTTTTTGTGTTGTGTTTAAAAATAAAATAAATAAAATTATTTTTTCAAAAAATAGGTGGAAAACACATCTTTGAATACCTCAAATGCCATAGAGATATGAAAGGGGGAAAAAAGTTAAAATAGGGATAGAAAATAGCGGGGTGGGGAATAATAATAATTATACATTAATATGTTAAGATATACAAAAGGACAGTTGCGAATGGAAGGACGATCATAAACGACACCTCTAAAGGATAGGAAACAATGGAAATGAAATGGAATATCCAGGAATAATGAGACTTATGTTTATGTCTAATGAAATCTAGGTTACCCATTTACCGCATCATTCCTGCGTTGATATGTATAAAGAAGATAAAAAAATAAAAATTGGATTGAAAGGGGGGGGGGATGTGAGCGTGTGTGCACACGCGTGTCCCTTCCACATGCGTGTGCGGCCTTCCATGCGCTTTGCTCGTGCATCCTACATAGGACATACTGACCACCGCAGGTTGCCGATTGAAGACCACTTGGGATGTTCACCTTTCTCAAGGGGAAAAAAAAAAACCCTACCCAGTTTTAAACAGTTTTAATGTTTTATAAATTTTAGTACAGGGTTAATTATTTAATTCGGTTTTAATTATGTATTTATTGCAATGTTTTTAGATGCTCTTAATTTTCCTGTACACCGCCCCGCGTCCCTTCGGGGAGAGAGGGCGGTTTAGAAATTTAATACATTATTATTATTATTATTATTATTATTATTATTATTATTATTATTATTATTATTATTATTATTATTATTACTATTACTATTATTCCTCCTTCTGGTTGGTGGCATGCGGGACTGGCCACACCCACGATATTCCCGCGAGACCAGCCCTTTTGTGAGCGTGCCCCAGAGCCCCTTCCCACCTACAGTAGTTATTATTTTATTTTATTTATTTTATTTTTCGAATGTATACCCCGCCCTTCTCCTTGTTAGGACTCAGGGTGGTGCACAGGCATTATTAAATGCCTTATTCCTGGATGAGCGTCTGCTCTGTTCCTTCCAGCAATTTCCTGGCTCTCTTGAACAGCCAGAGCTGACTTAATATCACCAGGAATAATAATAATTTTTTTCCAGCAGTATCTTTCTTTTTTTAATTATTGAAATCGTCAGGGATTATCGCCCTGGGAGCAAGAAAGGCAGAAAATACAAGCTAAAGCGTCTTTCTTGAAGATCAGATCCGAACTTCATAGAAATCTATACACTTCAGGATTTTATATATAACAGAATAACAAATCAGAAGCCTTTTTATTGATAAAACCATCTGTTTGCTTGTCCGTTTATATTATATTACGGATATAATTCCTTCGGTGACTCAACACAGGGAGATAAATGAAAGCTTAACAAATTACTGATCTTTATAGAAACGGGGCCCGACTCCACCACAGAGAAAGCCAAAATTAAAATTGTGCTATAATGACAGCTCTGAATTAAGCCAAATGCGTTTCTCTTTGCAAAATGCAGGACATGCATTAATTAAGACAAACCTAGCATACTAATATTATAGTTATTACTGCAATCCTAACAATTGGAATACAAGCTGCTGTAGAAACGGTATGAAATTTTGGAGAAATAAATGAGGCACTCTTAAGTTTGCCGATGGCTTCCAAACAGCCAAAAAAAATCACAAAAATTATTTTAAAAGCTGAATTGTTTCCCTTCAGAATCTCTAGTGGGGATCTGGGAGGACAATGCGGTATCCTTCATTTGATGCACCTCAACCGTTTCTTTTATGCTTTAGGAAATCTGATTTCTATATATTGCGGAGAAGGGCGGGATATAAATATAAATAAATAAAATAAATTTAAATTCAAATTCAGAACAGAGCTGGAAGGGACCCTGGAGGTCTCCTAGTCCAACCCTGTGCTCAAGCAGGAGACCCTCTGCCATTTCAATCAGAATGGAGATGGAAGGGACCCTGGAGGTCTTCTAGTCCAGCCCCCCTGCTCAAGCAGGAGATCCTATTTCCATTTCAATCAGAATGGAGATGGAAGGGACCCTGGAGGTCTTCTAGTCCAGCCCCCTGCTCAAGCAGGAGATCCTATTTCCATTTCAATCAGAATGGAGATGGAAGGGACCCTGGAGGTCTTCTAGTCCAGCCCCCTGCTCAAGCAGAAGACCCTGTGCCATTTCAATCAGAATAGAGCTGGAAGGGACCCTGGAGGTCGTCTACTCCAGCCCCCCTGCTCAAGCAGGAGACCTACGCCCTTCCAGACAAGTGGCTTTCCAATCTCTTCTTTAAAACCTCCGGTGATGGAGCCCCCACAACTTCTGGTGGCAAGCAGTTCCACTGATTAATTGTCCTCCCTCTTAGGAAGTTTCTCCTTAATTCCAGGTTGCTTCTCTCCTTGGTTAGTTTCCGTCCATTGCTTCTTGTCTTGCCCTTTGGTGCCTTGAAAAATAATTTGACCTTCTCAACTTTTTAGGAGCCCCTCAAATATTGGAACACCAGTAGAACCTCACTCCAGCTAGATGGCATTTAGATAAAAGTGTAGAAATAAACATGGGGAAACACTCGCGGCCAAGATGATTAAACTAATGGAATTTAAAATTTCCCCCTTAGCACCAAATCCCAAGGGAGCTGTGGAGATCACTCTAGAAAGATCCCAGAAAGCTCCGTAGGAAGAAAGAAGATCAGAGATCCATCCTAGTCCTCCCGTCGTTTCAATGCAGGTTCTTCTTCTAGGTGCCTTTTAAAACAGGGGTCTCCAACCTTTGCAACTTTAAGTCTGAAGGACTTCAGCTCCCAGACTTCTCCAGCCAGCTTTGCATTCACATCCTTTTAGAGCAGGGGTCTCCAACCTTTGCAACTTTAAGTCTGAAGGACTTCAGCTCCCAGAATTCTCCAGCCAGCTTTGCATTCGCATCCTTTTAGAGCAGGGGTCTCCAACCTTTGCAACTTTAAGTCTGAAGGACTTCAGCTCCCGGACTTCTCCAGCCAGCTTTGCATTCGCATCCTTTTAGAGCAGGGGTCTCCAACCTTTGCAACTTTAAGTCTGAAGGACTTCAGCTCCCAGACTTCTCCAGCCAGCTTAGCTGAAGTCCTTCAGACTTAAAGTTGCAAAGGTTGGAGACTCCTGTTTTAAAAGACCACAGGGGTCTTTTAAGGCAAGGACCAGAAGGAGAACCCCCATAATCAGCTCCAAAATTCTTTCCAGAAAGATAGAAGCTATGATCTGGTCGTTCCCCTTGAGGAGCATCAGGTTGGAGAAGAACTTCATTGGAAGACTCGGCTTCCGGACAGCCCCATCTATCTCGTCTTTGCTGAATGAAGGTTGACCCTTCCTTGTCTCCTGCTTCTTCTCCAAAAAAGACCCCTTGAAGAAGCTAGCAAGGAACCCCTCCGAGGAAAGGACTCCATTCTCTCCAAGGTCGGCCCACCACTGGAGAATCTCACCTTTCCCAAAAGGTGCTGAGATGCTTCCGATTGAGCCTCTGGTCCTCCTCCTAAGCCCAGATCAGGAACATCGGATCAGAATAATATACTTTCCCCAAACGAAACAAGCCTTGGGCTTGCTTGGGTCCCGGTGCCAAAGAAGAGTAACTGCAATCGAGAGAAAATATATATATATATTTTCTTGGCACCAGAAGCAGAGATTGAGTCAAGCCAAAAATAAACCACCCCTTTCCTTTGTCAGCTGTAAAAGGGGGGAAGAGGAAACCTCCCACCCACACCCACCCCCATCAATATGAACACAGCGGCTGAGATGTCATCCCTGCACCCGCCCCACATCGCTTGGCGTGAGACGGGAATTCTCTGGCACGCAGGAATCGTCCTTGAGGAACATTGGTGGCAAACAACGTCGGGCTTCTCTTGCCAAGGAGACCAAAGTTGCCAAAACCACACGACTGGGGCCTTTCCACCGAGCTGAAAAACGGCAAGATTTCGCACCAGGCAGTGGTGGAATTCAGCCGGCTCGGCCTGGTTCAGGAGAACCAGGTAGTGGCAGATTTGCGGGTGGGCCTTCCCCCTTCCTGCCCTGGCGCTATGCCAGTGGTGGGTTTCTGCAGGCTCGCACCTACTCGCGAGAGCCGGTTGGTGAAATTTAGAGAACCGGTGAGAGGGGATTCCACCGGCGTACCTGGAAGTAAATCTGGCCCGCCGCTGCCAGTGACCCAACGGGAAGGAAAGGAAAGGAAGGAAGAAAGGAGAGAAAGAGAGAGAGAGAGAAAGAAAGAAAGAAAGAAAGAAAGAAAGAAAGAAAGAGAAAGAAAGAAAGAATTTATCATCACAATTGAGTCCAAAATTTTGGTTGCTAAGCAAGAGCGTTGTTAAATGAGTTTCACCACATTTTAAAAGGCGGCCACTCCCACCCTGTCACATGACTGCCAAGCCACGCCCACAAAATAGGCCACACCTACAGAGTAGGTTCTAAAAAATTTGAAACCCACCATTGCGCTATGCCGTCCCATTTAGCCTCGTTTTCTAAGCCGCCTGAATCAGGGGAGGGTTCCTGCCATTACTACCAGTTGTAGCGCACTGAAAGATTAAGCGCATTTGCACTTAAAATGGTCTGTGCATGCACACAACATAGAAAAAGGGGGGAAAATACATTTTATTTCGATGAAGATGGCTCTGCGCATGTGCAGGAAATAAAGATAGCGCCAAAGATAGAACTGGTACGGTCCGCTGGAGTTACTACCTATTTGCCCAAACCGTACCGTACCTGTAGGAAGCCACCTCTGGCGTGAAGGTGTGCAAGGGGCAAAGCGCATGGCTGGAAGCCCACGGAGAAGGCTGCGCACGCTCACATTTTCGATGCGCAGCGAACTGGTGGTAAAATTATGTGAAATCCACCTCTGGCACCAGGGAGTCGATATTGAAACGGTGATTGTATTTGTAGAGTCATTTCTAGCTCAACTATTATATATATATATATGGTCCAGTGGTCTAGTGGCAATTACAACTGCCTCACATGTAATACTTCCCTGGTTCGAATCCCAGCAAATGTATGGCTAGCTGATGAGAGCTAATCACTCGAAATAGTGATTAGTCTCCCTTGTTTATTTATTGATCAGCTCAAAAACCTAACACACATATATATATAATTGTTCCACAACACCCTGTTAGAGCCCCAATTAAGGGAGGAGACATACTGTTTCCTTTTCTGCCTTTCGGCTCATCACCAGAGACCATCTAGACAGAAAGCCATGAAATTACATTGTGTAAATTTTTATTTTTTTTTAGATATGTGTTAGTTTTATGAGCTGATCAATAAATAAATCAGGGAGACTAGGATAGATCTACTTCGAGCTTTTTAGCTCTCATCAGCTAGTCATACTCTTACTGGGACTCTTACCCCAGTTCAAATCCCAGTAAGGGCATGACTAGCTGATGAGAGCTAATCGCTCGAAATAGATCTATACTAGTCTCCCTTGTTTATTTATTTATCAGCTCAAAAACCTAACACATATCTAAAAAAATTCACACAACGGAACTCATGGCTTTCTGTCTAGATGGTCTCTGGTGATGAGCCGAAAGGCAGAAAAGGAAATCGTATGTCTCCTCCCTTAATTGGGGCCCTAACAGGGTGTTGTGGAACAATTATATATATGTGTGTGTGTGTGTGTGTGTGTGTGTGTGTTAGTTTTATGAGCTGATCAATAAATAAATCAGCTCATAAAACTAACACACATATTAAAAAAATCACACAACGGAACTCATGGCTTTCTGCCGCCCTGGGTCCTTTTTTAGGAAAAGGGCGGGGTATAAATTTGAAATAATAAATAATAATAATAATAATAATAATAGATGGTCTCTGGTGATGAGCCAAAAGGCAGAAAAGGAAACTGTATGTCTCCTCCCTTAATTGGGGCCTCTTAACAGGGTGTTGTGGAATAATTATATATGTATGTATGTATGTATGTATGTATGTATGCATGTATATCTCACTAAGCTGGCAACGTTTCCTAGAGAGGACAAATGCAGATAATCCTTGATTTCCAACGATTCATTTAGTGGCCGTTCCAAATTAGAGCAGCCCTGAAAAAAAAGTGACATAAACATTTTTCACACAATCGTTGCAGCATCCCCCTGGTCATGTGATCAAAATTCAGATGCTTGGCAGCCGACTCATATTTATGATGGGGGGCCGTTATGTCCCTAGGAGAGGTGATCCCCTTTTGCGACCTTCTGACAATAGAAGTCAAGGAGGAAGCCAGATTCACTTAACAACCTGGTGACTAACTTAACCACTGCAGGGATTCACTTTTTATTTATTTTATTTATTTTTATTTTATTAAATTTATACCCCGCCCTTCTCCTTGTTAGGACCCAGGGCGGCGCACAGGCATTATTAAAACCACAAAATACAAAATCGATTAAAATATATTAAATTATTAGACCCGTGCTAAAAACCCATTTTAAAACCATACCAAATTAATTTTAAATTTAAAAGTCAGAAGTTAACAACTTAACAACTGTGGCGAGAAAGGTGGGGAGGGGGAGTGACTTAACTGTCTTGCTTAGTGATGAAATGTTGGCCTCACTTGTCGTAAATCAAGGACTTCCACCCTAGTGGGTGGGGAGGTGCTCCATCTTTTGCTAAAGCATCTTCTTGATTTTAAAAGACACCCATTTATTTATTGGAAGTTGCAAACCACGTATGCATTCTGACACCCACCCTGGGCTGAACGGTGGCCCGATGCATCGCGATTAAAATTCAGTTTTGCTCCTAAAGTAAATCTGCAATGGCATCGAGTGACATCCAGCAGAAAAATAAACCACAGAATCTCCATAAAACAAGGAATTGGCATTCATCCGAATATTCCCCCTCGTTTCTCATTGAAATAAAAAAAACAGCTGGCCCTCCCAAAAGCTGGATTCACTAGGCACAAAATTAAAACGGCACAAATGCATTTCAAATTATACAAGACCAAAAACCCATTTTTAATTCAAATTCACCTGATTTTCATCCAGCACAGTTTGGCAATGAAGCTTCTATCTTCATTGTGCTTATAGTGTTTTATTGCAACCTCTAAAATTACGGAAACTTTTAACAATTGTACTAATAGCTTGTAAACACCCTCAGCCAAATTACACGATAAACTCTTTTAGTAATTCCCTTTTAAACAAAAAACCAAAAACCTGTTTTCCCCCAAAATCATATACATCAGCTTCCATCCCCACCCAGTTTAAAGTTGCTCCTTTTATCTAGTTTGTTAACTATAATACTTCAATATTTTTTACTTTTTAATTGTCTAGATGATTATTTATGGTGCTATAAGCCAATCAGAGTCGCTTAATAGAGAGATGCGTGGGGGGGCATAAATTTAAATTGAATAAACAAATAAGTATAAGCAATTTTAAAACAAAACAAAAAGGATGTTAGAATAACTGTTACGGTAATCCGTTGAGCATAACATTTAAATAAAGAGATAGCTGACATTGAGTTTTTGTGAAGGCATAGAGATATAGGAAAATATGTCTAGCATTTAAATAGATAACCTTGTCATTTCTTAGTGTAGGAACACTGGCACATGTGAAAAGTGAAATTCTGTTGCCTGAAAAATGGAAATGAAAACAAACATTTCAATTATAAAAATATAGTTGCTCCAATTAGCTTCGCACATTTTCTTTTAGGCGTTTGGATTACCAAAAAACCCCCACTAATATTGGAATCTCCACTTAATTTCAAGTTCATTTGGTTAAATACTATGCAACGCTATGCAATAGGGTTTTACTGTATTTGATTTGCTGTGTTTTACTGTATTTAATTGATAACATACGACAGTATTTAATTTATGAAAATATCTGCTCGCTGGATAAATACATTTTGGGCAGAGCAAAAACAGTTTGCCAATTTTGCTAGGAAATCTAGAACAGCATTTTAAAAAGAAATACAGTATATAGCTAAAATGCCACGGAAATATTATAACTTTAAAAAGTACACGAACGGAAGTGGAATTATTGATCGTTTTTATATTTTGGAAAAGATTTCAGCTTAAATTTCAAACCTTTCTAGAATCCGAGTGTAGCAGCTGCTTTTCAGAGTAAGAAATGCGATTAAAAGACAGATGAATCCCATTTCTTACTTGCAAAAAGAGCTACCAGATCCCTGATCTTGAGGCGCCATAGGCCCAACATTTCTTTTCCTCCCTACAACATCCATTCCAAAATCCAAAATCAAATTCAATTTAAAAAAAAACAACATTCCCGAAAAAAACATTAAAAAAAAAAGAAGAGAGAGGGGAATTTGTATTTAATATTGCATGTTTCGGACAGCATCCAGAGTTGCACAGTATTGGAAAAATGTAATTTAAAAAATATTAGATTGGGCAGAAATGGGTAGATTGGCATTAAAGATAAAAGAGAAGGCTTCTCTTTTATCTTTAATGCCAACCTATCCATCTCTGCGCAGTCAGATACAGAGTTTCTTTGAAACATGGGGTTCGTTTTACAGATGCTCGGATAACAGAAGTAGAAATTAGCAGCTGGGTAAGCATTATGATGGAAGCAATTGACCCAGGCAATACACTGTTCGCGAAGCACTTATGTGCATGAAATGAAAACGTGCAAGTAAACTATAAAAAGACAATAAAATGGGGATAAACCCCGGAGGCCTAAGGAAGATAGATTGGTATCTTTTCACACACATGACCACTGCAGCCAGAATAGAAATACGCACAGTTTTGGGAAGGGAAAGAACTACCATCAGACCAACTAATTATCCACAAAATCTTCTGGTGTGTGCTGAATGCAATAGATTAACATATATTCTCAAAGACAGACAGGAAGCAATATTTTATTTTATTTATTTTATTCGATTTGTAAACCGCACCAATCTCCGTCGAGACGGACTCTGGGCGGTGATTTTATCAAAGTTGGGAAAAATGGTACGAATGGATAGAGGTAAAAAGATTACGGGAGGAGCAATAGGGAAAAATATACAATGTAGATATGTAAATAGTCAATAAAATAAATATATGGAGCAGTAACAATGATAAAGAATTAATAAAGGTAAGATGTAGATAAACAGAAATAATTAGAATAACTGGAAATGTAATAAGATGGCATATGATGTTACTTGGTAACTGTATACATATAGGGGGTGAGTCACTACCAGTTATATCGATGTAGTTTTGTCTTGTCAATGCCCTATTTCTGGTTTTTTCTTTCTTTTTGTTACTAGTTTATAATAAAATTTAAAAAAATAAGACAATAAAAAAAATTCAAAATCAAATCCCTCGCTGAACACAGGCAGAAAAATAAATAAAACTCAGACCTGGATGGGAAAACAAGAACATTTTCCCAGCCCTCTCCAGCGATGGAAGACGTTCTCCAGAGCATGGGGTCCCCAATCCTTTAAGTCTGAAGGACTTCAGCTCCCAGACTTCTCCAGCCAGCTTTGCTCTTTTCACTCTAGAACGACGGTGCCTGAGAGGTGACCTGATTGAAGTCTATCAAATCATGCACGGAGTGGAGAAAGTCGAAAAGGAAAAACTGTTTTCCCTATCGCACAACACTAGGACTAGGGGGCACTCCATGAAACTTTTGATAGCTAGACCTCCAACAAATAAGAGGAAGTACTTTTTCACCCAGAGGATCCCTGGTCTATGGAACTCCCTGCCAGAAGAAGTGGGGACAGCTGTCAGCCTCGACACCTTTAAGAAAGGATGAGAGGAGTTCATGGAGAACAAGGGTATCCATGGCTATCATGATGGATGCCTAAGGACACCCTCCAGGATGGAGAGATAGGCAGGATGTCTCTCAATGCCATTTGCAGGGAATCATAAGCAGGTGAAGACATCTGCTTGGGAAGACCCTGAAGCCAATGGGGAGCCACTGTGGGAGACAGAAGGCTGGACTGGATGGGCTGTGGCCTCTTCCGGCAAGGCTGTTCTTAGGTTCTTATGTTCTGAAAGAAAGAAAGAAAGGAAGGAAGGAAGGAAGGAAGGAAAGAGAGAGAGAGAAAGAGAGAAAGAAAGAAAGAAAGAAAGAAAGAAAGAAAGAAAGAAAGAAAGAAAGAAAGAAAGAAAGAAAGAAAGAAAGAAAGAAAGGATGAGAGGAGTTCATGGAGAACAAGGGTCTCCATGGCTATCATGATGGATGCCTAAGGACATCCTCCGGGTTGGAGAGATAGGAGGGAGATCTCTCAATGCCATTTGCAGGGAATCCTAAGCAGGTGAAGACATCTGCTTGGGAAGACCCTGAAGCAAATGGGGAGCCACTGTGGGAGACAGAAGGCTGGACTGGATGGGCTGTGGCCTCTTCCGGCAAGGCTGTTCTTATGTTCTTATGGCTGTGTTTTGCTTATTTATATTCATTTATTTGTGCCATTTTTCTCATCTGCTTTTCATACAAATTAAAATAAATAAAATAAAAACAAAAACTCAAGGCAGGTGGAGGACCAGCTGCTCCGGCCGAGAGGAGACGTGGGACCTTCTCCAAGGGACGTGGAATGTGCTAGCATTTTGGGCTGCAGAACTGAGATGACAAAAGCCACCCCTGGTTCTCTTCCTTGTGGCCACAAACCCACATTTGCCCAACGTCCAAGCTGAGGCCAAGGCTGCTAGGCCAACCTCCCAACCTCTGGATCTCACTCCACTCCACACGAGGCTCACCCCAAACTTGTGCAAAAACCCAACTGGACGCTTCAGGGGTCATTGAAGCCATGGAAATGAGAGGAAGAGAGTGGAAGAGAGAAGGGAGACGAGAGGAGGAAGAGAGGGGTTAGGAGAGAGGACAGAGGGGGGAAAGAGGAGGGGAGAGAGAAAGGAGGAGTGGAGAGGGAAGGTAGGAGAAGGAGAGAGGGAGGGGAAGTGGAGAAGAATGACAGAGGGAAGAAAGGAGGGAGGGAGGGAGGGAGGGGAGAGAAAGGAGGAGTGGAAAGAGGAGAGAGGAGAAGGAGAGAGGGAGGGGAAGTGGAGAAGGATGACAGAGGGAAGAAAGGAGGGAGGGAGGGGAGAGAAAGGAGGAGTGGAAAGAGAAGAGAGGAGAAGGAGAGAGGGAGGGGAAGTGGAGAAGAGAAGGAGGAGAGAGGGAAGAAAGGAGGGAGGGGAGAGAAAGAAGGAGTGGAAAGGGGAGAGAGGAGGAGAGAGGGAGGGGAAGTAGAGAAGAGGAGGACAGAGGGAAGAAAGGAGGGAGGGGAGAGAAAGAAGGAGTGGAAAGGGGAGAGAGGAGGAGAGAGGGAGAGGAAGTAGAGAAGAGAAAGAGGGCAGAGGGAAGAAGGGAGGGAGGGAGGAGAGAAAGGAGGAATGGAAAGGGGAGAGAGGAGAAAGAGAGAGGAAGGGGAAGTGGAGAAGAGAAGGACAGAGGGAAGACAGGAGGTAGGGAGGAGGAGGAGAGAAAGGAGGAGTGGAAAGGGGAGAGAGGAGAGGGAGAGGGAAAGGGGAAGTAGAGAAGAGGGAAGAAAGGAGGTAGGAAGGAGGAGAGAAGGAGAAGAGGTAAGAAAGCGATGGATAGGGTATAAATATGGTGTAAGGAGATCAGAAGAGCCAATGATAGTTTTGGGGGGTTGATGGGAAGATGAATTGACATAATATTGAAGAACACGAAATAATGTTGGTTATGATACAATGGGATACAGGTGGTTATTTGTATAAAAATAAACTTATTTAAAAAAAATCAAAGCCACCCTGTCAAAAGCTAGGCAAAGAATTTGCAGGTGGCTAACTTAATGTTAGTTTTAGCATAGTGGGTTTTAGCGCAGGGATATTTTGTTTAATTTTCTATCTTAGCTATTTATGTATTTTTATATTTGTATTTTTTAACTTCCCTGTGCACTGCTCCGAGTACCTCTGGGGAGAGGAGGCGGTCTATAAAATAAAAAATTATTATTCTTATTCTTATTATTATTAAAACCAATTTTGTTAAGGTAAAACCGAGCATGGAGAGAGATAAAAAAAATAACGCTTATCTCAAGAGAAGAGAACATTTGCACGTTCAGGGTTGAACTGTGGGGTCCTTGGTGCTCTCTGAGCTGGGTGGTTTTCCTGCAGACGTTTCATGGCCCAACTAGGTAGCATCATCAGTGCTAGAGAGGAAGAGGAGGAGTGGGAGGAGGAGGAGGAGGAAGAACTGGACAAGAGGGAGAGGAGGAGGGAAAGGAGGAGGAGGAAGAAGAAGGAGGAGGAAGAGGAGGAGAACTGTGGGGTCCTCTGTGATCTCTGAGCTTGCTTGTTTTTCTGAAGATGTTTCATTACCCAACTAGGGACCATCATCAGTGTTAGAAAGGAGAGGGGTTTGCAGAATAGAGGAGGAGGGGGAGGAAGAAGAGGAGGGGGAGGAAGAGGGGGTGAGGAAGAGGAGGGGGAGGTCCTTGGTGCTCTCTGAGCTTGGTGCTTTCTCGCAGGCATTCCAGGACCCAACTAGGGGTGCCCTTCTAGCACTGATGATGTTACCTAGTTGGGTCATGAAATGTCAGCCAGAAAACCACCAAACAGAGCGACTCAAGGACCCCACTGTCCTTCTCAGTCCTTCTCCGCCTCCTGCTTCTATTCCTCCTCTTCCTCCTGACCACCTGCCCTTCTAGCACTGATCATGTTACCTAGTTGGGTCATGAAATGTCAGCCAGAAAACCACCAAGTTCAGAGAGTACCAAGGGCCCCATAAATACTTAATCATACATACGATGAACGGTTGCAGGAACAGGGCCTGGCTGGTCTAGGGAAGAGAAGGACCAGGGGAGACACGAGAGCATCTTCCAATATTGGAGGGGCTGCCCCAGAGAGGAGGAAGGGGGTCAAGCTATTGTCCGAGGCACCTGAAGGCCAGAGAAGGAACCATGGATGGAAACTGACCAAGGAGAGATTCAACTTGGAAACAAGGAGGGGTTTCCTGACCGTGAGAACCATCAACCCATGGAACAGAAGTTGCCTTCAGAAGTTGTGGGAGCTTCAGCACTGGAGGCTTTCAAGAAGAGACTGGACTTCCCTCGGTCAGAAATGGTGTAGGGTCTCCTGCTTGGTTCGGGGGTTGGACTAGATGACCTTCAAGGACCCTTCCAACTCTGTTAATCTGTATCTGTCTTCTCTTTTCCCCTTACAAAGGTTGGCACTTCATTTCCTTAAAGGCACGTTCCCTCTACAGAGCAGATGGACTCTCCTTGCCAACTGCTTGGCTTCCAGAGAAGGTTGGACCACGATTCAGGTTCCCTATCCAACCCTTTAGCATGTTGAGAGTTTGAGGCAACCCATCCCATAATTTCTGCTCTACGCTGGCTGTCTTCTCTGCTTTCCCATCTTAGGACAACGCAGACGGGAAAGGTCCACAGGAAAAAGCATCTATACTTGGAACCAGAAGGCCTTGAGGGATTTTCTAAGAATATAAGAAATGGAAGAGAGCTGGAAGGGACCCTGGAGGTCTTCTAGTCCAACCCCCTGCTCAAGCAGGAGACCCTGTGCCATTTCAATCAGAATGGAGATGGAAGGGACCCTGGAGGTCTTCTAGTCCAGCCCCCTGCTCAAGCAGGAGACCCTATGCCATTTCAATCAGAATAGAGATGGAAGGGACCCTGGAGGTCTTCTAGTCCAACCCTTGCTCAAGCAGGAGACCCTATGCTATTTCAATCAGAATGGAGATGGAAGGGACCCTGGAGGTCTTCTAGTCCAGCCCTCTTCTCAAGCAGGAGAGCTTATGCCATTTCAGTCTCTTCTTAAAATCCTCCAGTGATGAAGCACCCACAACTTCTGAATTTAAAATTCAGTTTAAAATCAACAAGAGAAATGCAAAACGAATCAAAACAATTTAAACAGCCTTTTCAACTTAAAAACCCGTACAATCAAAGCTCCTAATTTCTAGAGTAGAAAATGTTTTTGTTTTTTAATTTCGGCCATTTTAAAATCGGTGGACTTCAATTCCCAGAATCCAAGAGTGCTGGCTGGGGAATTCTGGGAGTTGAATTCCGGGGCCAAAAACCAAAAACCATCCTTCAAGAGTGTGCAGGAAAGCCAATGAACACCACTCACAAGAGGCATTTAATGCCTTGTCTGTGGAATGTAGAGGTCGTCCTAGATATGCAGCAGCTCACATTTTTCCAGTTTCGTCTGAAGTTACGACGAAACTGGAAAAAGGGACTTATGACCTTTTTCATTCTTACAACCTTTGCAGCATCCCCTTGGCCAAAATGTGGCCGCTTAGCAACCGACTCCTACTTATGACGGGCGCAGCGTCTCGGGGTCCTCTGAACCCCTACTACGACCTTCGGAAAAGCTGAGTCCGTGGGGAAGTCAGGTTCACACAACCACGTGGCAATTCACTGAACAACTGCAGTGGTTGGGCTCCCTTGCGGTCATAACCCGAGGACTATCTGTAACAGTCAACGCCCGCCTCGGTCGTACGTAAACTAAATCCAACCGAAGAAACCAAATGGAGGCGATTTACAAAACACAGGTCACACAGGATCAACACACAACAACACACACCCCAGAAGGCGTAAGAGTCTTAGGCAGGTGGCCTCACCGACCGTCCAAAAAGGACGCAAATGAGCAGCTTTGTCTTCAAGGAATGTAAATCCTTCCCTTCCCCGCCATCCTATCAGAGCTGAAGAAGCTCCTTGGAACAAGAAGGGAAATGTCTTCAAGGAAACACCAAGGAAGAGTAGTTGTCTCCTTCAGGAGACAGAAGCATCAAGAGCAGAACAGTTTTTGGGGGGTGGGGGATCACTCATGAAAAGGTGGGTGTTATTCTCCATGTCTCCTCCATGGCCCAACGGATAGAAGATAGGTCCCCAAACTTGGCTACTTTAAGACTTGTGGATGTCAACTCTCAGAATTCTCCAGCCAGCCTAATTTACTCTCTTGTAATCCCTTCCTCTGCAATCTCTCCATTTAGATCAGAGGCCTTCAAACTTGGCCACTTTAAGACTTGTGGACTTCAACTCCCAGAATTCTCCAGCCACCCTAATTTACTCTCTTGTAATCCCTTCCTCTGCAATCTCTCCACTTAGATCAGAGGTCTTCAAACTTGGCCACTTTAAGACTTGTGGACTTCAACTCCCAGAATTCTCCAGCCAGCCTAATTTACTCTCTTGTAATCCCTTCCTCTGAAATCTCTCCATTTAGATCAGAGGCCTTCAAACTTGGCCACTTTAAGACTTGTGGACTTCAACTCCCAGAATTCCCCAGCCAGCCTAATTTACTCTCTTGTAATCCCTTCCTCTGCAATCTCTCCATTTAGATCAGAGGCCTTCAAACTTGGCCACTTTAAGACTTGTGGACTTCAACTCCCAGAATTCTCCAGCCACCCTAATTTACTCTCTTGTAATCCCTTCCTCTGCAATCTCTCCACTTAGATCAGAGGTCTTCAAACTTGGCCACTTTAAGACTTGTGGACTTCAACTCCCAGAATTCCCCAGCCAGCCTAATTTACTCTCTTGTAATCCCTTCCTCTGCAATCTCTCCACTTAGATCAGAGGTCTTCAAACTTGGCCACTTTAAGACTTGTGGACTTCAGCTCCCAGAATTCCCCAGCCAGCCTAATTTACTCTCTTGTAATCCCTTCCTCTGCAATCTCTCCACTTAGATCAGAGGTCTTCAAACTTGGCCACTTTAAGACTTGTGGACTTCAACTCCCAGAATTCCCCAGCCAGCCTAATTTACTCTCTTGTAATCCCTTCCTCTGCAATCTCTCCACTTAGATCAGAGGTCTTCAAACTTGGCCACTTTAAGACTTGTGGACTTCAGCTCCCAGAATTCCCCAGCCAGCCTAATTTACTCTCTTGTAATCCCTTCCTCTGCAATCTCTCCACTTAGATCAGAGGTCTTCAAACTTGGCCACTTTAAGACTTGTGGACTTCAACTCCCAGAATTCCCCAGCCAGCCTAATTTACTCTCTTGTAATCCCTTCCTCTGCAATCTCTCCACTTACATCAGAGGCCTTCAAACTTGGCCACTTTAAGACTTGTGGACTTCCAACTCCCAGAATTCCCCAGCCAGCCTAATTTACTCTCTTGTAATCCCTTCCTCTGCAATCTCTCCACTTAGATCAGAGGTCTTCAAACTTGGCCACTTTAAGACTTGTGGACTTCCAACTCCCAGAATTCCCCAGCCAGCCTAATTTACTCTCTTGTAATCCCTTCCTCTGCAATCTCTCCACTTACATCAGAGGCCTTCAAACTTGGCCACTTTAAGACTTGTGGACTTCAACTCCCAGAATTCTCCAGCCAGCCTAATTTACTCTCTTGTAATCCCTTCCTCTGAAATCTCTCCATTTAGATCAGAGGCCTTCAAACTTGGCCACTTTAAGACTTGTGGACTTCAACTCCCAGAATTCCCCAGCCAGCCTAATTTACTCTCTTGTAATCCCTTCCTCTGCAATCTCTCCACTTAGATCAGAGGTCTTCAAACTTGGCCACTTTAAGACTTGTGGACTTCAACTCCCAGAATTCCCCAGCCAGCCTAATTTACTCTCTTGTAATCCCTTCCTCTGCAATCTCTCCACTTACATCAGAGGCCTTCAAACTTGGCCACTTTAAGACTTGTGGACTTCAACTCCCAGAATTCTCCAGCCAGCCTAATTTACTCTCTTGTAATCCCTTCCTCTGAAATCTCTCCATTTAGATCAGAGGCCTTCAAACTTGGCCACTTTAAGACTTGTGGACTTCAACTCCCAGAATTCCCCAGCCAGCCTAATTTACTCTCTTGTAATCCCTTCCTCTGCAATCTCTCCACTTAGATCAGAGGTCTTCAAACTTGGCCACTTTAAGACTTGTGGACTTCAACTCCCAGAATTCCCCAGCCAGCCTAATTTACTCTCTTGTAATCCCTTCCTCTGCAATCTCTCCACTTACATCAGAGACCTTCAAACTTGGCCACTTTAAGACTTGTGGACTTCCAACTCCCAGAATTCCCCAGCCAGCCTAATTTACTCTCTTGTAATCCCTTCCTCTGCAATCTCTCCACTTAGATCAGAGGTCTTCAAACTTGGCCACTTTAAGACTTGTGGACTTCAACTCCCAGAATTCCCCAGCCAGCCTAATTTACTCTCTTGTAATCCCTTCCTCTGCAATCTCTCCACTTAGATCAGAGGTCTTCAAACTTGGCCACTTTAAGACTTGTGGACTTCCAACTCCCAGAATTCCCCAGCCAGCCTAATTTACTCTCTTGTAATCCCTTCCTCTGCAATCTCTCCACTTACATCAGAGGCCTTCAAACTTGGCCACTTTAAGACTTGTGGACTTCAACTCCCAGAATTCTCCAGCCAGCCTAATTTACTCTCTTGTAATCCCTTCCTCTGAAATCTCTCCATTTAGATCAGAGGCCTTCAAACTTGGCCACTTTAAGACTTGTGGACTTCAACTCCCAGAATTCCCCAGCCAGCCTAATTTACTCTCTTGTAATCCCTTCCTCTGCAATCTCTCCACTTAGATCAGAGGTCTTCAAACTTGGCCACTTTAAGACTTGTGGACTTCAACTCCCAGAATTCCCCAGCCAGCCTAATTTACTCTCTTGTAATCCCTTCCTCTGCAATCTCTCCACTTACATCAGAGGCCTTCAAACTTGGCCACTTTAAGACTTGTGGACTTCAACTCCCAGAATTCTCCAGCCAGCCTAATTTACTCTCTTGTAATCCCTTCCTCTGAAATCTCTCCATTTAGATCAGAGGCCTTCAAACTTGGCCACTTTAAGACTTGTGGACTTCAACTCCCAGAATTCCCCAGCCAGCCTAATTTACTCTCTTGTAATCCCTTCCTCTGCAATCTCTCCACTTAGATCAGAGGTCTTCAAACTTGGCCACTTTAAGACTTGTGGACTTCAACTCCCAGAATTCCCCAGCCAGCCTAATTTACTCTCTTGTAATCCCTTCCTCTGCAATCTCTCCACTTACATCAGAGACCTTCAAACTTGGCCACTTTAAGACTTGTGGACTTCCAACTCCCAGAATTCCCCAGCCAGCCTAATTTACTCTCTTGTAATCCCTTCCTCTGCAATCTCTCCACTTAGATCAGAGGTCTTCAAACTTGGCCACTTTAAGACTTGTGGACTTCAACTCCCAGAATTCCCCAGCCAGCCTAATTTACTCTCTTGTAATCCCTTCCTCTGCAATCTCTCCACTTAGATCAGAGGTCTTCAAACTTGGCCACTTTAAGACTTGTGGACTTCAACTCCCAGAATTCTCCAGCCAGCCTAATTTACTCTCTTGTAATCCCTTCCTCTGAAATCTCTCCATTTAGATCAGAGGCCTTCAAACTTGGCCACTTTAAGACTTGTGGACTTCAACTCCCAGAATTCCCCAGCCAGCCTAATTTACTCTCTTGTAATCCCTTCCTCTGCAATCTCTCCACTTAGATCAGAGGTCTTCAAACTTGGCCACTTTAAGACTTGTGGACTTCAACTCCCAGAATTCTCCAGCCACCCTAATTTACTCTCTTGTAATCCCTTCCTCTGCAATCTCTCCACTTAGATCAGAGGTCTTCAAACTTGGCCACTTTAAGACTTGTGGACTTCAACTCCCAGAATTCCCCAGCCAGCCTAATTTACTCTCTTGTAATCCCTTCCTCTGCAATCTCTCCACTTAGATCAGAGGTCTTCAAACTTGGCCACTTTAAGACTTGTGGACTTCAGCTCCCAGAATTCCCCAGCCAGCCTAATTTACTCTCTTGTAATCCCTTCCTCTGCAATCTCTCCACTTAGATCAGAGGTCTTCAAACTTGGCCACTTTAAGACTTGTGGACTTCAACTCCCAGAATTCCCCAGCCAGCCTAATTTACTCTCTTGTAATCCCTTCCTCTGCAATCTCTCCACTTACATCAGAGGCCTTCAAACTTGGCCACTTTAAGACTTGTGGACTTCCAACTCCCAGAATTCCCCAGCCAGCCTAATTTACTCTCTTGTAATCCCTTCCTCTGCAATCTCTCCACTTAGATCAGAGGTCTTCAAACTTGGCCACTTTAAGACTTGTGGACTTCCAACTCCCAGAATTCCCCAGCCAGCCTAATTTACTCTCTTGTAATCCCTTCCTCTGCAATCTCTCCACTTACATCAGAGGCCTTCAAACTTGGCCACTTTAAGACTTGTGGACTTCAACTCCCAGAATTCTCCAGCCAGCCTAATTTACTCTCTTGTAATCCCTTCCTCTGAAATCTCTCCATTTAGATCAGAGGCCTTCAAACTTGGCCACTTTAAGACTTGTGGACTTCAACTCCCAGAATTCCCCAGCCAGCCTAATTTACTCTCTTGTAATCCCTTCCTCTGCAATCTCTCCACTTAGATCAGAGGTCTTCAAACTTGGCCACTTTAAGACTTGTGGACTTCAACTCCCAGAATTCCCCAGCCAGCCTAATTTACTCTCTTGTAATCCCTTCCTCTGCAATCTCTCCACTTACATCAGAGGCCTTCAAACTTGGCCACTTTAAGACTTGTGGACTTCAACTCCCAGAATTCTCCAGCCAGCCTAATTTACTCTCTTGTAATCCCTTCCTCTGAAATCTCTCCATTTAGATCAGAGGCCTTCAAACTTGGCCACTTTAAGACTTGTGGACTTCAACTCCCAGAATTCCCCAGCCAGCCTAATTTACTCTCTTGTAATCCCTTCCTCTGCAATCTCTCCACTTAGATCAGAGGTCTTCAAACTTGGCCACTTTAAGACTTGTGGACTTCAACTCCCAGAATTCCCCAGCCAGCCTAATTTACTCTCTTGTAATCCCTTCCTCTGCAATCTCTCCACTTACATCAGAGACCTTCAAACTTGGCCACTTTAAGACTTGTGGACTTCCAACTCCCAGAATTCCCCAGCCAGCCTAATTTACTCTCTTGTAATCCCTTCCTCTGCAATCTCTCCACTTAGATCAGAGGTCTTCAAACTTGGCCACTTTAAGACTTGTGGACTTCAACTCCCAGAATTCCCCAGCCAGCCTAATTTACTCTCTTGTAATCCCTTCCTCTGCAATCTCTCCACTTAGATCAGAGGTCTTCAAACTTGGCCACTTTAAGACTTGTGGACTTCAACTCCCAGAATTCTCCAGCCAGCCTAATTTACTCTCTTGTAATCCCTTCCTCTGAAATCTCTCCATTTAGATCAGAGGCCTTCAAACTTGGCCACTTTAAGACTTGTGGACTTCAACTCCCAGAATTCCCCAGCCAGCCTAATTTACTCTCTTGTAATCCCTTCCTCTGCAATCTCTCCACTTAGATCAGAGGTCTTCAAACTTGGCCACTTTAAGACTTGTGGACTTCCAACTCCCAGAATTCCCCAGCCAGCCTAATTTACTCTCTTGTAATCCCTTCCTCTGCAATCTCTCCACTTAGATCAGAGGCCTTCAAACTTGGCCACTTTAAGACTTGTGGACTTCAACTCCCAGAATTCCCCAGCCAGCCTAATTTACTCTCTTGTAATCCCTTCCTCTGCAATCTCTCCACTTAGATCAGAGGTCTTCAAACTTGGCCACTTTAAGACTTGTGGACTTCAACTCCCAGAATTCTCCAGCCAGCCTAATTTACTCTCTTGTAATCCCTTCCTCTGCAATCTCTCCATTTAGATCAGAGGCCTTCAAACTTGGCCACTTTAAGACTTGTGGACTTCCAACTCCCAGAATTCTCCAGCCACCCTAATTTACTCTCTTGTAATCCCTTCCTCTGCAATCTCTCCACTTAGATCAGAGGTCTTCAAACTTGGCCACTTTAAGACTTGTGGACTTCAACTCCCAGAATTCTCCAGCCAGCCTAATTTACTCTCTTGTAATCCCTTCCTCTGCAATCTCTCCACTTAGATCAGAGGTCTTCAAACTTGGCCACTTTAAGACTTGTGGACTTCAACTCCCAGAATTCTCCAGCCAGCCTAATTTACTCTCTTGTAATCCCTTCCTCTGCAATCTCTCCATTTAGATCAGAGGCCTTCAAACTTGGCCACTTTAAAACTTGTGGACTTCAACTCCCAGAATTCTCCAGCCAGCCTAATTTACTCTCTTATAATCTCTTCCTCTGCAATCTCTCCATTTAGATCAGAGGCCTTCAAACTTGGCCACTTTAAAACTTGTGGACTTCAACTCCCAGAATTCTCCAGCCAGCCTAATTTACTCTCTTGTAATCCCTTCCTCTGCAATCTCTCCACTTAGATCAGAGGCCTTCAAACTTGGCCACTTTAAAACTGGTGGACTTCAACTCCCAGAATTCTGGGAGTTGACGTCCACAAGTCTTAAAGTTGACAAGTTTGGGGACCCCTGACATAGAATAGCAGCCTTGGAAGGGGATTCCAACTCTATGATTATATTAGGGACCTTTGAGGTCATCCAGTCCAACCCCTTCCCTTGCTCGAGCAGGGGATCCTATACCATTACTAAGAGCCTTCCGATCTCTCCTTCAAAGCTTCCATTGATGGTGTCCAACCCTGACCATCTTCTTATCTCGCCTTGACCCTATGGACCAGGGGTCTCCAACCTTTGCAACTTTAAGTCTGAAGGACTTCAGCTCCCAGAATTCTCAGAAGCCAGCTTTGCTGAAGTCCTTCACACTTAAACTTGCAAAGGTTGGGGACCCCTGCTCTAAAAGGATGCGAATGCAAAGCTGGCTGGAGAAGTCTGGGAGCTGAAGTCCTTCAGACTTGAAGTTGCAAAGGTTGGAGACCCCTGCTCTAAAAGGATGCGAATGCAAAGCTGGCTGGAGAATTCTGGGAGCTGAAGTCCTTCAGACTTGAAGTTGCAAAGGTTGGAGACCCCTGCTCTAAAAGGATGCGAATGCAAAGCTGGCTGGAGAATTCTGGGAGCTGAAGTCCTTCAGACTTGAAGTTGCAAAGGTTGGAGACCCCTGCTCTAAAAGGATGCGAATGCAAAGCTGGCTGGAGAAGTCTGGGAGCTGAAGTCCTTCAGACTTAAAGTTGCAAAGGTTGGAGACCCCTGCTCTAAAAGGATGCGAATGCAAAGCTGGCTGGAGAATTCTGGGAGCTGAAGTCCTTCAGACTTAAAGTTGCAAAGGTTGGAGACCCCTGCTCTAAAAGGATGCGAATGCAAAGCTGGCTGGAGAAGTCTGGGAGCTGAAGTCCTTCAGACTTAAAGTTGCAAAGGTTGGAGACCCCTGCTATGGACGACAGACAATTCTCCCTCCCTCCCTCCCTCCCTCTCTCTCCCTCCCTCCCAGCTGGTGCAGCCACATCAAAATAGCCACCACAACATGGCAAGATCGAAGTCAAGAGAGGTTAACCCAACCATAACCCATGATTGACAAAAGTTGCAGTCGTTGGGTGACACTTAAGCTCGGAGGCCATCTGCTACCTTCCCAGGCGGCGCGAGGGGAGCGCAAGAAACCCCACACCCGCAGTCCCGTAGCGATGCCAGGCATCTGAGGAATGGGGCCTGCTCACCAGAGTGCTATGTTCAGAATGAGATCCCCCCTCCACCCCACTCCAGCCCAGCCCACCATCTCCTTCACGGAGCAACTCCGCTTCCAACAGGCTGGAAAGCCAGAGTGGTTATCCCAGCCCTCCTCGTGTTTTACACATACGTGTAAGGCTCAACAAATAATCTGGGACATATCGACAGGGCTGAAGAATGCCAGAGGTAGCGATCAAACTCCCAGACGCAAATCTAAGCCGCCCCTCTTAGAGAAGCGTATTAGGAGATGAATCTCTCGGGAATCAATGGAATTAGCTTCTTGTTGTTGATTAGGTGCATATATTCCTACCACCAAAATAGGACCAAAATCTGTATCAAGTTCAATTGCTATATATCTACCACTATCATCCGCCTCTATAATTTTAGCTGAAAATCTTTTGAAATTAGCTTCTTAATAAAGCTGGACTCCCACTCAAATGGGGATGTTGAGTTTCAAATGTACCTTATACCAGGGGTCCCCCACCCCCAGGCCGCACCATGCCAGAAACCAGTCCACGCAAGGAAGCGAAGTCCCATTCGCGGAACTCAGGTAATTTAATTTAATTTATTTAGATTTATAGAACCGCCCTTCTCCATCGAAATGGACCCAGGGCGGTGCACAGGAAATTAAAATCGATAAATAACAATAAATACAGAGTAATTAAGAATAAATTAAACTAAAAGCCTCTGCTAAAAATCCCAATTAAAATTCTAAAATGCATTTACTCATTGGCTAAGCTAGGCCGGCTTGATGGAACAAATAAGTCTTAAGTGAGCGGTGAAAGAGGGGAAGGTCTGTGATCGTCCGAAGTTCGGGGGGTAGGTCATTCCAGAGGGATGGTCCTGCCACCGAGAAGGCCCTTCCCCTGGGCACCGCTAGCCGGCATTGGCCGGCGGATGGTACCCTGAGGAGGCCCTCCCTATGAGAGCGGATCGGACGGAGGGAGGTATGTGGCAGGAGACGGTCCCGCAAATAACTAGTTAGCATGCAAAACAACGGCCCGACTGGTCCAGAGAAAAAGCTTTCTCCATGGAACTGATCCCTGGTGCCCAAAAGGTTGAGGGTCTCCGCCTTCTACCGTAAGAGAGGCTGAAGGATCCCATTGGCACCATCACATCCGGCTCTCAGAATTTTGGCATTGGGTTGGGAATGTTGAACTCCAAAGCTGAAGATGTCATGGAACTTAGATGTCTCTAGGAACTTAGGACCATCATCTTAGGCCCAGGGCTCTCCAAACCTGGCCACTTTAGGACTTGTGGACTTCAACTCCCAGAATCCCCCAGCTGCCTGGGGAATTCTGGGAGCTGAAGTCCACAAGTCCTAAAGTGGCCAGGTTTGGAGAGCCCTGGGCCTTAGACACCCTGCGCAGCAGACAATGAGCTGACACAGCTCCCAAAGAGTGGACATGTTGGCCTATGCGCCTTAATGTTCCCCTAAAATGCTCGCTTTCAGGACTGCTTTCAGTCTCCAAGAACTATTTATGAACCTAATTATTAAACAAATTTACTCTCACAGATAGGAGTCCGGACGGCTCTCGCCACCTTAAAACCCACATTCGATTTTTGCCTATTCGTTTCACGGCCAATTCGTTTTGACAACAACGAAAACAAAGCTGTAAAATGTGCAGTTTTACAGGAAAAAGAAAATGTCTCTCGGCCGGCCGCTAAGAGCTTGGAAGCCGAGCTTTAAAATGACAAGAGGGATTATTTTTTTTAACCACTAAAATTCATGCTCAACTTACAGAAGGACGAATATAAAGGGCCGTTTCGGATCTGCCTTCAGACGCTCCTTTGGCTTGATGTTCCCCAACTCCAGAGGTCCCGCCAGCTTCTAGTTCTCTTCTCCACCATCCCTGGTCTTCAACGCTGAAGAAGCACGTAGCCAACACAACATGGTGTCCCGAAAAGATATTGGAGACAAAGAGGAAAATAGATCCACTCATCCCTACCCACCCACCCCAAAAATCCACATGACAATGGAGATCTTCAGAAAGGAAATGAAGTATGGGACGAGGGGATCGTGAGAAGGAAAGCTTACCTATGGATCCCAGGGTGGCTTCGATACCATTCTGTGGGATCCTTGATCAGTGGGGAAATGCACATTTCTTTACTACCGGTTGTGTAGGCGTGGCCTGGTGGGCATGGAAGGGGAAGGATACTGCAAAATCCCCATTCCCTCCCCACTCCAGGGGAAGGATACTGCAAAATTCCCACTTCAGGGGAAGGATACTGCAAAATTCCCACTTCAGGGGAAGGATACTGCAAAATCTCCATTCCCTCCTCACTCCAGGGGAAAGAATACTGCAAAATTTCCACTCCAGGGGAAGGGTACTGCAAAATCTCCATTCCCTCCCCACTCCAGGGGGAAGGATACTGCAAAATTTCCACTCCAGGGGAAGGATACTGCAAAATCTCCATTCCCTCCCCACTCCAGGGGAAAGAATACTGCAAAATTCCCACTCCAGGGGAAGGATACTGCAAAATCTCCATTCCCTCCCCACTCCAGGGGAAAGGATACTGCAAAATTCCCACTCCAGGGGAAGGATACTGCAAAATCTCCATTCCCTCCCCACTCCAGGGGAAAGGATACTGCAAAATTCCCACTCCAGGGGAAGGGTACTGCAAAATCTCCATTCCCTCCCCGCTCCAGGGGAAAGAATACTGCAAAATTTCCACTTCAGGGGAAGGATACTGCAAAATCTCCATTCCCTCCCCACTCCAGGGGAAAGAATACTGCAAAATTTCCACTCCAGGGGAAGGGTACTGCAAAATCTCCATTCCCTCCCCACTCCAGGGGAAAGAATACTGCAAAATTCCCACTCCAGGGGTAGGATACTGCAAAATTTCCACTCCAGGGGAAGGATACTATAAAATCTCCATTCCCTCCCCACTCCAGGGGAAAGAATACTGCAAAATTTCCACTCCAGGGGAAGGGTACTGCAAAATCTCCATTCCCTCCCCACTCCAGGGGAAAGAATACTGCAAAATTCCCACTCCAGGGGAAGGATACTGCAAAATCTCCATTCCCTCCCCACTCCAGGGGGAAGGATACTGCAAAATTTCCACTCCAGGGGAAGGGTACTGCAAAATCTCCATTCCCTCCCCACTCCAGGGGAAAGAATACTGCAAAATTCCCACTCCGGGGGAAGGATACTGCAAAATCTCCATTCCCTCCCCACTCCAGGGGAAAGAATACTGCAAAATTCCCACTCCAGGGGAAGGATACTGCAAAATCTCCATTCCCTCCCCACTCCAGGGGAAAGAATACTGCAAACTTTCCACTCCAGGGGAAGGATACTATAAAATCTCCATTCCCTCCCCACTCCAGGGGAAAGAATACTGCAAAATTCCCACTCCAGGGGAAGGGTACTGCAAAATCTCCATTCCCTCCCCACTCCAGGGGAAAGAATACTGCAAAATTTCCACTCCAGGGGAAGGATACTGCAAAATCTCCATTCCCTCCCCACTCCAGGGGGAAGGATACTGCAAAATTCCCACTCCAGGGGAAGGATACTGCAAAATCTCCATTCCCTCCCCACTCCAGGGGAAAGAATACTGCAAAATTCCCACTCCAGGGGAAGGATACTATAAAATCTCCATTCCCTCCCCACTCCAGGGGAAAGAATACTGCAAAATTCCCACTC
Organism: Rhabdophis nuchalis; assembly: GCA_039707465.1. Taxonomy (NCBI): domain Eukaryota; kingdom Metazoa; phylum Chordata; class Lepidosauria; order Squamata; family Natricidae; genus Rhabdophis; species Rhabdophis nuchalis. The sequence continues at coordinate 224,609,414 of CM077645.1, read as the reverse complement.
CAGGGGAAGGGTACTGCAAAATCTCCATTCCCTCCCCACTCCAGGGGAAAGAATACTGCAAAATTCCCACTTCAGGGGAAGGGTACTGCAAAATCTCCATTCCCTCCCCACTCCAGGGGAAAGAATACTGCAAAATTCCCACTTCAGGGGAAGGGTACTGCAAAATCTCCATTCCCTCCCCACTCCAGGGGAAAGAATACTGCAAAATTCCCACTCCAGGGGAAGGGTACTGCAAAATCTCTATTCCCTCCCCACTCCTAGGGAAGGATACTGCAAAATCTCCATTCCCTCCCGACTTCTGGTGCCAGTCAGAGATGATATTTGCCAGTTCTCCAAACTACTCAACATTTCTGCTACCGGTTTTCCAAATCCGGTGAGAAACCTGCTGAATTTCCTCCCCTGTCCTTGATGCTCTTTTCAGTTTGGTTGGATTGGTGTTTTTTGGGGTTTTTTGGCAGATGACACAACCAGGCAACCGGCATGAATGCTAGTGACGATAATGTTACTTAAGTTTTGGGTCATGCAACATCTACAAGAAAAGAAGCAGGCTCCGAAAACACCCAGGATCCCTTCGTGTCAACCAATATTCTCCTTTATTGATGCAATTCTAGGTTTTTAGACCAAGGACCGGAGAGTTTGGGTCCCTAGAATGAAAAGCTATGAAAAGCAAAGCCACACACAGTGGCCACAGCCCGTTGCGCGATGCTAAAGAGAAGACCTCCAACCTCACAGAACTGCAGTTCCTGTCAAAGGCCCTGGGAGACCAGACACACCCAGAAAATGCAGGGAAGAGAGATCAATGCCTACGGAGATGCTCCGTCTTCCAGGTCCTGGTTGTTCCAAAGGAGCTTTTTTTTACAAGAGGCCACTGGACTTTCTTGGTTTTTTTTCTTCGAAGACGTTTCCCTTCTCCTCCCAGGAGCTTCTTCAGCTCTGACTGGATGGGGGGGAAGGATTGATGCTCCTTGCAGACAGAGCTGGTCCTTTGCATCCTTTGAGAGGGTCCTTGAGGCCACTTGGAGCTTTACCTGTGTCATCAGGGTCACCTGAGTGGGGCAAATGGGTGTGACTACAACAGAGTCCCTTCAGCAGTTCCAAGAAGACCCCACACCCTTTTGCACCACTCAGGAGACCCGGAGGACCCAGGTAAACCTCCAAGTGGCCTCAGGCTTGGAGGATGCAAATGGCCAGCTCTGTCTGCAAGGAGAATCAATCCTTCCATTCCCCACCCTCCAGTCAGAGCTGAAGAATCTCCTTGGAGGAGAAGAGAAACGTCTTCAAAGGAAGAAAACCCAAGAAAGTCCAGTTGCCTTTTGGAAAAAAAAGCAACTTTGAGAAAGGAACTGCAACGCACAAACGTAACATCACCCTAAAAGCTTCTTTCCATCTTTGGGGGGAAAAAACACCCTGTTTCCATAATGTCAGCATCTGAGTTGAAGTAGTGGAGGTGGGGGGGGGGGGAATGGAGCCAAGCTCGAGATGCTGCATTCGGTCCACGCCCTTTGCATGCTCAAAAGGCGTGGGCAGCCCCGAAGCGCCCCGTTACCCCTTTTATTTCAGGCTTTCAACCTTGAGGACGCAAGAAAACACCCAGAATTTAGATTTAGATTTTATTCAATTTGTATCCCGCCCTTCTCCAAAAGGACCCAGGGCGGCGCACAGGAATTTAAAATAACACACAAAAGTAATACAAAATACACAAATTTAAAAACCTATTAAATAACAAAAACCTGCGCTAAAACCAATTAAAATCCCCATTTTAAAACTATCTAAGACTAGTCACAGCGGAGGCTATGTTAGGCTGGCTTGATGAAAGAGGTGTGTTTTTAGAAGGAAGCACCGAAGAGCAACTGCTGTGGCTAAAGGAGAGACTCTCACCCCGTTCCCACTTCTCAGTCCGACTCTGCCCTTACGCAGCTGTTATTTTATTTTTATTTATTTATTTATTTTCCCAGGGAAAACAAAGGCCGAAAGCTCAGGAAATAAATAAAAGTTGCGTAACGGCTCCCAGCTGGAGTTTCCCAGCCTCCAAACTGTGAATTCTTAACCTAGACCGAAAAGTTAGCGGCCTAAACAGACGAGGCAGCTGTTGTAGGAAATTCTCCTTTTGCTGAGACTGTTCGCTTGCCGGGCGTCAAAATTGCCGTGTCCATCTAAGCGCAAAAGCCTCGCCTAACCCCTTACGCACTTCTCTCTGCATGGGTAGAATTGTTTGTGCTACCGTTATTCTCCAGCCGTCCTTCGACTGTGGTTAATTCGAAGCTGGCCAGATGGACAGAAGGGTTAGAGTGGAATTTGGCTGACCTGCTGGAGGTGAGCATAGCCGAACACGCAACGTTGCTCGGGCGTCCAAGTCACACCTCCCTTCCTGCCCCCAACTCTTTGGATCGTGTAGATCAGGGGTCTCCAACCTTCGCAACTTTAAGTCTGAAGGACTTCAGCTCCCAGACTTCTCCAGCCAGCAAAGCTGGGAGCTGAAGTCCTTCAGACTTAAAGTTGCAAAGGTTGGAGACCTCTGGTGTAGATCCCTTCTGGATGGACAGATTGGGATCCCTTTCCTGCTCTGTAGATCCACCAATCAACGGACTCGATTCCCACTGGATCCCTCCTAGGATTACGCTGGAGAAAGCACTTTGCTGCAGAAGGAACTCTAGGCCAAAAACACTCCATACCGTGACTGTTCCTCTCTCCAGTTTAAAAAGAAATCATTATTATTAATCATATTTTCCAATCCTTTTACGTGTGGGGGAGTGTCTTCTTTTTGCTGATTTCATTAAATGGATCCCAGCTATTCTCAGGCAGAGCTAAGAGGCATTTGTCTCTTACAAATACACAAAATGCAGATGTCTAGGGAGATTCTCCATCATCCAGATCATGGCTGTCCCAAAGGTGCCTTTTTTTTTCAAGAGGTAACTGGGTTTTCTGGTAGGTTTTTTTTTTTTTAAAGACATTTCGCTTCCAATCCCAGAAGCTTCTTCAGCTCAGAAGAAGCTTCTTGGATGGGAGGCAAAACGCCTTCAAAGAAAAACCAGAAAGTCCGGTTGCCTCTGGAAAACAAAAAGTATCTTTGGGATCCAAAATTCAGGTACGCAGGGACAAAAAACTATAACTTACAAACAGTTACTAAAGTGACCAAGAATATTATGACACACCCCAAAAAATAATAATAGCAAGAACATGCAGACCGTTTCTTTACTGCGGTTTTTCATTTAAAATTAAAAACCGCTCTAAAAGCACATTTAAATCCCAGCTGCAGACTTGCCCTCCAAGTCAGCTCACGAACCTGGCTTATTTTCGGAGACTGGAAACCTAGAACTCTTGAAATCCCCAAGTATGAAGTCACCGTCCCAAAATTGTAGACGGCGCCCAAAACTGGCCTGGATCCCTACGTTATACGAATGCAGGGCTTATGCAATTAAATGTTACATGTTGTCCTGCAATATTAATGCGTTACGTCGCCCTGTTATGCAACAAACCCCAGAAGTTGATTAAATCACCACAAACCTTGGCTTGCGGACTCCGGTTCAAAGCGGCTCGCGAGCAGATCCACACCAGTTAATGGTGCACAATTACTTGGCAGATATTTCTGCGAATAAATAGCATTGAACGAAGGAAATGGATTGCCCAGATTTTTAATAAGAATCCGTTGCATCGAATTTTGGGTTTGGGCTCTCATCACAGAATGACAACAAACGTCTCTTTTCTCTGCCTGGGAACAGGTGGGATCTATTTTCAGCAAAAAGACACCCCTACCTCCCCACACACACAAAAGGGTTTGAAAGTGTTATTACTAATAATGATTTTTTTGTTTTACTGGAGAGAGGAACAGTCATAGCATGGAGTGTTTTTTGCCTAGAGTTCCTTCTGCAGCCAAGTGCTTTCTTTAGCGTAATCCTAGAGGGATCCAGTGGGAATCGAGTCCGTTGAACTTGGTGGATCTACTGAGCAGGAAAAGGGTCTCAATCTGTCTGTCCAGAAGGGACCTACACGATCCAAAGAATGGGACGCACACAGGAAGGGAGGTGTGACTTGGATGTGCGTTCGGATATGGCCACCTCCAGCAGGTCAGCCAAAGTCCCTATAACCCATCGGTCCATCTGGCCAGCTTCAAATTGACAACAGGGCCAATTTTATTGCAACAACAGCTACAAGACTGGCAGAGAGGAGCAGGTTCGATCCTTAACACCGCTATTAAAAGCTCAAAATCTGCCTTTTGCTTTGCCCAATCTGCAAGGCAACAAGGTGGAGGCCATTGCTCCGGTCCCCAAATCAGATGGGAGACAAAGAGCATTAAACAGTTAAGACCACGGCATCTGGGGATGAACATTTTCTGAAGAAACCCAGGTTATGTCAACAAGCGATCACCGCGACTCCAAAATTTGGGAAAAATTCAGGTTCGGCCTGATGAGAAGGGAGAAGGTTTGTAACAGACCATGCCAAATCTGATCGCCTCGTTTTCAGCATGGAAACCAGCGATGGGTCTCCAAAACCAACATGAATTCTCCAATTCAACATAGGTGCATTTAGAAAATAATAAACCTCACAAGCAGAGAACCAGAATTGCATGCAGTCTAACGACCCCGGACGTTTATCTTTAGTGATGGGGTTTTAATATTTGGAAAATGTTAACTGCAAGCGGCTATTTAGCCCTCCCCAAACCGACAAAAGACAAGCAGAAACGAAGGCAGCAGCTGGACTGAACCACAGGAATGATCAAAATGCAGCTGGGCACCCCCTCTGCTCCACGGAGGGAAGAAATCCACAAAAATTGGAGCAGACCTTACAGAGGTACAGGACAGGGCAAGGTTTCCCTTGTCCTTAAAGCAGGGGTCTCCAACCTTTGCAACTTTAAGTCTGAAGGACTTCAGTTCCCAGCAAAGCTGGCTGGAGAAGTCTGGGAGCTGAAGTCCTTCAGACTTAAAGTTGCAAAGGTTGGAGACCCCTGCCTTAAAGGACCACAGCTTCTAAAGGAAAAATTTAACCAGCCATCAAGGAAAGGGAAGACACCAAATAAGAGATGCAGGGGCTGTGCTGGATGTAGGAAAATTGGCTGGGAATAAAACCCTTGTCTCTGAGCAATTTTAAGACGAGAAGCAACTGCTTCAACACACAGTTCCTACGTTGCTGAGACCCACCAATCAGTTCGGGGTGGAAAAATAAAAGTAGATTTCAAACACGGCAAACTTTTAAATTCTTCCTACCAGGAAACACTAGAGTGATGTTTGCGCCTTAATGAACATCTTACCCAGACCATTATCACTACACACCAAGAGCAGCCAGGACGTTAATTGAGACGGGTCAAGTCATCAAATCTTCGGCTTAAGGTTCGCGTTTGAAAAATACAGTCTCTGAAATAAAGTAAAATTGGTATTTTGGAATTTAATAGGCAAAAGGAAACAACTTTGATCTTCAACCAACTAAGCCTGGCTAACTGCAGAATGCCAAGACGCTCCACGCAGTAGCAAAACACACACCCACCCCTGTTCTGTAGCTGCCCCGTTTTGTAAGTCTACCTTTAAAACCTCTTTGGGATATCTATTTCATCATTGGTTTTACTTTGGCTCATATTTACCTGACGCCGAGCTTTCTGGATAACTTGACATCATTGTTCCCTCGACATAAAAAAATGAACCCTTCGCTGGAAGGCCGAGCGTTTCCAATCGCAGAGAAAATGCTGGGGGGTCTCAACACCCTGTTTAGAGCACAGGTAATAAAAACTGCAGGAAAATGCCCCAAACTCTCATCCTCCCCATGAAACAAGAAGCCAGAAGCAAAGCTAGAAAAAGCCATCTCTCTCTCTCTCTCTCTCTCTCTCTCTCTCTCTCTCTCTCTCTCTCTCTCTCTCTCTCTCTCTCTCAGAGCCCCCTCCCTTCCGCAGCTCTGATGCATGTTGTGTTTTAAGGAATAATAAACCCAGCAAAAGTTGCCATTTTTGCTTTTTTCCCCCTGGGATATCGGTTTCCCAGACTTTTTTTTTTTTACTAGTCACCTTCCATCCCAAAATAGACCAGCTTATTATTTTTTTCCTGACAGCATCGGGGGTCAAAAAAGCCACTGTTCCTTAGCTGGATTTAAATGAGAAGTGAGGAAGGGTCAGCTAGAAAGTGCAAAAAAAAAGGAAGGAAGGAAGGAGGGAAGGAAGGAAGGGAAGAAGGAAGGAAGGGAAAGAAGGAGGGGAAGAAGGAAGGAAGGAAGGAGGGAGGGGAGGAAGGAAGGGAAGAAGGAAGGAAGGGAAAGAAGGAGGGGAAGAAGGAAGGAAGAAAAGAAGGAAGGAAGGAAGGGAAGAAGGAAGGAAGGAAGGAAAGAAGAAAGGAAGGAAGAATGAAAGAATGAAAAAATTGAAATTGAAACTCACAGAGAAGTTAATCAAAAGCACCATCTCTCCTCCTTTGCACGAGGAAGGTTGACCAGAATAACGCGATCCTACGATAATTTCCCCGTCAGTTTTTTAGCCTCTTCTTATTGCGCTGAAGGAGAGGCTGCAAAGCCAAGCGCCCACCAAGGAGACCCCCACCCACCCACTTCTCTGCCTCTGATCCCGCAAGGAAAGCAACCCCAAAGGATCCGCCTAGGCGCAGAGTTGCCCGCTGCGGAAAAAAAACAAAAGAAATAAACCCGCTTTCAGCCCAACGAGGGTTAGGGAGCGCCGCTCAAGGCCCTCCCTAGATCTAGAACACGATCCTAAACGATCCTGAAACTCTGGGGAAAGGCTTCTCTCCCCTCCCCCCTCCCCCTGCAATAAAATCAACTCGCTTCCCTGATCGCCCGGCAGTCGGATCTTCTTTCCCTTCCCTCGGAAGGAAACGGAGGGGATCCAACGTCACTTGCCGCGCCGCGATGCCTAGCGATCCTGAGTTGCGTTTTACAGCCAGGCTCGACTTTTTTTCCCACGCGCATCCTTCCCACAAAATAAAAACAAATGGGGCGTTTCCTGCCCTTCTCTCAAACGAAGCCCCGGCGAAGCGCAAATCGGCATGAGAACCGCTAAAAGGAACGTCTGGACGGAACAAAATAAATGCGCTCGTTTTAAAAAACCCACAAACCCAGCCGTTTCTCCCCGCCCCCACGGGAAGGAGGGAAGGAAGGAAGGAAGGAAGGAAGGAAGGAAGGAAGGAAGGAAGGAAGGAAGGAAGGAAGGAAAAAAGAAGGCATCAAGAAGGGGGATGAATGAAGAGCGAGGGAGGGAGAGAGGAAAAGGGGAAAAATGAGGGAAGGAAGGAAAAGAGAGAAAGAGAAAGAAAAGAGAGAGAGAGAAAGAACCAGCAACAGGTGATCAATTCTCCATTGAAAGAAATCTGATTTGGACTTGATAATAAGGTATTTTCTTGCAAGGAGCCACTAAAACGACTCCCACGCTGTTTGGATCCAACCTCGCCCATTATTTCCACCACCACCACCCCGAAATTTCTCCTCCGGCTGCTCCTCCAAAGAAGCTCATCCTAAGCATGGAAATAAAACCCCAAGATCGTTAGATTCTACTTTTTTTCCTACTAAGGGGAATTTCAAAGTTTATCCTAAAATAAATGAAGTTCCCGCCGGATTCGCTGCTTCTTTTTTCCCCCTCTAGGAAAATCCTTTTCAAAAATTACTTCCGATTAGGGTTCCTTCCTTCTCACCTACTATCTGGCCCTGTCAATCAATTTTCTTGGCTGTTTCTCTAAAGGAAGCAGAGAGCAATTTCATCCTGCTGGAAATGTAGAGTTTAAAACATTCACACAACTTTTAGCATCTAAATACAACATTTTCCAAGTTTGGAAAGACGGTCCCGTCCGTCCGTCCGTCCCCCCCCCCCCCCCCCATGAATTAGCCCACATGGTATTTTTAAGCTTTATAAAACTGATTTAAAGAAAAGGCTAAAAATGCTCAGAAGTGGAAATGGAGGGGGGGGGGAGTCATTTATTACCATCTAAAATAAATACTTGTGAGCAGCTCTGTGTTGTAATAACAACAGCCAAAATTGTTAAATAAGAAACGAGATTATTCTCCCACCAAATTGTTTCTAATGAGATACAAACAGGATGAGATTGGATCAAAAAGAGGAGGAATACTGGCAGGTTAGAAGAAAGAAAGAAAGAAAGAAAGAAAGAAAGAAAGAAAGAAAGAAAGAAAGAAAGAAAGAAAGAAAGAAAGAAATTTAAAAAGGCACATTTTCATATTGCTTTATACCAAAAGAAGCTACAAATGCATGCTTGAATACAGATATTTACCAACTATTTTTTAAAAAATGTTTTTTTCTGGTGTTTAAAAGCTGCAGGATAACATTGCAAAATCTGAAACAAATGTTTTGTTTTGTTTTAATATAGAAAAAGGATACATACGGTCGGTAAAGCCGAGAGGGAAAAGTTAACATCGAAGGGCGACCTGAAACAGGATCTATACAAAACAAAAGAAATTAAAGTAGCCAATGCAGGAGTATTTATTTTGCTAGGTAAATCTTTGAACTAAAGGTTTTTTCATTTCACCTAACCCAGCCTTACGGAAATTTTAAATGTTTGCTAAATCTCTGGATTCTCTCCAAAAGGCTAGACTTATGCACACGCCCCACATTTTCTCTCTGGAAAAAGCAAAACAAAATTATTTTTCTCTCCCCCCCCCCCTCCCTCCCCTCCAATCTTCCAGACAAACAACCGGGACACGCAAAGACCTTCAACAGATTTAGACCAAAAGATTTATGTCTAAAGAGATTTATTTTTATTTTTTTGTTTCGTAGCAAATGAAAGCTAGGATGCCTGAAAAACAAACAGAAACAGTTCATGACAAATAAACAAAAAAAATATATATTTATCTATATATAAATATTAAGTTGGTTTGAGGTTGTAACTGCCTGCATGGCTCATGAGCAGGATGTGGAAAGAGAAAGTAAGATTAAGAACTGAATCGAAGCTTCAGAGGAAAATCGATTTTATCTTAGATGAAACTGTTAAAAACCACAAAAAATCGAAAGGTCATTTTAAAATGCCTCGCACCTAAAAATGCACCAGTTTCCAAAATTTCACAAATTGTGCTGGGCTTTTGAGAAATGCCCATTATTCATTTAGCATCCTTATTCCTTTACGGTTTCATTTTCATTTTTTATTTTTATTTAAATAAACGTTTAAAAACAACAACGCCCCAAATCCAGTTCAGTAAAAGCTTTCCCTTTGAAAAGCATTCACTGCAAGATTATTATTATTTTTTTCCTGGGTTGATTTCTGCAATAAATAAAGTGTGCATTTTATAAATCAAGGTTCCGACTTAGCGTTTCGCTTCCTTGACCTTTAATAAATAATTCTGGTGCATAGTATTTGTAACATTAATATAGCAGCTCATATATTCATCTATTGCCTTTCAAATCATCTTTAAAGGAGTGTTTCATTTCCCCCCCTCCCAAATAATTGTTTTAAACAGCATAGATAATTTTAAATCTCTATAAAACAAACAGCATTATTTTAATCCAATTGATTACTGTATATAGTGCATTCGGCTCGGTCAACATCATCGTTAAATTAATTTCTTATATTATTTGCATGCTATTACATACAAACTTTTTTTTATTTAAGACTCGTGTTTGAAGTTCGTTTTTTTTCTCTCTTTTCGTTTAAACACCAAGCAAATGAAGGCTGGAGAAAATCAGGGGGGGGGGGAGGAGAGGGAGAAGAGGGGGGGGCTAAGGGCACCGCTGTACAAGTGGACACTTTTAATAAGTTAATTGGCTCAGTTCCCCGTCTTTAAAAAAAGGACGAACAGACACACAGACCAGGAATTAAGGGGAGGGGGGGGGAGAAATGGGGGGGGGGCAGATAAAAAGGCAAAGTAAACTCAACCCAGGTTCCGAGGACCAACGAACCGAGTCCCCCCCCCCCCTCGCCCCGCCGGCAAAGAGGCGCCCGTCGAAAGAGAAGGAAAGGAGCGAGCGAGCGCCGGAGGGAGGCAGCCTGGCCCGGTGTAGGGCGCCCCGACGGGGGAAGAGAGGCGAGGCGGGCTAAATCCCATACATGGCCGGCATGCAGGGGTCTAGGTGGGGGGACAGAAGAAGAAAGTGGGGAGGGGTCTCCGTGGAAGCGTCCTTCGCCCCCCCAGCCGACGGCAAGCGGCTCTTGTCCGTCCGTCCAGGCGGCGCTGTCCTTCTCTCCGTCCAGAGGGGGTCCAGGCATCTGTCCTGCCGTCGGAGGGTCCACACGTCCAGGCGGACGGACAGACGCGCAGACAGACTGAGCGACGGGCGGATCCCCTCCTCTTCCTCCTCCTCCTCCCAAGGGCTGCAGCCGCCTCCTCCGTCGGGCCGGGCCGGGCAAGCCCCGCTGGTCCGCCCCGTCGGGGCCCCTCCGCTCTCACAGGTAGAAGTCCGCGGGCTTGGCGGGGCCGGGGGGCGGCGGGGCTTGGGGCGGGGGCTCCCGGGCGCCGTTGGGGGCGGCGGAGAAGGCGCGCACGGCCAGCTTCTCGTACTTCTCCTTGTAGAGGTCTCTCTCCTTGGCCAGGCGCGTCACCTCCAGCTTCAGCTGCTCCACCTGGCCCTGCAGCTGGCACTTCTCGTTCTCCAGGATGTGCCGCTGCTGGACGCGCTTGTAGCGGCAGGACTGGGCGTAGCCGCGGTTCTTCAGCGTGCGCCGCTTCTGCTTCAGCCGGATCACCTCCTCCTTGCTGAAGCCGCGCAGCTGCCGGTTCAGCTCCCGCACCGACATGGAGACCAGCTGCTCGTCGGAGAAGCGCTCCTCCAGCGCGCGTGCAGGTGGTGCCCGGGGTGGTGGTGGTGGTGGTGCCCGCCGTGGTGGTGCCCGCCGTGGTGGTGGTGGTGGTGGCCCCCGCCCGGCCCGTGGTGGTGGTGGTGGTGAGCCAGGGACGGGTGCGAGTGCGGGCCGGTGGAGCCCGGCGCCAGCTCCTCGCCGGGAAGGGCTGCCCTCGGAAGCCGTCGAAGCCGGCCCCGGGGGCTCCCCCGCCGCCCGGCCCGCCGTGGTGCCCGTGGTGGTTGTTGTGGTGGTGGTGGGCGGCGGCGGCCGGGTGGTGCGGGGCTCCGATCAGCGCCTCGACGGCGTCCTCGGGGGTCAGGTTGAGCGCCTCGGGGTTGAGGTGGTGCTGGTAGCTCGACATCCAGTAGAGATCCTCCACTGCTGCGTCGCCTTGCCCGGCCCGAGGCTGTTGCCGCCGCCTCCTCCTCCTCCTCCTGCTGCCGTCGGGGCTCCCGAGGCCGGGCGCAGGCTGTCCGCCGGGGGCTGGGCGCGCAGAAGCTGGGCGAGGAGGGCACGGAGGAGCAGGGGGTGCTGAGCGGCGTGGAGGAGAGCGAGCCGGGCGGCGGGAGGCGGTGGCAGAAGCGCTCCGCCTCGGCCGGCTCCTTCTTCACCTCGAACTTCATCAGGTCGAAGTCGTTGACGTATTCGATGGCCAGCGGGCTGGTGGGCAGCTCGGCCCCGCTCAGGGCCAGCTCCGAGGCCATCTCAGGCCGGGCCACGGGACGCCAGAGCCGCGCCCGGCCCGACGACGGCGCCCCCGCCGCCGCCCGCTCGCCCCGGCCGTAGGAGGGACCCCTGGGGGTGGGAGGGGGGCGGCTGGTCCGGCTGGACTGCCCCTTGGGGACGGCCCCAGGCCCCCGCAGCGGGGAGGGGCTTCCTCGACGGGGGCCCCCCTTCCCGGCCCGTTCCGCGCGAGGGTCCCGGCGCTGCGCCCTCCGCCGCCGCCGCCGGCCCGCCGCCTCCCCCCTCCGCGCGCAACTGAAGTGCTGAAGGGCGCACTCTGGCTTTTATAGCGAGGCCAGGCAGGCCCCGCCCGACGAGGCGGGGGCGGCCGCCTCGCTGCCTATAAGGGGGACGGGGCTGGCGGGGCCGCCGGCTGAGCCTATCGCCGCCCCGCCGTCCAGCTGTCAATCTCTCGCGGGAACAGCTGGAAGCCGGGCGAGGGGAGGGGCGGGGAGGAGGGGGGACAGAGAGAGATGCAGAGGGGGGGGGGGAGACTCCCCCAGCGGCCGCGCCCGGCAAGGGATGCCGCGCACGTGCGAAGCGCTCGGAGGGGGACCAACCGGTAGCCCGCGGCTTGACAGAGGAGGGAAGAAGAGGAGCAGGAAGGAGAAGAAGAGAAGAAGGAAGAGGAAGAAGAGGAAGAAGAAGAGGAAGATGAGGAAAAGGAAGAAGAGGAGAAAGAAGGAGGAAGATGAAGAAGAGGAAGAAGAGGAGGAGGAAGATGGGGCAGAAGAAGAGGAGGAAGAAGAGGGGGAGAAGAGAGGAGGAAGAGGTGGAGGAGGAAGAGGAAGAAGGAGCAAGAAGAAGAAGAGGAGGAGGAAGATGGGGCAGAAGAAGAGGAGGAAGAAGAGGAAGAAGAGGAGGAGGAGGAGGGGGAGAAGGAAGAGGAAGAAGAAGAGGAGGAGGAAGAGGAAGAAGAGGGCTTGGCAGAAAAGAGCATTGCTCTCTGCTGGGGAGGGAGGGAGGGAGGGGGAAAGGGGGCCACGCAGTTGTGCCAGAAGAGGCTGGAGAGGTATTTTGTCTGCAGTGGAGCAGGGCTCTCTGCTCGAACAGGAGCTGGACTAGAAGACCTCGAAGGTCCCTTCCAGCTCTATTATGGACTGATTGATTGATTGATCGGCTTGTGCTGGAGAGCGCCCCCCCCGGGGGGCTGCATCCCCCACAAGGAGCCTCCGAGGGAAGGCAACCCACGTGGGAAGCCCCTCCCCAAGAGCGGATCCCCTTTGCAGGTCTGGAGGTCACACAACAGGCAGCCACACCCACCACACAGAGACAGGCACACAGACAGACGGACCAAAGAGGGGCTTGCCAGGAGCACTGCCCACCTGGAACATCAAACGGGAGCCGGATGGGAGGCCACCAGGAGACCCAGAGGCTCAGCCACCTGGAAAAGGTAGGTGATTTGGGCAAGTTCACGAAATCTGCACTCCCCCCCCCCTCTGCCGCGTCCAGTTTGTCCCAGCAGGCAGCAGCATCTAAGGTGGGAGTCCGGATGGATGGGGCGCCACTAGGAAAGCCAAGCAGCAGGGCCGCATTGTTGAAAAATAGCCCATCAATGTTCTGACTTTTTCCTAAGGAATCCCACGGAAAAGCCCTTGAAGTCATGAGCTGCCTCGAGACTTTGGCTCAAAGGATATTTTCATTTTTTCTTTGCTTTCCTGGCGTCATCTAATTTGGGGGTGGGGGGGTGGAAGATGGGGGCCCTCCCTCCCACCCTCCCTCTGCACCCTGAAGAGAGAAGATGGCAGATTGTAATTGGTCAATTTTTCTGGATTGTGCGAAGACGTCCTGCGATTCATAGCACGGTGGCCATTATCGATTTGGCATGATAAAGCTAATAAATGCAATTTGAACGGCTTGGATTCCGTCTAGCCTGTTGGGCTTTTCTGCAAAAACAAACGAACCGAAACAATAACATGACTTGTTCAACGCAAAGAGAGAGAAAGTAAAGAGAAAAAGAGAGAGAGAGAAAGAGAAAAAGAACGAAAAAGAAAGAAAGACAGAGTAAGAGATAAAGAAAGTATAAGGCAGAGAGAGACAAAATAAAAAAGCAACAAAGAAATGAGAGAAAGAAGGAAAGAGAAAGAAAGAGAGAAAGAAAAAGATAGAGAAATGAGAGAAAGAGAAATAAATAGAGAGAGAGAGAAATAAGAAAGAAAGAAAGAAAGAAAGAAAGAAAGAAAGAAAAGAAAGAAAGAAAGAAAGAAAGGAGAAAGAAAGGGAGAAAGAAATGGAAGAAAGAGAGAGAGAAGTGAGAAAAAGCAGGTGAGAGAGGGAGAGAAAGAGAGAAAGAGAGAAGGAAGGAATGATAGGGGGAGGGAGGAAGGAAGGTTATCACCACCCAAGGACTCTTACCTGTCTCAGTTTAAACAGGCATGCTGGAAGAAGGATGGGAAATCCATCCATCCATCCACACACCCACTCACCTTTCTTTCTTTCTTTCTTTCTTTCTTTCTTTCTCTCTCTCTCTCTCTCTCTCTCTCTCTCTCTCTCTCTCTCTCTCTCTCTCTCTCTCTCTCTCTCTCTCTCTCTCTCTCTCTCTCTCTCTCTCTCTCTCTCTCTCTCTCTCTCTCTCTCTCTCTCTCTCTCTCTCTTCTCTCTCTCTCTCTCTCTCTCTCTCTCTCTCTCTCTCTCTCTCTCTCTCTCTCTCTCTCTCTCTCTCTCTCTCTCTCTCTCTCTCTCTCTCTCTCTCTCTCTCTCTCTCTCTCTCTCTCTCTCTCTCTCTCTCTCTCTCTCTCTCTCTCTCTCTCTCTCTCTTCTCTCTCTCTCTCTCTCTCTCTCTCTCTCTCTCTCTCTCTCTCTCTCTCTCTCTCTCTCTCTCTCTCTCTCTCTCTCTCTCTCTCTCTCTCTCTCTCTCTCTCTCTCTCTCTCTCTCTCTCTCTCTCTCTCTCTCTCTCTCTCTCTCTCTCTCGTCTTCAGCATGAAAGCCCCCTGCGTGACTTAGGGCCAATCACCAGGAGACGGTGAGTTGTAGTCCCACCTTAGCCATGAAATCCTGCTGGGTGTCTTTGGGTCAGTCTTCTTCTCTCCTCCCAGCCCTCCTCACAGGGTCGTTGTTGAGGGGCGAAAAAGGAGATGGATACATTCACCCTCTTGAGTTATTTGCAAAAATAAGAAAGGCAGGATAGAACAAAAAAAATATATGCAACAACAGAGATGCATTTAATAATAAAAAGGTTAATTTGATAATAAAATGCAGTTTTGATCAATATAAATTTGAGAATAAAAACATATTTAATAATAGGTGGAAGCAAGGCTGAAAGGGGAGCAGAGCATGAAGGGTGGAGCCACTTCTGAGTGGGAGAAAGACCCTCCTTAGGCTGCTGGTTGCAACGGCTTCAGGACTGCTGGCCCTCTTGAGGGGTCTGGGGTCTCCCTGGACATCTGACCTCACCACTCATCCTCAGGGTTTCCCCCCCCCCCTCCTTCTTTCTTTCCAGCAGCTTCTTACCTGCATTTACCTGAGCTGTTCATCTCCTTCAGCTGGGAGGGCCTGAGGATGGCCACATCTGGAGAAGGCCTCACGGCCGTCACTGACCCCTGACTGGCTGCTTTGACATCAAAGGCACATCTGTCACGCGAAGCCCCCTCCCACCCACCTCGCCTCGGGAGAGGCTCTCGCTTGCTTCATTTAGGGCAGGGAGTGTAGCAAAAATGGGAACTTTAAGACTTGTGGACTTCAACTCCCAGAATTCCCCAGCCAGCCTAATTTACTCTCTTGTAATCCCTCTGGAAGAAGGGTGGCTGCCCACCAGCCCCTGTCAATTCACCTGAGCCACCTAGCCTCTGGCAGCAACTCAGAACTGCAGGGGAGGAGGAGGGAGGAGGAGGAAGACTGTGGAGTCTTTGGTGTTCTGTGAGCTTGTTTTCTTAATGACATTTTACTACTTAACTAGATAAGAGGAGGAGGAGGAGGCAAGGGGGAGGAAGAGGAAGGAGGAGGAGGAGGAGAAGAGGAGGAGAAGTGGAGGAGGAGAAAAAAAGAGGAGGAGGAGGAGAAGGAGAAGAGGGAGGAGGAGGAGGAGGAAAAGAGGAAGAAGAAGGAGGAGGAGGAGGAGGAGAAGAAGAGGGAGGAGGAGGAGGAGGAGAAGAGGAAGAAGAAGAAGGAGGAGGGAGGAATGAGGAAGGAGGAAGGAGGAAGGAAGAAGAAAGAAGAAGAAGAAGAAGAAGAAGAAGAAGAAGAAGAAGAAGAAGAAGAAGAAGGAAGGAGGAGGAAGAAGAAGAAGAAGAGGAGAAGTGGAGGAGGAGAAAAAAGAAGAGGAGGAGGAGGAGGAGGAGAAGAGGGAGGAGGAGAACAAGAACAATCCAGAGAAGGAGTATGAAGCACAGTGACTGATGATCTCTGGATGCCCCAGCCAGACTCTTCCCCTCTTTTGACTCTTCCCTCTCCAGCCTCCATGGACCAAGACTGAGCAGAGAGAGCTCAAACTGGCCACCTATTTCTTCCCACCACCAGCAGGCCCTACAAATCCAGAAGGGAGATTTCCTCCTAATGCCCCAGTAAGGCAGACACGCGTGGACACGTATGTGCCTGAGCTGGGGACCCTCGGCCTGGAATCCCCTCTCCGGGTGCCAGACGATGAGCAGCTGCCTGGACAGGGAGAGGAACACACGTCAGACCCCCCCCCTCCTGCCCCAGATCCATCTCAGCAGCTGCCTCCCTGCGTGGACAGGGGCATTGAAGGAGGAGGGGGGCCCAGGCAAGGCCTCCCATCGGACGGGCGGACAGACAGACGCTTCTATGCCAGGCTGGGGAGCCAGCAGCCAGCCAAGCCTGGGGATGGGTTTTTTTTTTGGGAGGGGGGGGAATCTATTTAGACAGGAGACCTTGATTGAGGCTGCTAATCAAGCCCCCACCTCCTCATAAGGAGTCCTCAGCCCCCCCCCCCCCCGCAACACAACCAGTGGCCAACCAAGAAAGCATCACGTCCTGCTTTAGGACGGATGGGAGAAGGAAACGGGGGTTGGACTGGAGGACCTTCAGCATCCCTTCCAACAGTATCGTATTCAGTGGTGTTCTTCTTTCTATCACCTCACGTATTCCCTCCCAGCAAGCGGGCAGGGGGCTGGACTAGAAGACCTCCAAGGTCCCTTCCAATTCTGTGATTCTCTTATTCTGTTTTCATAGAGCAGAACCGTTGCAGTTGGATGGAGAATGCCTCATCGAAGAAAGAGAAGGACTAGCGTGACACGATAGCATCTTCCAATATTTGAGGGACTCCCCCAAAGAGGAGGGGGTCAAGCTATTCTCCAAAGCGCCAGAAAGCAAGAGAAGAGGCAAAATGGGTGGAAACTCATCCAGGAGAGAAGCAACCTGGAATTAAGCGGAAACTTCCTAACATTAAGGACAATTAACCAGTGGAACAGCTTGCCACTAGAAGTTGTAGGTGTTTAATCACTGATGGTTTTTAAGAAGAGGCTGGACAGTCACTTGTCTAAAATGGTGGTGGTCTCCTGATTGAGCAGGGGGTTGGACTAGAAGACCTCCAAGGTCCCTTCCAGCTAAATAATAATAATAATAATAATAATAATAATAGTTAAATTTATTAACCGCTCCCTCTCCCCACAGGGACTCGGGGCGGTGCACAGGGAGGATAAAAACAATAAATATACAAAATACATACGAATTTAAAAACAGATTAAATTAATTCCTGTGCTAAAATCCCATTAACTAAAAATCCCCACCCCCCAAAAAACCCTAAAGACAGAGGAGTAGTTATCCCAGGCCGGCAAGGCAGAAAAAGTGTGTTTTCAATTTAAGCTCCATTCTGATCAATTGAACTACTGTCTGAAATGGAATAAGGTCTCCTGCTTGAGCAGGGGACTGGACTAGAAGACCTCCAAGGTCCCTTCCATCTCTGTTACTCTGCCTTCCTTCCTTCCTTCCTTCCTTCCTTCCTTCCTTCCTTCCTTCCTTCCTTCCTTTCTTTCCACTGGAGGTTTTTAAGAAGAGACTAGACAGCCACCTATCTGAAATGGTATCTAGGTTCTCCTGCTTGCGTAGGGGGCTGGACTAGAAGACCTCCAAGGCCCCTTCCAGCTCTATTAGAAGACCTTCTTCTAAACACTTCTTATGCAAGGGTCACTTTTCTCAGAAGCTGATCTCATGCTGTTATTGTTATTTCTAAATTCAATCAAATCAATCTATTCTATTCTATCCTATTCAAGTGTATGATGAACGGTTGTGGGAACTAGGTATGTCTAAAGTAGGGAAGGACCAGGGGAGACATGATAGCAGTCTTCCAATATCTCAGGGGCTGCCCCAAAGAAGAGGGAGTCAAATTGTCCCCCAAAGCATCTCAAGACAGGACAAGACACAATGGATGGACACTAATCAAGGAGAGAAGCAACCTGACAAGGAGAATAATTAACCAGTGGAACGACTTGCCTCCAGAAGTTGTGGGGGCTCCAATACTGGAAGTTTTTTTAAAAAGAAACTGGACAACCATTTGTCTGGAAAGGTCAAGGGTCTCCTGCTTGGGCAGGGAGTTGGACTAGAAGACCTCCAGGGTCCCTTCCAACTCTGTCGTTCTGAGCACTGACCCCAAGAGACCAGGTCAAGCTTTCGTCCCCAGAAATGGCTCCGAAGGGTGCCATCGCCCCTTGACGTCCGAGCGTGCCAACAGCCCGAGCAGGTTGCTAGGACACTCAACACCGTCACTGAAAGAGAAACCACCCCGATTCCCAGCCCGAGGGCTCCGGGGAAGGGGAGAGGCGGCACCTTGGAATGCTGGCCCCGGAGCCCAGGCCAAGCCAGATCGCCTTTCAAGCAGCCGCCGGAGCAAGTAGGTGTCCCTAAGAGGACTTTTCTGTGCTGGGAAGATTTGAGGCCGGAGCCTCCTTGGGCTGCCATCAAGAAGCCCACGTCAGAGGTGGGATTCAGCAGGTTCTCAGCAGTTCCGGAGAACTGGAAGCGGAAATTTTGAGTAGTTTGGAGAACCGGCAAATGCCACTTGTGGCTGGCCATGCCCCCCTCTATTCTCTGCCTCCCGAATCCCAGCTGATCGGGAGGAAATGGGTTCCCCCCCCCCCGTATCCTTCCCTTGCCACGCCCACTAAGCCACGCCCACAGAACCGGTAATAAAAAAAATGTGAATCCCACCACTGGTTCAGACATTTTATGACCCAGGCAGGTAACCTCATCAGTGCTACAAGGGAATAGGGAATGAGGTTTGGGAGGAGGAGGAGGAGGAGGAGGAGGAGGAGGAGGAGGAGGAGGACTGGAGGGTCCTTGGTGCTTTCTGAGCTTGGTGGTTTCCATGCAGCCCAGTGGTGGGATTCAGCAGGTTCTCAGCAGTTCTGGAGAACCGGTGGAGGAAATTTTGAGTAGTTGGGAGAGCCAGCAAATGCCACCTGTGGCTGGCCATGCCCCCTTCTATTCTCTGCCTCCCGAATCCCAGCTGATTGGGAGGAAATGGGGATTTTGCAGTCTCCTTCCCCTGCCACGCCCGCCATGCTACGCCCACGTAAAAAAAAAATTGAATCCCAACCCTGCCCCATGTGCCTCCCCAAATACAGGTAGTGCTCCGTCTTGATGACCACAACGTTTTACGTCCCAAGTGACAGAATTAGTGGACCAGAGGAATGCCGTCGATATAGTTTACTTGGACTTCAGTAAGGCATTTGATAAAGTAGACCATAACCTACTATTAGATAAAGTAGAAAAATGTGGGTTAGACCAGGGGTCTCCAACCTTTGCAACTTTAAGTCTGAAGGACTTCAGCTCCCAGACTTCTCCAGCCAGCTTTGCTGGCTGGAGAAATCTGGGAGCTGAAGTCCTTCAGACTTAAAGTTGCAAAGGTTGGAGACCCCTGGGTTAGACAGCTTCACCACCAGATGGATTCGCAACTGGCTGACCAACCGCACTCAACGTGTCGTCCTCAATGGAACTGCATCTACATGGAGGGAAGTATGCAGTGGAGTCCCCCAAGGCTCTGTTTTAGGCCCAGGACTCTTCAACATCTTCATCCATGATTTGGATGAGGGGATAAATGGGGAACTCAACAAATTTGCAGACGACACCAAGCTGGCAGGAATAGCCAACCCTCCAGAAGATAGGCTTAAGATACAGAAGGATCTTGACAAACTTGAACATTGGGCATTGAGGGAGTCAAGCTATTCTCCAAGGCACCTGAGGGTAGAACAAGAAGCAATGGGTGGAAACTAATCAAGGAGAGAAGCCACTTAGACCTAAGGAGAAATTTCCTGACAGGGAGAACAATGAATCAGTGGAACCGAAGTTGCCTCCTGAAGTTGTGAATGCCCCAACACTGGAAGTCTTTAAGATGTTGGATAGCCATTTGTCTGAAACGGTATAGGGCTTCCTGCCTAGGCAGGGGGTTGGACTAGAAGACCTCCAAGGTCCCTTCCAACTCTGCTATTGTATTGTATTGTATTGCATGATGTTTTATTTAAAGAAATATTTAGAGACCTATTTCAAAAGCCAAGAGCCTTCCCAGATCGGATGGAGGGGATCAGACATGGAGGACCAATTTCTCCCCCCACCCACCACTAAGACCCGCTCCGAGGGGTCATGAAAACATATTTAAAGAAAGAGGAACTTACACCGGAGAGACGGGCGCTAATGAATACAGAAAAGACTTCGAGCCAACGGGCCGCCAGGGTTTGCTTTCTCATTAGCCGAGAGAGAGCCTCTTTTATTGGGGGGCTCCTGGGGTGGCCAAAATTGATAGCTGCAATTTTCCTAGGCTGAGGTGATTTGTTCACCTCGGTTACGACGCCGTGGAGACCCCAACGCCCAAATAATCCTCAGGCGCAAGAGGGAAAATTGACTCACAATATTCAGGATGCAACAACCTGCTGCTGCTGCGGGAAGGAGTAGAATTCTCCAGGAATTCGGCTCGGACCTGCTAGGAATTGAGAGCTTGATCTGTCCTGACCAGCGATGCAGGCCTTCTCCAGCCTGGTGTCCCCCGGAAATGTATTTATTTAGTTTGCCAAACATGTATGAGATCTACGAGGTTCTACATTTAGGCAAGAAAAATGAAATGTACAGGTAGAGTATAGGTGGTACCTTGCTCAATAGCAGCAACTGTGAGAGGGATCTTGGAATCCTAGTGGACAAGCATTGAAATAGGAGCCAGCCGTGGGCAGCAGCTGCCAAAAAAGCCAACCCAGTTCTAGGCTGCATCAACAGAGGGAGAGAATCAAGATCACGTGAAGGGTTAATACCACTTTTGTAATCCCTTGGGAAGGCCACACTTGGAATACGGCATCCAGTTTTGGTCGCCACGATGTAGAAAAGATGCGGAGACTCTAGAAAGAGTGCAGAGAAGAGCAAGAAAGAGGATGAGGGGACTGGAGGCTCAAACATATGAAGAACGGATGCAGGAACTGGGTAGGTCTAGTTTAATGAAAAGAAGGACCAGGGGAGACATGATAGAAGCCTTCCGATATCTCAGGGGTTGCCCCAAAGAAGAGGGAGTCAAGCTATTCTCCAAAGCACCTGAGAGCAGAACAAGAAGCAATGAGTGGAAACTAATCAAGGAGAGGAGCAACTTAGAACCAAGGAGAAATTTCCTGACAGTGAGAACAATGAATCAGTGGAACAGAAGTTGCCTCCAGAAGTTGTGAACGCCCCAACACTGGAAGTCTTTAAGAAGATGTTGGAGAGCCATTTGTCTGAAACGGTATAGGGCTTCCTGCCTAGGCAGGGAGTTGGACTAGAAGACCTCCAAGGTCCCTTCCAACTCTGTTATTGTATTGTATTGTATTGTATTGTATTGTATTGTATTGTATTGTATTGTATTGTATTGTATTGTATTGTATTGTATTGTATTGTATTGTATCACAGGTATAACATGGACATCAACACAGGAAATGGGTACGAATAAATGGGGACAGTAGGACAGGGACGGTAGGCACACTGGTGCGCTGATGCACACCTCCGTTATGGACCACTTGGGAACGGGATGAGATCCACAGTGGACAGTTTTAAGGTTGAAGGTTTGGGGGTGTGAGGAGTCAGGTAGAGCATTCCAGGCGTTGAACCATTCTGTTGCTGAAGTGGTATTTTCTGCCATCGAGTTTGGAGCAGTTAATCTTGAGTTTGTATTGATGGTTTGCCCCTGTATCATTGCGGTTGAAGCTGAAGTAGTGGTTGACAGGTAGGACATTGCAGCACACAATTGTGTGTACTACGCTTAGGTCAGACCTTAATTGGCGTAGTGCCATGTCTTTCCAAGCCCACAATTTCGAGCCTGGGGGCAGAAGGGATTCTGTTGCGAGCAGAGGAGCGGAGGACTCTTCTCGTGAAATGCCTCTGGACCCGTTCAGTCATATTAACATCCAATATACCGCATGGATTCCAGGCAGACGAGTTGTATCCGAGGATTGGCCTGGCCAAGGTTTTGCATGCCCTGGTTTGCAGTTCAAGGTTACCGGAGAAGAAGCTTCGCAAAATAAAGTTAACAACTCTTTTTTGCAATGCTGTTAACAGGGAGCTCTTGGGTTTGGATTGTTTGAGATAAGGACTCAATACAATACAATACAATAGCAGAGTTGGAAGGGACCTGGGAGGTCATCTAGTCCAGGGTCCCCAACCTTTTTTGCACCAGGGACCGGTTTCATTTTAAAGAAAATTCTGCGGACCTGCTGGCGTAGAGGAGGAGCGGGGGGGGGGGGGGAGGGGGAACAGGCGGTGCATGCGCACGCGGGGGGAGTTGGCTCACTTGGCCCTCTAGGGCCTCCAACGGTGTGAACGGCCGCGCCTGCACTCTCCCACATCTGGCGCGCACTCTGCCCAGGGGGCTGCCCCCTCCTTCCTCCTCCTCCTCCTCTCCGGCCCTGCGGCCCAGTTCCTATCAAGCCACGGACCGGCACCGGTCCACGGACCGGGGGTTGGGGACCCCTGATCTAGTCCAACCCCCTGCCTAGGCAGGAAACCCCATACCATTTCAGACCAATGGCTATCCAACATCTTCTTGAAGACTTGCAGTGTTGGGGCCTTCACAACCTCTGGAGGCAACTTCTGTTCCACTGGTTCATTGTTCTCACTGTCAGGAAATTCTTCCTCAGTTCTAAGTTGCTTCTCTCCTTGATTAGTTTCCACCCATTGCTTCTTGTCCTGCCCCCAGGTGCCTTGGAGAATAGCTTGACTCCCTCTTCTTTGGGGCAACCCCTGAGATATTGGAAGACTGCTATCCTGTCTCCCCTGGTCCTTCTTTTCATTAAACTAGACATACCCAATTCCTGCAACCATTCTTCATATGTTTTAATCTCCAGTCCCCTAATCCTCTTTGTTGCTCTTCTCTGCACTCTTTCTAGAGTCTCCACATCTTTTCTACATTGTGGCGACCAAAACTGGATGCAAATATTCCAAGTGTGGCCTTCCCAAGGCCTTGTAAAGAACGGCTAGCACAGCCTAGACTTTAGGATGCTCATATTTGCAAAGGGCAATCCCACCCTCCCCCAGTGCTCTCCGGAGCATTTTTCCTAGGAAATCAAGGACAAAATGCCAACGTGTCCACCCAGGTGGGACTCCCCAAATACGCCCGGCTTCCCTTATGATCCAGGGGTCCTGCAAATTGGCTCTTTTAAGACGGGCGGACTTCAACTCCCAGAATTCCCCAGCCAGCCTCCAGAAGTTTTGAATGCCCCAACATTGCAAGTCTTTAAGAAGATGTTGGATAGCCATTTGTCTGGAACGGTATAGGGCTTCCTGCCTAGGCAGGGGGTTGGACTAGATGACCTCCAAGGTCCCTTCCAACTCTGCTATTGTATTGCATTGAGAGTATTGCTGGGCTTATCCAGGGTAGCAGAATCAGATCAGAGCTGGAAGGGACCTGGGAGGTCTTCTAGTCCAACCCCCTGCTAAGCAGGAGAACTTATATACCATTTCAGATAGGTGGCTGTCTAGTCTCTTCTTAAAAACCTCCAGTGGAAAGAAAGGAAGGAAGGAAGGAAGGAAGGAAGGAAGGAAGGAAGGAAGGAAGGAAGGAAGGAAGGAAGGAAGGAAGGAAGGAAGGAAGAGTAACAGAACTGGAAGGGACCTTGGAGGTCTTCTAGTCCAGCCCCCGGCTCAAGCAGGAAACCTTTTTCCATTTCAGACAGTAGTTCAATTGATCAGAATGGAGCTGGAAGGGACCTTGGAGACCCTATAGCCGTGATCCTCCCGGCTTCCCTTATGATCCAGGGGTCTTCAAAGTTGGCTCTTTTAAGACGGGCGGAGTTCAACTCCCAGAATTCCTCAGCCAGCCAGGCAGCCATGGCTGACTGGCTGGCTGGGGAATTCTGGGAGTTGAAGTCCACCCGTCTTAAAAGAGCCAACTTTGCATGCCAAAAGTAAGTTTGGGAGGAGGAGAAAAAGGCAGCGAGAGGCTCTTCGACCGGGCAGCACGGCTCAGCTCTACGGGGGAATGCCGAGGAAGACAGGACCTTAAATCAGGGAGATGAAGCTGCTAATCGCCCCCTCGCTGCAGCCCTCCACCCCCTGGACGATGGGCAGGGAAGTGCCGAGCGTGGCAGATTGGGCCTCCCTACCCCATCAATCTTTTATTAGCTCCGCTGCTGCTCGGTGGGGAGGAGCGGAGCTGAATCACGGGTAGCGGGAATGGGGGGGGGGGGGAGAAGAGGAGTCGGCCTTTGGCTGCTGGCGGCCGGGGAGGATGGGGCGTTCAGTGGGGCAAGGGGGGCTCGACCCAAAGGGAGGAGGAGGAGGCATCCTTTGTCCACGGGGGATGCAACTTCAGCAAAGGTCTGCAAGAGAACCTCTGTGCTCGGAGAGCAACGAGGACTTCTACCGTCTCTGGAAACCAAACTCCCTCCTAAGACGGATGGCGTTACTTAGTTGGGTAATAAAAGGTCTGGAACAGAAGCACCGAGGACCTCACGGCCTAGGTGTCTGCTGCTGTGGCCCAGAGGTGGAGCTGTCGCCTCCCAATCAGGAGGCTGTGAGTTCAATCCTAGGTAGAGGCAGATGTAGGGTCTCCTGCTTGGGCAGGGGGTTGGACTAGATGACCTGCAAGGTCCCTTCCAACTCTGTTCATCTGTTACTCCTTCCTTCCTTCCTTCCTTCCTTCCTTCCTTCCTTCCTTGGTAGAGGCAGATGTAGGGTCTCCTGCTTGGGCAGGGGGTTGGACTAGATGACCTGCAAGGTCCCTTCCAACTCTGTTCATCTGTTACTCCTTCCTTCCTTCCTTCCTTCCTTCCTTCCTTCCTTCCTTCCTTCCTTCCTTCCTTCCTTCCTTGGTAGAGGCAGATGTAGGGTCTCCTGCTTGGGCAGGGGGTTGGACTAGATGACCTGCAAGGTCCCTTCCAACTCTGTTCATCTGTTACTCCTTCCTTCCTTCCTTCCTTCCTTCGTTGGTAGAGGCAGATGCAGGGTCTCCTGCTTGGGCAGTGGGTTGGACTAGATGACCTGCAAGGTCCCTTCCGACTCGGTTCATCTGTATGTTAGGCATCTTCCTCCCCTCCCCAAACCCCACTGCTTTCTCTCGGGCATCGGTGGTGAGAGGGATCCATTTCGGTTCTTCATCCAAGATCAAAGGAAAAGGGCACGGCTTCCTGCTTAGCCCTGATTGGTGGGGAAGGGCTGAGCGTGCCCTTCCTCTGCCCAATCAGATTTGCCCAACCCCTTTGCCTTGAGGGTAGAACAAGAAGCAATGGGCGGAAACTAATCCAGGAGAGAAGCAACTTAGAACTGAGGAGGAATTTCCTGACAGTGAGAACAATTAATCAGTGGAACAGAAATTGTCTCTAGAAGTTGTGAATGCCCCAAAGCAGAATAGTTCTTCCTCCTCTCCTCCCTCCCTCCCTCCCTCCCTCCTTCCTTCCTTTCAATCACTCAGGGGCTGCCCCAAAGAAGAGGGAGTCAAGCTATTCTCCAAAGCACCTGAGGGCAGGACAAGAAGCAATGGGTGGAAACTAATCAAGGAGAGAAGCAACCTAGAACTGAGGAGGAATTCCGACAGTCAGAACAATTAATCAGTGGAACTCCTTGCCTCTAGAAGTTGTGAATGCCCCAACACTGCAAGTCTTTAAGAAGATGTTGGATAGCCATTTGTCTGAAACAACATAGGGCTTCCTGCCTAGGCAGGGGGTTGAACTAGATGACTTCCAAGGTCCCTTCCAACTCTGCCATTGTATTCTATTGAGAGTATTGCTGGGCTTATCCAGAGCAGCAGAATCAGAACAGAGCTGGAAGGGACCTGGGAGGTCTTCTAGTCCAACCCCCTGCTCAGGCAGGAGACCCTATAGCCGTGATGGCGAATCTATGTCATGCTTGCCAGAGGTGGCACACGGAGCCCTTTCTGTGGCCAGCTGACCTTTGGGCTTCCAGCACATATGTGCCCTGGGCAGCTGGGCTTCGCATCTTAAAAACGCCCCCAAAGTTGACTAATTTCAGGCCGGTTTTTGAGCTGTTGTCCGACCACAAACATGGTCTGAAAACGGCCAGAAAAACAGGCCCAAAAACCAGGCATGTGCCCGATGGCCAGCTGGTCTTTGGTTTCCTGTGCTCTGGCATGTTAACATGCATGCATGTTCCGGTTTGCCATCCCTTCACTTAACCCAGGGGTCTGCAAAGTTGGCTCTTTTAAGACTGGTGGACTTCAACTCCCAGAGTTCCCCAGCCAGCATAGCTGGCTGGGGAATTCTGGGAATTGAAGTCCACCAGTCTTAAAAGAGCCAACTTTGCAGACAGACCCCTGACTTAACCCTTTCAGACAAAGAGCTGTCCAGCCTCTTCCCAAAAAACCTCCAGCGTTGAGAGGCAGTTCCACCGGGGAATTGTTCCAGGGGGCTTCTCTGCTGGGTTGAGTTTCCATTGATTGCTTCTCATCCTGCCTTCGGGGGCTTTGGGGAAAAGTCCCAGCGATGAAATCTCATTCCCCCCCCCTACCGATTTGGGGGGGGGGGGGAGAATAGGTGGCTTGGTGGGGGGTCATGTGACTGGGTGGGCGTGGCTATGTAGTCATGTAACTGGGGGGGGGAATCAAAAGACAAACTCGCTTTAACAAGGTCCTGCAGGAGAAGGGATGGACTAGATGACCTCCAGGTTCCTCCCAGCCCTGGATTGCCCTCTGAAGCTGCGCCTGGTGCCAGGTTTGTAATCTTTCCTTCCTCTCCTTTTTCCCTCCCTCTCTCCTTCGCTTTCTTTTTCTTCCTTTCCCTTCCTTCCTCTTTTGTTCTTTCTTTCTTTCTCTCTCTTTTTATTTTTCTTTCTTTCTCTCTCTCTCTCTTTCCCTTTCTCAGCACCTCCCACCCCCCACCCTTGCACAGGACCTGTCGTAGAAAAAGTTCTTAAAAGGTTTAAAAAAAATATCAAAGATCAGCTGTGCAACATGTGATCGTGGGAACCTTTTTTAAAAAAAAATATTTTTTTACTGCCAGTTTGGGCAAATCAGTTCAAACATGTAGATTTCACACCTGGGCCGACCCTCTCTTCCTTGGGGCAGCCCCTCAAATATCAGAAGGCTGCTATTATGCCTTCCTCTTCACTAGACTAGACAAACCCAGTTCCTTCAACCGTTCTTGGTATGTTTTACCCTCCAGTCGCCTCATCATCATCTCTGCCCTCTTTCCAGAGTCTCCGCATCTTTTCTACATCGTGGCGACCAAAACTGGATGCAAATATTCCACGTGTGGCCTTCCCAAGGCCTTATAAAGTGGTATTAACCCTTCAGGTGATCTTGATTCTCTCCCTCTGTCGATGCAGCCTAGAAGTGGGTTGGCTTTTTGGGTAGCTGCTGCCCACGGCTGGCTCCTATTTCAATGGTCGCCCACTAGGACTCCAAGATCCCTTTCACAGTTGCTACTATTGAGCAAGGTACCATCTATGCTGCCTTCAGGTGCTTTGGAGAATAACCTGACTCTCTCTTCTTTGGGGCAACCCCTGAGATACTGGAAGACTGCTATCATGTTTCCCCTGGTCCTTCTTTTCATTAAACTAGACATACCCAGTTCCTGCAACCGTTCCTCATGTTTCAGCGTCCAGTCCCCTCATCCTCTTTCCTGCTCTTCTCTGCACTCTTTCCAGAGTCTCCACATCTTTTCTACATCGTGGCGACCAAAACTGGATGCAAATATTCCCAGTGTGGCCTTCCCAAGGCCTGATAAAGTGGTATTAACCCTTCAGGTGATCTTGATTCTCTCCCTCTGTTGATGCAGCCTTGGAGTGTGTTGGAAGGCTGCTATCCTGTCTCCTCTAGTCCTTCTTTTCATTAAACCAGACCTACCCAGTTCCTGCAACTGTTCTTCATAGATTTTACCCTCCAGCCCCTTAATCCTCTTGGTTGCTCTTCTCTGCACTCTTTCCAGAGCTTCCACGTCTTCTTTTATCTCGCGGTGACCAACATTCGATGCAGGATCCTAGTGGTGGTCCTGCCAAGAAGGCCTTACCCTTCACACGCCCAACTCGCTCGCCCCCAGGGAAGAGGGCGAGAGGAGGAGGAGGCAGGGAGTTAAAGGGAGGACTCCAAACCCAGCGACCCACGAAAGGCGAAGTCCCATCATGGCGAGGTGCCGAATAAGAAGGAAGAAAGGGCGAGCATTTTGCTTGCATTCGTGTGTATTAAAAGCATCCAGAGAGGTCTACGTTACAAATGGCTGAGAGTCCAAAGCTGGGCGTGAACTGTTAACGAAAGCTTGCAAATGAGGAGAGGTTGCAAACCCTCCAGGTGGTATTTTATCCCCCACATCCCCACCCAGAGCGGAAAGAGAGAGAGAGAGAGAAATTAAATCAGCTTGGCGTTGATGCAAAATCCCGTTTTTTTCGGGCCAAAGGGTCGGCTCTGGTGCTCCGTTGGTCTCCGGGATGCTACACCCACAATGATAAACAACCCCACCCACCCCCCACATCCCCCCTTGGGTTGTGTTACTGAAAACCCCCAACCACTGGTGCGGAAAGGAAAGCCAAGGCGGGCAGGAGGAGCTGACCAGCCAGGGCAGCCGAAGGGGAGGCACCCTCAGGACAAGGGGGGGGGAGGAGGGTTGGGGGCTGCTTGCCTGGGGAAGGGGAGGGGGGGCTCCGAACTGAGCGAGGGTCTCTTGAAAGGCGCCCACCAGTCTTATCCAGCAGAAGGAACCCCAATGCGGCCTTGGCAGCTGGGAAAGGGGAGCGTTCCTTTCTCGCGACCGTAGAAACCACAAAATTTGGGATGCTGGAGACAGAGAGGTCTTGGTGCTGGTGTCACTCCTTGCTGAAGGGAGGGGGGGTTGAGGTCCTGGCTGCTCCCCCCCCCCCTGCTTTGCTTCGGCCTGGCATTGCTCTGAGGTAGTTGCCGGGAAGGGGGGGGGAGAGGACACCCGATCCCTGAGAAAGAGCGAGCGAGTCAAAAACATGGTGGCCGGTCAGTCTTCGGTGCTTGCAGGAGGAGGCGTCACAGCCTGGGCTTGATCTGCAGGGGCTTTCCTGGGGAGGGGGGGGAGAGAAAAGAGAGGAGGGGGGTCAGCTCTCAGAGTGGAGGAAAGCAGACAGAGAAAAACCTCCTGGCCAAAACCCCGCCATTCGAACCCGTGACTTCTCTTTCCGATCCTTTATTAAACTCACCTCTTTCTCTCCAGGTGTGGCACAGCCTTTCCTGACCACATCTGGAGATGGAAGATAAGCCCTGCTCCCTTCTTCCACCTCCTCCAGTCTTTCTTTCTTTCTTTCTTTCTTTCTTTCTTTCTTTCTTTCTTTCTTTCTTTCTTTCTTTCTTCTTTCTTTCTTTCTTCCTTTTTTCTTTCTCTCTCTCTCCTTTCTTTCATCTGTCTGTCTACCCACCCACTCAGCCAGCCAACCAAATCCAATCCAATTGAATCCAATCCAACCCAACCCAACCAATCTGATAGAATCCAATTCAATTGAACTCAACCAACCCAATCTAATAGAATCCAATCCAGTTCAATAGAATCCAACCCAACCCAACCGAATCAACCCAACCCAACCAATGGAATCCAATCCAATTGAACTCAACCAACCCAATCTAATAGAATCCAATCCAGTCCAATAGAATCCAACCCAACCCAACCGAATCAACCCAACCCAACCAATGGAATCCAATCCAATTGAACTCAACCAACCCAATCTAATAGAATCCAATCCAGTCCAATAGAATCCAACCCAACCCAACCAATGGAATCCAATCCAATTGAACTCAACCAACCCAATCTAATAGAATCCAATCCAGTTCAATAGAATCCAACCCAACCCAACCGAATCAACCCAACCCAACCAATGGAATCCAATCCAATTGAACTCAACCAACCCAATCTAATAGAATCCAATCCAGTCCGATCCAAGAGGATCCAATCCAACCCAACCTACCCAACCCAACTTAACTCAACTCAACCCAACCCAACCAATCTGATAGAATCCAATCCAATTGAACTCAACCAACC
Organism: Rhabdophis nuchalis; assembly: GCA_039707465.1. Classification (NCBI taxonomy): domain Eukaryota; kingdom Metazoa; phylum Chordata; class Lepidosauria; order Squamata; family Natricidae; genus Rhabdophis; species Rhabdophis nuchalis. Next base: position 224,579,643 of record CM077645.1, on the reverse strand, counting down.
CAATCTAATAGAATCCAATCCAGTCCAATAGAATCCAACCCAACCCAACTGAATCAGCCCAACCCAACCAATGCAATCCAATCCAATTGAACTCAACCAACCCAATATAATAGAATTCAATGTAGTCCAATAGAATCCAACCCAACCCAAGCTACCCAACCCAACTTAACTCAACCCAACCTAATAGAATCCAATCCAGTCCAATTCAATCGAACCCAACTGAATCAACCCAACCCAACCAATCTAACTAGGAGACAAATGCCTTGAGCTGTTTTTTTTTTTGCAGCCACGGTTAAAGGACAGAGGTAGTCCTCCATAGTTCTCTATGAGGAGAAGCAGCCACACCCCCAAAGATACTTGGGGTACTGGAGGGAGGCAGGGCAGGAACCTGAGGGAGATGGGCTGGTCTGGTCCCGAGAGCCAACCATGAGATGGGAAGCTGCTTCTACACCTCTGGCTGAAAGCCCCTCCCTCCCAGGCCCACCAGCAGAAGGCCCTTCTCTGGGGACCTTGACCAGGGCCAACTCTTTGGCTGAAGCTCAGAAACAAGCAGAGCTGACCACAACCAGTAGCCTCTCTGGCTCCTAGAGGGGCACCCTGCCCTATTTCCTGGGAGGACCGGGGCCTTGGGAGACCCTGGCACTACAGACCCTGAGTTGTGGTGAGTTATCACCACAACTCAGCCCCAAATTTCCATTGCTAAGCGAGGCGGCTGTTACGCGAGCTTGGCTCCATTTCACCGCCTTTCCCGCCACCGTTGTTAAGCGAAACCCTGTCATTGTAAAGATAGCTACCCAGTTGTTCAGGGAATGTGAGGTTCCCCATTGACTTGGCCCGCCCAAAGGTCGCAAAAGGGGATCGCGTGCCCTCCCCCTCCCCCAACCCCGCAGGACCCTGTGACCGTCGTAAATATGAACTGTTTGCCAAGGTTATGAATTCTGATCCCGAGAGCCTGGGGATACTGCAACGGTTGCTAAGTGTGAACAAGGGTCACGTCGCTTTTTTTTAGTGCCGATGCCCTTTCGAACGGTCGCTATAAAGGGACGGCCGTAAGTCAAGGACTTACCTGTCTGCAAAGAAGAGGCCGAGGGGGATCCAGAGAGCTTCCCCTGGGCAGGAGGGGAGGAGGATGAGGAGGATGGGTGGAGGGTGACGACGGCCTTTCCTCCCGCTGCCTTCTGAATCTTGCCTAAACAAACTTGGGTTGGCTCTGATTTACGACTTTTTAGCTAATTTACATAAAATAAAGAGGGCTTGTTTAGCACCTTTCGGCCCTTAATATAACAGCCATACATCAGAGAGTCCCCAGGGATGGGGGCCATTACTCACCCGGCAAGAGAGACAGTGGCTCGGAAAGAGCCAGCCCCATAACTGCCCACTGTGCCACTCTGTCCCCCTGGCAGGGAAGCCTTAGGCTCTCAGGACCCCACAGGGCCACGAAGAGAGCAGCCCCAAGTAGGTGAAGTAGAAAGGAGGGGGGGGGGTTGAGGAATGAGGGAGGAGGAGGAGGAAGAGGAGAACTGTGGGGTTCTTGGTGTTTTCCCAGCTTGGTTATTATTATTTTTTTCCCTAGACGTTTTATTACCAAACTAGGTAACATCATCAGTGCTAGAAGGGAAAGGGAACTGTGGAATGGAGATGATGATGAACAGCTTGCCTCCAGAAGTTGTGAATGCCCCAACCCTGGAAGTCTTTAAAAAGATGTTAGATAGCCATTTGTCTGAAATGGTATAAGGTTCCTGCCCACGCAGGGGGTTGGACTAGAAGACCTACAAGGTCCCTTCCAACTCTGCTATTGTATTGTATTGTATTGTATGATGATGATGGAGGAGGAGGAGGAGGAGAACTGTGGGATTCTCAGTTTTCCCAGCTTGGTTATTATTTTTTTCCCTAGACGTTTTATTACCAAACTAGGTAACATCATCAGTGCTAGAAGGGAAGGGGGGCTGTGGAAGGGGGGATGATGATGATGGAGGAGGAGGAGGAGGAGGAGGAGGAGGAGGAGGAGGAGGAGGAGGAGGAGAACTGTGGGATTCTCAGTGTTTTCCCAGCTTGGTTATTATTATTTTTCCCCCTAGACGTTTTATTACCAGACTAGGCAACATCATCAGTGCTAGAAGGGAAGGGGGGCTGTGGAATGGAGATTGATGATGATGATGATGTCTGAGCTCGGTTATTTTCTTGCAGACATTTTATTACCAGTCTAGGTAACATCATGAGTGTTAGAAGGGAGGAAGGTTTGCTGAATGGCGGCGGAGGAGGAGCAGGTAGAGGTGGAGAGGAGGAGGAGGAGGAAGATGAGGAGGAGGAGGAAGAAGACTGCGGTCGGTTCTTGGGGTTTTCTAACCTCGGTTATTTTTTTTTGCAGACGTTTTATTACCAGTCTAGGTAACATCATCTGTGCTAGGAGGTGGGAGGGGTGTTGATCCCATTTTCTATACTGTGGCTTGCCTGTATCCTTGGCAATTCTTGATGGGGGTGTTGCTTATTGCTTTACAACTCCAACTTAAGGGCAGCCTAATCAAGGAACACCCCCCCCCCCCGAGACTGACAGGGCCAACCCCCCTAAACGCAGGGAATTCTGGGAGTTGAAGTCCACCCACCTTAAAGCTGCCAAGCTTGGGGGAAAGAGGGATCTAAGGCAGGGGTCTGCAAAGTCGGCTCTTTTAAGACTGGTGGACTTCAACTCCCAGAATTCCCCAGCCAGCATGGCTGGCTGGGGAATTCTGGGAGTTGAAGTCCACCAGTCTTAAAAGAGCCGACTTTGCAGACCCCTGATCTAAGGGATGAAAAAGAGGCTCGGGAAGGCCAGAGTTTGATGGCGCTGGGAGCATCACATTCTTCAACCTCATTTTACTCCCTTGTTACTACTTCGTGACGTATGAAATTTCATAATTTCACAATAATTTTGTAATTTAGAATAATTTGACAATTATTTCCTAAGGTTGCTATTCCTGCTCGCCCTGCTGCCTCTCAAGCAGCCACTGAGATTTTGGTTTTTGTCTCTGGTTTATAGTTTGGCTTATAACCGTTTGAAAGTTTACACACACGCCTGTCACTAACGGCCATCAGTGGTCATGGTTGTTGGGTTTTTTAAAATGAAAATTCAATGGTAAGGTTCCTGAAATTGAAAATCTTAAGACAACAACCATCCAAGAAGGAGGAAGGCTGAGAGAGTCAAGGCTGCATTAGAGAAGAGGAGCCGAGACCATGTTCGCCTCTAAGTGAAAAGAAAAGAGAGGAGAAGGAGAGGAAAGGAAAAAAGGAGGGAAGGAAGGAAGAGAGAGAAAGAGAAAGGAAAGAAAGAGAAAGAAAGGAAAGAGAGAAAGAGAAAGAAAAGGAAAAAAGGAAGATGGAGGGAGAGAGGGAGAGAATGAGAAAGAAAAGGAAGGAAGGAAGAAAAAGAAAGAGTGGAGAGAGAGGGAAAGAAAGAAAAAGGTGAAATGGAAATAACAAAGGAAAACAGAGAAAGGAAAAGAAAGAAAGAGAAAAAATAAAAGGCAGAAATAAGGGGAAAGAAAGAATGAGAGAGAAAGCAAAGAGAGAGAGAAAGAATGAAGGAAAAGAAAGAAAGGAAAGTACGAAAAAAGAAAGACGGAGAGAAAGAAAAAGAATGAGAGAATGAAAGAAAGAAAGAAAAAGAACGAGAGTGAAGGAAAGAGAAAGAAAGAAGAGAAAAAGAAAAGAAAGAAAAAGAAAAGGCAGGAATAAAGGAAAAGAAAAAATGAGAGAGAGAAAGAAAAAGTAAGAGAGAAAGAAAGAATGAGGAAAAGAAAGAAAGGAAGAAAAAAGAAAGATGGAGAGAAAGAAAAAGAATGAGAGAATGAAAGAAAGAGAAAGAAAGAAAAAAAAGAAAGAAGGAAGAAAGAAAAAGAAAAGGCAGGAATAAAGGAAAAGAAAAAAGAGAGAAAGAAAGAAAAAGTGAGAGAGAAAAAGAATGAAGGAAAAGAAAGAGGAAGAAAAAAGAAAGACGGAGAGGAAGAAAAAGAATGAAAGAAAGAGAAAGAAAACAAAACAAGAAAGAAAGAAAGAAAGAAAGAGAGAGAGAGAAAGAAAGAGAAAGAAAGAAAGAGAAAGAAAGAAAGAAAGAAAAAGAAACTTCCTGGGGCCCACTCCTCGTAAATGCAATTATGCCCTTGCAAAGATTCAGCCATTGGTGCAAGGCCATGCGCAGAATCCCAGGACCGCAGTGACACCCCCTCCTCCCCCGAGGGAAAGATCCCAAAGGCCAGGATGAATCAATACGGGATCTGTGCAAAGGGAAAGGAAAGGCTCATCGGAATGAGGAATCATTTTGAAGCGCAGCCCCATCCATTTCATGCCAGGCCAGCAAATGAGGGGAACATCCAGAAGGCAGAAGCTCCGCGCCGGCTGAGCGAGCGGCCCTCCAGCTCCCTGCACCTGCAGCCAGGAGGGAGCCACAGATTAAAGCTGCTGTCAGGCCTGCAGCCCTTTTTTGGGGGGGTCTCTGGCCTGCCTCTCTTTCTATTCTTCCGCTCTGCCTTTTCTATGGTGGGAAAATGGGAGTTAGATGATAGGCAGCCATAACAACGTTCTTTCTAGAAAGCCAAGGTCATCCTTTGTCTCTGCACCTCTGTACCTAACCGGAACTGGAGGGGTGGAAGCTGCCAGGGTGGCAGTGGGAGATGGGACCATGGGATGGACTGGTGGGTGTGGGGGGGGGGGGAGATCTTGCACTTCCAACTGGGTGGGGGAAACCAGGAAGCTTTCAGATTCAGGTTTCCCCAGATGTGCCAACATGGCTCTCTTCATCCATGGGAACTTCTGAGCAATCCTTTGCCTCGGACTCTGATTTAATTCTGGATGCTATTTGGGACCCTGACAGTTGCATTTCCAGGCAGCCCAAAAGACATCCAGCTCTATGAATTGGTTCAATTTGGTTTACAACAATGAGAAGACCCATTTAATAGGGCACAGGTGAGACCACACCTGGAATCCTGCATCCAGGTTTGGTCTCCATGATATAAAAAGGATGTGGAGACTCTGGAAAGAGTGCAGAGAAGAGCAAGAAAGAGGATGAGGGGACTGGAGGCTAAAACATGAAGAACGGTTGCAGGAACTGGGTAGGTCTAGTTTAATGAAAAGAAGGACATGGGGACACATGATAACAGTCTTCCAATATCTCAGGGGTTGCCCCAAAGAAGAGGGAGTCAAGCTGTTCTCCAAAGCACCTGAGGGTAGAACAAGAAGCAATGGGTGGAAACTAATCAAGGAAAGAAGCAACTTAGAACTGAAGAGGAATTTCCTGACAGTGAGAACAATGAATCCGTGGAACAGAAATTGCCTCCAGAAGTTCTTGTGGATGCTCCATCTCTTCTCAAGAAGAGACTGGACAGCCACTTTTCTCTGCCTGGCAGGGGGTTGGACTTGATGATCTCTAAGATCGCTTCCAGTCCTAGGATTCTGTGTTTATGAATGGAGGGAGGGAGGGAATGAGTAACTGGATGGATGAGTGAGTGAATGAATGTGAAGGAAGGAAGGAGTGAGTGAGTGAATAACTTGATGGATGAATGTGTTCCGATATCATGCTTCCCGCCTCAGTTTCTAATTTTAAATTATGTGATTAGGTTTTAAGGTTACGTTTTTAATTTTTATAAATTTGTACAGGGGATTATTTAATTCGATTTTAGTTTATATGTAATGTTGATGTCATAATTTTAATTTTTTACCTGTACACCACCCCGAGTCCCTTCGGGGAGAGGGGGCGGTCTAGAAATCTAATAAAATAAATAAAATAAAAAAATAAATCTCAGGGGTTGCCCCAAAGAAGAGGGAGTCAAACTATACTCCAAGGCACCTGAGGGCAGAACAAGAAGCAATGGGTGGAAACTAATCAAGGAGAGAAGCAACTTAGAACTGAGGAGGAATTTCCTGACAGTTAGAACAATTAATCAGTGGAACAGAAGTTGCCTCCAGAGGTTGTGGATGCCCCAACACTTCAAGAGGATGTTGGAGATCCATTTTTCTGAAAGGGTATAGGGCTTCCTGCCTAGGCAGGGAGTTGGACTAGATGACCTCCAAGGTCCCTTCCAACTCTGCTATTGTATTGTATTGTATTGTATTGTATTGTATTGTATTGTATTGTATTGTATTGTATTGTATTGTATGAGTGAGTGAGTGAGTGGGAAGGAAGGAAGGAAGGAGTGAATGAGAGTTGGAAGGAAGGAAGGAAGGAAGGAAGGAAGGAAGGAAGGAAGGAAGGGTGGGAGGGAGGGAAGGAGGGAGGGAGGAGGAGCAAAGAGAAATGCCTTCCTCCCTTCCCTCTTCCCCCTGGAGGGGCTCAGCCGGGGTGATCAATCTTGCTGGCACCTCCACCCTCGCTCGCTTCTTCCCCGACCTCCTGCGCATTGGGGAGCAGCCCCCATTTATCTTCCTGGAACCAGGTATATCATTCCTACTTAGTGACGGCTGTGGCTAGGAAGTCTCTCTCCCCCCCCTTACGATGATGATGATGATGGAAGGGCTGGGGAGGGAGGGGAGGGAGGGGGGCGCAGGGCCAGGACAGCCTGGAGGAAAACCGGAGGAGCCTTTGGCTGAGCTGGCCGGGCTGCTTGCGAGAGACTCTGCGCTTCAAACAGCGACGGACCGTCTTTCCGTGAAAACCCACCAGCCTTCCTCCTGCCCTCCGGAGGGAGGCAGGCAGGCGGGGAGAGAGGGAGGGAGGGAGGGGAACCCTGGAGGTCTTCTAGTCCAGCCCCTTTCCCAAGGGAGAAATCAACTTAACAACTGCTCATTTAGTGACTAAGGTTACAACGGGGCCGGCAAAAGGGACTTGTGACCGTTTTTCACACTTACGACCGCTGCAGCATTGCTGCGATCACCGCCTCAAAATTTGGATGCTTGGCAACTGACTCGTATTTGTGACGGTGGGAGGGTCCCCGGGGGTCATGGGATCCCCTTCTGTGACCGTCCGGCAAGCAAGGAGGAGGCTGGATTCACTTAACGACACTGAAATGTTGGCCTGGGGGTGCCCCAGAGCTCCCAAGGGGCTCCTTGGACGCAGGGAGGGCAGCTCAGAGAGCCCCAAGGACCCCACTGTCCTCCTCTTCCTCCTCCTCCTCTTCCTCCTCCTCCCAGCAAGCCCCACTACCTTCCATCACTGATGATATCACCCAGTAGGGTCATGAAATTCCCAGCCATCTAGGCCCTGGTTGCCCCAAAGGGGCTTTTTCAGGAGGCACCTGGACTTTCTGATTTTTCTTTTTGGAAGACGTTTCGCTTCTCATCCTCGGAGCTTCTTCAGCTCTGGCTGGATGGTGGATGATGGTCATTCACCAGCTGCCTGCAAGGAGTATCAGCCCTTCCATCCCCCCACCGTCCAGTCAGAGTGTCAGGCCTGCAAGCCCTCTTTCCTTGTGGGTCTGTGCCCTGCCACACTTTCTCTTATTCTACCATGCCTTTTCTATGGTGGGAAAATATGGAGTTAGACGATAGGTAGCCATAACAACATTCTTTCTAGAAAGCCAAGGTCATCCTTTGTTCTTTGCATCTTTGCACCTGACCGGAACTGGATGGGTAGAAGCTGCCAGGGTGGCAGTGGGAGATTGGACCATGGGATGGACTGGTGGGGGTGGGGGGGCAAGATCTTGAACTTCCAACTGGGTGGGGAAACCTGGGAAGCTTCCAGATTCGGGTTTCCCCAGATATGCCAACATGGCTCTCTTAATCAATGGGAACTCTGGGGAATCCTTTGCCTCTGGACTCTGATTTCCTTTTGGAGGCTATTTGGAACCCTGACGCAGAGTTGACGAAGCTTCTTGGATGAGAAGTGAAACACCTTCAAAGACAAAAAAACCCCAGAAAGTCCAAGCGGCCTCTTGAAAAGGCACCTTTGGAGGCCTAAAGCTGGGCCACGCTTTCCCTCTTCTGGCCCCGAAGGACCAGACCCAGGTGAGTTGCAGACATCAGGCAAGCGGCCACTTGGGGGGGGGGGTCGCGGGAGAGGACCCCAGGTGGGTCAGGTCACCACTCCAGGTGGGGCAGGTGAGCCCCGAGGGCAGGGCAAGGGGACCGACACCTGCTGGCCAAGCTCCCAGTTCCAAAACCGAAGCAGTAAAAAAAAACTGTTTTATTAGTGTTTTTTAGCAGGGGTTTTAAGGACAGGCGAATTATATAATATATTTGAATATATTTTATGTTTTGTATTATTGATTTCTATCGCTGCCTGAGTCCCGAAAGGGAGAAGGTGCGGCATACAAATCTAATAAATACTAAAACACTAAATAATAAAACTAACCCACCCACCCACTCCACCACCACCCCCGGAAGCCTCCTTGAATTTTCCGAAGCGAAAGCGTTTTGCGTTGAGCGTGCTCAGCGGAGCCGTTAAAAAAAAGAAGAAGAAAAGATGCTGGAGCCAGCATCTCCCATTAACGTTACGACCGTGAAATATGACCATAAAACGAGAGCCGTATGGCCGCCAATGGGCAGCCCCCCCCCCACACTCCCCACACGGGGGGTTCTCCTCCTCGCTCCGACCGTGCAGAGAGCTGTAAAACGTTGACAGGGAGGGGCCGCTGTTGCCCACCCCACCCCAAATCCCCTTCGCTCTCTTAAACAAGGCTGAGCGGAGTCATTTACCAAACAGCCCCCTCGCACCCCCCCCTCCCCTGAAGGTTCGCTGGTGGGGAGGGGCCGAAGAGGGGGAGGGAGGCGAACATCTGCTCTCCGCGGCCGATCGTCTTGAGCAGATGAACTAAAAGGGGTGCTTCCTAATTAAATTAGGATTTGATCCTCATTTAAGGGCCGGTGGGGGCATTTGGTGGCAATTGGGGAGTGGGAGGGGGCAGAGGGGGTGGGGGGAGAGGGCTGTCAGCCGTGAGTGGCACGGAAGGCTGTGGAGGTGCCAGGTGAAACATGGAAAGGTGGGCTACCTGGGGAGGCTCCTCTGGTCAGAAGGCCAGGAGTTAGACAAGTGGCTCTCTCCCGCCCTCCCCCTCCCCAAAAGGGGTCTGGGAGGGGGGGCATAGGGGATGGGAAGGGGGGGGCTAGATGGGAGGTTCGACCTGCGTGGGGTGGGAGCCCCCGTGAGAGAGAGAGAGGGGGGGGGGGGGTTGGCAGCTTCAACGGAGGGGCCTTCGGGGCTCCAGGTCAGAGGCTTTTATTCAGCTTTTATTCGGACCACAGGCAAAATCTACTTTTTTCTGGTACCGGTTCTGTGTGGGTGTCGCTTGGTGGGGGTCATGTGACTGGGTGGGCGTGGCTATGTAGCCACGTAACTGAGGGGATCAAAAGACAGAAACTTCCTTTAACAAATGTCCTGCTGGAGCAGGGATGGACTAGATGACCTCCAGGTCCCTCCCAGCCCTGGATTATCCTCTGAAGGTGCTTCTAGTGCCGGGTTTCTAGTCCTTCCTCCCTCTTCTTTTTCCCTCCCTCCCTCCCTTTTTCTTTCTTTCTTTCTTTTCTTTTTTCTCCTTTTTTCTTTCTTTCTCCTTCTTTCTTTCCTTCTTTGTTATTTATTTCTCTCGTCTTTCTTTCTTTTTCTTTCTTTCTTTCTTTCTTTCTTTCTTTCTTTCTTTCTTTCTTTCTTTCTTTCTTTCTCTTTCTTCCGTCTTTCTTTCTTATTTCTTTCTCTCTCCCTTCTTTCTTTCTTTCTCTTTCTCCCTCTTTCTTCTTTCTCCCTCTCTTCCTTCCTTTCTTATTTCTTTCTTTCTTCCATCTTTCTTTCTTTCTTTTTCTCTTTCTTTCTTTCTCTTTCTTCCGTCTTTCTTTATTTCTTTCTCTCTCTTCTTCTTCCTTCCTTTCTTTCTCTCTCCCTTCTTTCTTTCTCTTTCTTTCTCCCTCTTTCTTCTTTCTCCCTCTCTTCCTTCCTTTCTTTCTTTTTTCTTTCTCTCTCTTCTTTCTTTCTTTCTCTTTCTTTCTTCTTTCTTTCTTTCTTTCTTTCTTTCTTTCTTTCTTTCTCCCTCTCTTCCTTTCTTTCTTTCTTTCTCCCATCTTTCTTTCTTTCTTTCTTTCTTTCTTTTTCTTTCTTTCTTTCTTTCTCCCATCTTTCTCTTTCTTTCTTTCTTTCTTTCTTTCTTTCTTTCTTTCTTTCTTTCTTTCTCTTTCTTCCGTCTTTCTTATTTCTTTCTCTCTCTCTTCTTCTTCCTTCCTTCCTTTTTCTCTCCTTTCTTTCTCCCTCTCTTTCTTCTTTCTCCCTCTCTTTCTTCCTTTCTTCCTTCTTTCTGCTTTCTTTCTAAGCACCCCCACCCCCCGTATTTGGCCTAGCAGGCCTCAGGGAAGCCTGCTGGGGGCAAAAACGGAAACCCCCCCCCCCATGTTTCTGGAGAACCTGAAGTTAAAAAAATGCTTTAAAAGTTTAAAAAAAACTTCCGAAGATCAGCTGTGCGGCTTTGGATGTCGGAACTTTTTTAAAAAACGTTTTTTTTAGTATTTTTGGGAACCAGTTGCATTTTTTACTACCGATCTTGTCCCATCTGGTAGCATTTCACCCACACGCACCGGCTCTATCTCGTCGTATTTCGGGATGCTTGCCTTAAAGCCCGGACACATGGGCAGACGGGGCACGTGTGAGTGGAGCACGCGTGTGCGTGTGCACATTGGCAAACCGGTAGGGAAGGCAAGTGAAACACACACACACACACACACCGCTCCAGGTGCATGTGGGCAGAGTTATTCAGTGAGCAGACATTTCACGACCCTGCTAGGTAACAGTCTCAGGGCCAGAGGGGAGTGAGGTTTGCTTTCTTGTGATGCACAGTCCCTCCTAGAGCTGGTGATGTACCTCAATGGGTACGTAAACGTCTGCATCAGAATTACCACGCTCCGAGAGCATCAAGGCCCTAAGCCTTCTCCTCCTACACTTGACTTCCTCCTAGGACGGATGATGCTACCTAGTTGGGTCATGAAACGTCTGCCAGGAAACCACCAAGCTCAGAGAGCACCAAGGACCCCCCCAGTCCTCCTCTTCCTCTTCCCCCAGTCCTCCTACAAACAACCGTTTGTCTGAGATTGTCTAGGCTTTCCTGCCTGAGCAGGGGGTTGGACTAGAAGACCTCCAAGGTCCCTTCCAGCCCTGTCCTGAATTTAAAGAGGCCTGGACACCCGATGGGCGCTTTGTCTTCTCTACGAGGGGGTTCTGACCCAGATACACACACACACACACACGGCGTACCTGCTTCTTCCCCGTTTCTCTCTGCCTTGGGCCCCTCCTCCTGGGGGGAGGTGGGGGGTGACTGGAGAGAGATGAAGGAAGGCTGCTTGGTCAGCCGGCTGTTTTGAGAGAGGATTCTGGGGTACCAGAAGGACTCCCCTCCTCCTCCTCCTCCAGATGCTCCTTCCTCCTCGTCCTGCTGTTTCCGCCTGCAAGGGGAACAAAACACAGAAAGCGCCATTGAGGGGTTTGAAGAGAGACTGGCCAGCCAATGGTCTGAAATGGGAGAGGGTCTCCTGCTTGAGCAGGGGGCTGGACTAGAAGACCTCCCAGGTCCCTTCCAACTCTGTCATTCTGTTACTATTGCCCAATATTGCCTTCACTCCTGAAGAGAAAGCAGCATGCCTTCAATATTTAGATTTGGGAATCTCCCCCCCCCCCACTCCATCCCTATCCCTCCCTCCCTCTCTCCCTCCCTATCCCTCGCTATCCCAGTCTATCTATCTATCCCTCCCTCCCTCCCTCTCTCTCTCCCTATCCCTCGTTCTCCCAGTCTATCTATCTATCCCTCCCTCCCTCCCTCTCTCTCTCCCTATCCCTCGTTCTCCCAGTCTATCTATCTATCCCTCCCTCCCTCCCTCCCTCCCTATCTACCTACCTATCTCCATCCATATCTATCTGTCTGTCTCTGTCTGTCTCTGTCTGTCTGTCTGTCTGTCTGTCTGTCTGTCTGTCTGTCTGTCTGTCTGTCTGTCTATCTATCTATCTATCTATCTATCTATCTATCTATCTATCTATCTATCTATCTCCCTCCCTCCCTCCCTATCCATCCATCCATCCATCCATGTCTGTCTGTCTGTCTCTCTCTCCATATGTCTCTCTCTCTATCTCCATCCATCTCTCTCTCTCTCTCTCTCTATTTCCCTATTTTTTCAATCAATCAATCAATCGATCGATCGATCGATCGATCGATCGATCGATCTATCTATCTATCTATCTATCTATCTATCTATCTATCTATCTATCTATCTATCTATCTATCTATCTATCTATCTATCTATCTATCTATCTATCTATCTATCTATCTATCTATCTATCATAAGATTGGTATTCATTCTGTGATTCTGTTATGGTCTCCCGCCTGAGCAGGGGTTTTTACTAGAAGGCCTCCAAGGTCCCTTCCAACTCTGTCCTTCTGGACTCTTAGCTCAGAGGCTGGGAGGTAGCTCGGGCTCGAGCTGACCGCTTCCCTCTCCCTCCCCTCCACCCTCAGCCCTTCCCTTTCGGCCACCTGGCCTCCATTCCGGCCCCCTCCAAGCACTCAGGAGCCCCCTCCCCCCCCAGAGAGGGAGGGGGCGCCCGCTGAAGGTGACGAGCGCTTCACCAAGTTTGACGTCTGCACTTGGCAGCCGTCCGATTCCCCAGATGGAGGAGGAGGAGGAGGAGGGAAGGTGCTATTTAAGAGCCCTTCTCACCTAACCCTCCCCGAAAACAGGACAGGAACGCCAGGGGGGGGGGGGTGGCCCTGGGCCAGCTCCTCGTCTTCCCTTGCCCTGACGGATGCCTGCCTGCGTCCAGTCCCCCCCCCCCCCCAAGGACATTCTTACCTAAAAAGAGCCAGGGGGTATTTTCTGCCTCCTTGACCCAGGGGAAGCAGGCAGGGGGACGGCCCAGGTTTACGTAGCCGCCCTGAATTAACTCGGCCGGGGGTATTTGGGTGGCTTTGCCGGGCACTGCCATACAAGGAGGGCTGGGGGTCTGCGGAGCTTCTCCCCCTGCCCCCCCTGGGGACTGATATAGAGGCCAAGAGAGGGAGGGGTGGGGTGGGGGGCTGGGGGCCGGAGGGTCAAGCTCCTTTGCAGGTTACAACAATAAGGTGTTAGTTCTCATCTTTAAAGCGCTCCATGGCTCGGGACCTAGCTATCTGCGGGATCGGATTCTGCCCCATACATCTTCCCGGCCGATTCGCTCCCACAGAGAGGGACTTCTCCGGGTGCCGTCCACTAGACTTTGTCAGCGGGCGACGCCCAGGGGAAGGGCCTTCTCTGTGGCGGGCCCAGCCCTCTGGAACAACTTTCCCCCTGACATTAGAACAACTACGGACCTCCGCTCCTTCCGTCAGAAATTAAAAACTCACTTTTTCTGCTTGGCCGGCCTAGGTTAGTCTCTACCTCAGGGGTTAGGGAATGTTAATTTTAAAATGGGGATTTTAGTGCAGGGACAGTTGATTTAATTTGTTTTTATTGTATTTATTTATGTATATATTTTATGTTGTTTTAATTTTCCCTGTGCACCGCTCCGAGTCCTCCTGGGGAAAGGACGCGGTATAGAAAAATAAATCTATCTATCTATCTAATAACTATGGGGAGGACCGGGGCTGAGCTCCTAAGGCAGCATTTTGCAACCTCCGTCACTTTAAGACGGCTGGACTTCAACTCCCAGAATTCCCCAGCCAGCTTCAATTCTGGGACTTCAATTCTGGGACTTCAATTCTGGGAGTTGAAGTCCAGCCGTCTTAAAGTGACAGAGCTTGAAATAAAGGCACAGGGTAGGCCTAGACTTACAACAGCTCATTTAGTGACTGTTCTAAATCTCTTCATTTGGCGACTGTTCTAAATCACTTCATTTAGCGACAATTCTAAATCTCTTCATTTGGGGACTGTTCTAAATCGCTTCATTTAGCGACCATTCTTAATCTCTTCATTTAGCGACCGTTCTTAATTTCTTCATTTAGCGACCGTTCTAAATCTTTTCATTTAGCGACCGTTCTAAATCACTTCATTTAGCAACCGTTCTAAATCTCTTCATTTAGCGACCGTTCTTAATCTCTTCATTTAGCGACCGTTCTAAATCACTTCATTTAGCGACCGTTCTAAATCACTTCATTTAGCAACCGTTCTAAATCTCTTCATTTAGCGACCGTTCTAAATCTCTTCATTTAGCAACCGTTCTAAATCTCTTCATTTAGCGACCGTTCTTAATCTCTTCATTTAGCGACCGTTCTAAATCACTTCATTTAGCAACCGTTCTAAATCTCTTCATTTAGCGACCGTTCTTAATCTCTTCATTTAGCGACCGTTCTAAATCACTTCATTTAGCAACCGTTCTAAATCTCTTCATTTAGCGACCGTTCTTAATCTCTTCATTTAGCGACCGTTCTAAATCACTTCATTTAGCGACCGTTCTAAATCACTTCATTTAGCAACCGTTCTAAATCTCTTCATTTAGCAACCGTTCTAAATCTCTTCATTTAGCGACCGTTCTTAATCTCTTCATTTAGCGACCGTTCTAAATCACTTCATTTAGCGACCGTTCTAAATCACTTCATTTAGCAACCGTTCTAAATCTCTTCATTTAGCAACCGTTCTAAATCTCTTCATTTAGCGACCGTTCTTAATCTCTTCATTTAGCAACCGTTCTAAATCACTTCATTTAGCGACCGTTCTAAATCACTTCATTTAGCAACCGTTCTAAATCTCTTCATTTAGCGACCGTTCTTAATCTCTTCATTTAGCGACCGTTCTAAATCACTTCATTTAGCAACCGTTCTAAATCTCTTCATTTAGCGACCGTTCTTAATCTCTTCATTTAGCGACCGTTCTAAATCACTTCATTTAGCGACCGTTCTAAATCACTTCATTTAGCAACCGTTCTAAATCTCTTCATTTAGCAACCGTTCTAAATCTCTTCATTTAGCGACCGTTCTTAATCTCTTCATTTAGCGACCGTTCTAAATCACTTCATTTAGCGACCGTTCTAAATCACTTCATTTAGCAACCGTTCTAAATCTCTTCATTTAGCAACCGTTCTAAATCTCTTCATTTAGCGACCGTTCTAAATCTCTTCATTTAGCGACCGTTCTAAATCACTTCATTTAGCGACCGTTCTAAATCACTTCATTTAGCGACCGTTCTAAATCTCTTCATTTAGCAACCGTTCTAAATCTCTTCATTTAGCGACCGTTCTTAATCTCTTCATTTAGCGACCGTTCTAAATCACTTCATTTAGCAACCGTTCTAAATCTCTTCATTTAGCGACCGTTCTTAATCTCTTCATTTAGCGACCGTTCTAAATCACTTCATTTAGCAACCGTTCTAAATCTCTTCATTTAGCGACCGTTCTTAATCTCTTCATTTAGCGACCGTTCTAAATCACTTCATTTAGCGACCGTTCTAAATCACTTCATTTAGCAACCGTTCTAAATCTCTTCATTTAGCAACCGTTCTAAATCTCTTCATTTAGCGACCGTTCTTAATCTCTTCATTTAGCGACCGTTCTAAATCACTTCATTTAGCGACCGTTCTAAATCACTTCATTTAGCGACCGTTCTAAATCTCTTCATTTAGCAACCGTTCTAAATCTCTTCATTTAGCGACCGTTCTTAATCTCTTCATTTAGCGACCGTTCTAAATCACTTCATTTAGCAACCGTTCTAAATCTCTTCATTTAGCGACCGTTCTTAATCTTCATTTAGCGACCGTTCTTAATCTCTTCATTTAGCGACCATTCTTAATCTCTCCATTTAGCGACCGTTCTTAATCTCTTCATTTAGCGACCGTTCTAAATCTTTTCATTTAGCGACCGTTCTAAATCACTTCATTTAGCAACCGTTCTAAATCTCTTCATTTAGCGACCGTTCTTAATCTTCATTTAGCGACCGTTCTTAATCTCTTCATTTAGCGACCATTCTTAATCTCTTCATTTAGCGACCGTTCTTAATCTCTTCATTTAGCGACCGTTCTAAATCTTTTCATTTAGCGACCGTTCTAAATCACTTCATTTAGCAACCGTTCTAAATCTCTTCATTTAGCGACCGTTCTTAATCTTCATTTAGCGACCGTTCTTAATCTCTTCATTTAGCGACCGTTCTTAATCTCTTCATTTAGCGACCGTTCTAAATCTCTTCATTAAGCGACCGTTCTAAATCTCTTCATTTAGCGACCGTTCTTAATCTCTTCATTTAGCGACCGTTCTTAATCTCTTCATTTAGCAACCGTTCTTAATCTCATTTAGCGACTGTTCTAAATCTCTTCATTTAGCAACCTTTCTAAATCTTTTCATTTAGCGACCATTCTAAATCTCTTCATTTGGGGATTGTTCTAAATCTCTTCATTTAGTGACCGTTCTTAATCTCTTCATTTAGCGACCGTTCTTAATCTCTTCATTTAGCGACCGTTTGTACTCCCTCTCACCTGCTTTTGGATTGAGCAAGGCGCCTGTGATTCTGTGACCAGGGAGGATCCGCAGGGACACCCCAAGAGCCATCCCATTCGCCTGGAATGCCATAGGGCAGGGAGGTTCACCCAGTGCCCGAACTGAAAGGACATGCAAGGGCACAGACGTGTCTGAATAGGCACATGCACAGACATCCACAAATGTGCGTATTTGTGGGCAGGCGCAAAGTTGCACCTGCGTGGACATGCGCGCATGCGCAGCAGGAACCCAAAGACCAGCTAACTGGTGGCAGTGCACCAAGAGGTCGGCCCCTGTTCTTTAGCTGTTCCCATCGTCTGGCAACTCTGCGCATGCGCACACTGGGAACAGGCTTCAGCTGTTCTTCTGCCTCACTGATGTCTGACTCCGAAGGCAGCTGATAACTGTCAGACGGCCCTGGCCCCCTCTCTGCCTCCGACACAGAGCCCTCCTCCGAGCCTCCCCCAGACTCCAGGACTGGCCCAGGTTCCTCCCCAACCCTCCTCACTGTCCGAATCTGCTGCCGGCTCTGCTAGCGGGCCAAAGGTTCTCCATCACGGGCATAGGGTTTCCTGCCTGAGTAGGGGGTTGGACTAGAAGACCTCCAAGGTCCCTTCCAGCTCTTTGTCCTTCTCTTTTTACATTTAGACGCTGCCTGGAGGCTGAGAACGCCAAGCCTGATGGGTTATCCCAGGGGTCTGCAAAGTTGGCTCTTTTAAGACTGGTGGACTTCAACTCCCAGAATTCCCCAGCCAGCCTCGCTGGCTGGGGAATTCTGGGAGTTGAAGTCCACCAGTCTTAAAAGAGCCAACTTTGCAGATCCCTGGGTTATCCTATCAAAGGACCCGAGATGCAGCTACTAACCCAAATCTCTGGGGCTCCGGGTGTCAAACATCCAGGAAAATTGTGAGGGGCTGCCGGTCTCCTTCGCAGGGAAGGTTTGTTCCCGGTTGACCTCTGGCTGCTCTGCAGAGCCGCCTGGACCCATGCGCTCGCCTGGCCGTGCCCCAAAGGCTGCGCATGGGAGGAAGAGGGGCGTGACGGAGGAGGGGGTCCCTCTGCCGTCGCTGGCAAGAGGCTCTTCTTCTCTTCTCCGGAAGCCGGGAAGATTTATAGATCACCAGATCACCTTCCACACCATGGGCTGATTTAAGGCTGGCGACTGCCCTGCGCTGCCACAACCAATCAGCTGTGGGAGAAGGAGAGATCCCTTGGCACCGCTGGCACGCCTCTGTTTCCTGCTAGAAGGACTGCAGCACAGGGAATCCACTGGACCCTACTCCCACCTGAAGCCCTTTCTGGCCACCGTCGTTGAGTGAATCGCTGCAGGGGTTAAAAGTTAGCACCGCGGTCATTAAAGGGGCCAGGAGGTCGCCGAAGGGGGATCGTGTGACCTTGGCACTCTGAGACCGTCATAAGTATGAGTCGGTTACCAGCTGTCTGAATTTTGATCGCGTGACCACGCAACGGTTCTCAGTGTGAGAAACGAGCATAAGTCCTTTTTTTCCCGCCCCCCAGGGCCGTGGTAGCTTCGGTCAGTAAATGATCAGTTGTAAGTCGAGGACTATCTCTACGATCAGATGGGGCCATGATAGGGAAACTATGGCACGGGTGCCAGCAACACCAGTGGAGCTGGCAGCATATTGGAACAGTGAGGAGGGTTGGGGAGGAACCTGGGCCAGTCCTGAAGAAGTCTGGGGAAGGCTCGGAGGAGGGCTCTGTGTCGGAGGCAGAGAGGGGGGCCAGGGCCCTCCGACAGTTATCAGCTGCCTTCGGGGTCGGACATCAGTGAGGCAGAGGAACAGCTGGAGCCTGTTCCCAGTGTGCACATGCACAGAATTACCAGACGAAGGGAACAGTTAAAGAACGGGTCGATTTAGGAGGAAGACCACAGGTGACGAAGACCATCCTGGTCAACTCATCCCGGCCAACTCTCGGTGGGACAATTTCAACGTGGGATAACCCAAGAGAGGGACCGGTCGAACTGCAGCCCGCCCCAATCTCGAGGACTTCTCACCTTGCTGCAATTCACTTGTCCCTCTCTTGCGTGACCCCTCGTGGAATTGTCCAGTCGTCCCAGGGTGAGTCAACCGCGAGAGGTCGGCCAGTTGTCCGACACCCCCAGTCAGGCACCTTCCTCTTTTAAGGTTCCCACCATGGCTGCGGGGCCAAGTGTCCATTTTGATTTTGCTGAGGGAGGGAGAGGAAGAATGGAATGTAGACTCTCGGGCAACGAGACGACAGCTGTGGGAACCAAGGACACTTCCGCAGGTGTCCGCCAGAGCCAAAAAGAGTTTCTCATAACAATATTAAGACACGCAATCGGACGATTGCTCTAATAAGGGAGAGGGACGAAACCAGCTCCAGCTCTATATTTAAAGTATAAAGTATAGGGGTTTGCGCAGGAAATAGGGAGAGCTGGTTTGGCTTTCGTACGTGCCAAAATGATGTGCTCAATAAAGGAGATTGGATCGTCTCTGTCGGGCCTGTTTTGCTTGGGGTCCTCAGCCGGAACCTCGACACCAAGACCAAGAGGAGCAGCAGTGGTCATGGGATAGAGACCCATTCTTCTGACCACCACCCCCAGGCTTCCCGTGGGGGAGAAGACAGAGCGATGGCAGCTCCTGAGGAAGCCCCTTACCTCCAAGTCTGCTTCGCGTGGTTCCCCTGCTCAGGTAGACAGGAGTTCCTAGTGCCGGCTTGCTTGGCCAGGTGCCTCTTCTGGGGATGCTGGAGTTTGCACTGGGAGCCCTTGGGGCAGGCGCCGTGCTTGGAGAAGTCCGGGCACACCAAGGTGTGTTTCTTCTTGCACTGAAAAAGGAAGAGAACACGAATTTCAACCATCTTACGGGAGAAAGGCAAGGAGGGCCTTCTGGAGCCTCTCCAGAGAAGGAGCTCAAGCGTTTAGGGAAGCCGCTCAAATATCTGAGGTGGCTTCCCAAAGCTGGACACCCGCCAGCCTGGAGGAGCTTGGAAGGGAAACAGAGGACAGGGTCCAGCATCAACGTTATGGCCAAGTAAACCTTATCAGGCAACCTTTTATGGGGCTAGAAACACAAAGGCGATGGACGCTTCTGGTCTTGAGTTGCACGCTCAACCAGGTCTATGTCGATACAGGAAATGCAAGACACACAATTGTGTGTGTGTGTGTGTGTGTGTGTGTGTGTGTGTGTGTGTGTGTGTATTTGGATGCTTCAGTGTAGAGATCAAACTTGGCAACTTTAAGGCTTGTGGACCTGAGGGCAGGGAGGAGGGAGCAATAGCGAAAAGGCTCAGATCACAAAAATAATTGGACTTGAAATATTATTGTAATTGTTGATATAGTACAGGGATCTGCAAAGTCGGCTCTTTTAAGACTGGTGGACTTCAACTCCCAGAGTTCCCCAGCCAGCTATGCTGGCTGGGGAACTCTGGGAGTTGAAGTCCACCAGTCTTAAAAGAGCCGACTTTGCAGATCCCTGATATAGTCGAAAGTGGCAAAGAAAGAGATGATTGAGCAGACGGTTGATATAAAGTAAGAACTCTGTAAATGCTTATCTTTTATATGTGATTTTTAAAATTGTAAAACTGAGAGATCTGGAGGGATTTCTACTACTAATGTGGGAGCTACCAATATTTTCTATGTACCCGTTTACCTTTTCCCCATAAATGTTTTAAAACCAATAAAAATTCTTTAAAAAAATAAATAAATAAATAAATAAAAAGACTTGTGGACTTCAACTCCAGCCAGCAGAGAAATCTTAAAGTTGCCAAGTTTGGAGACCCCTGGTTTAGTGTGTGCCCAACTTGCGTTGAATCCACTCATTGAGAAGGCCTAGGCAACTTGCAGTGAGCGTCACGGAAATGTCACAAAGACCAGGCAGTCCTCATCTTATAGCCATTTGTTTAGTGACCATTCCAACAGAAATTCCAAAATTCCTTTCTAGAAAGCCAAGGTCATCCTTTGTCTCTGCACCTGACCCGAACTGGATGGGTGGAAGCTGCCAACGTGGCAGTGGGAGATGGGACCATGGGAGGGACTGGTGGGTATGGAGGGAAAGATCTTGGACTTTCAACTGGGTGGGGGAAACCGGGAAGCTTTCAGATTCGGGTTTCCCCAGATGTGCCAACATGGCTCTCTTCATCAATGGGAACTTTGAGGAATCCTTTGCCTTGGACTCTGATTTAATTTTGGAGGCTATTTTGGAACCCCTGACATCTGTATTCACCCACCAACTGAAACCGGTCCATGTTCACATCAGGATTAAACCAGGATCAATCTCCTCGCTAGAAAACGGGGCGGAACCTGAGTCACCAATTTGGTTCCGCCCCAGGCGCCTGATGGACCCGGATGGGTTCCAGACGGCACTTGGGCCACTTCCTGTACCCCTGACCTGCGCCCCGATGGAGGACCTCGTGGCCGCATGGAATACTGCGACCACAGGAGCCTTGGATCGGGTCGCGCCCTTGCGGCCTCTCTTGTGGCGGCGAGCCGCCCTGGCTCCTTGGTTCACCGAGGAGCTAAGGGTGATGAAACGCCACAAGAGATGCCTAGAGAGAAGATGGAGGTCTACCCGTTCTGAATCCGACCGGACACAGGTAAGAGCCCATTTACGGACTTACATTGTGGCGCTGAGAGTGGCCAAACGTCAACATTGTGCTACTCTCATAGCATCCGCAGAAAACCGCCCTGCCGCCCTGTTTAGGGTGACCCGCTCCCTCCTTCAACAGAGGGTGCGGGAAGCCCCGTTACAGGGCAGAGCAGAGGAATTTGTGACTTTTCTGCAGGAGAAAATCGCTCAGATACAGAACGAGTTAGCCCCCATTGATGGCCCAGTGGGATGCCATGAGACAGATCTTGTTTGGGAGGAGTTTGACTCCGTTACTTCCGAGGATATGGACAGGTTACGTGGGCGATTGCGAGCCACCACATGTTTATTGGACCCGTGTCCCTCCTGGCTTGTACTGGCATCCTGGGAGGTGACACGAGGCTGGCTCCAAGAGGTTGTCAACGCATCCTTAAGTGAGGGTTCCTTGCCTGCTTCCCTAAAAGAAGCGATGGTGAGGCCCCTCCTTAAGAAGCCCTCTTTGGATCCAGCTCTATTAACCAACTATCGTCCAGTCTCCAACCTTCCCTTTCTGGCGAAGGTTGTTGAGAGTGTGGTGGCACAACAGTTTCCCCGTCACCTGGAGGAAGTTGATTATCTAGACCCGCGCCAGTCCGGCTTTCGGCCCGGGCATAGCACCGAGACGGCATTGGTCGCGTTGGTAGATGATCTCTGGAGGGCCAGAGATGGGGGTTGTTCCTCCATCCTGGTCCTATTAGACCTCTCGGCGGCTTTTGATACCATCGACCATGGTATCCTATTGCATCGGCTGGGGGGGTTGGGGGTGGGAGGCACCGTTTTGCGGTGGTTCTCCTCCTACCTCTCTGGCCGATCGCAATTTGTGTTGACAGGAGAGCAGAGGTCGACCCCGAGACCCCTCACATGTGGGGTGCCTCAGGGGTCGGTCCTCTCGCCTCTCCTGTTTAACACATATATGAAGCCGCTGGGTGAGATCATCCGTGGTTTTGGGGTAGAGTACCATCTCTACGCTGATGACACTCAGCTGTATATATCTACCCCAAACCACCCCAACGATGCCGTAGCGGTGATGTGCCAGTGCCTGGAAGCCGTACGGATCTGGATGGGAAGAAACGGACTCAAGCTCAACCCGACCAAGACCGAGTGGCTGTGGTTTCCGGCTGCCCGATTCAACCAGCTGATTCCATCGCTGGCCATAGGGGGCGAACATCTTGCCCCAGTGGATGGGGCGCGCAACTTGGGTGTCCTCCTGGATGCCCGGCTGTCCATGGAAGACCAAGTGACAGCCGTGGCCAGGAGGGCGTTTTACCAGGTCCGCCTGGTTCGCCAGTTGCGCCCCCTATTGGATCGGGACGCCCTTCGCACAGTCACTCATGCTCTCGTGACATCCCGACTGGACTATTGTAACTCTCTCTACATGGGGCTCCCCTTGAGGTGCACCCGAAGACTTCAGCTGGTCCAGAATGCAGCCGCGCGAGCAATAATGGGTACCGCAAGGTATACCCATGTAACACCGCTCTTGCGCGAGCTGCACTGGCTACCTGTCGTCTTTCGGGTGCGCTTCAAGGTGCTAGTTCTCATCTTTAAAGCGCTCCATGGCTCGGGACCTAGCTATCTGCGAGATCGGATTCTGCCCCATACATCCTCCCGGCCGATTCGCTCCCACAGAGAGGGACTTCTCCGGGTGCCGTCCACTAGACTTTGTCAGCGGGCGACGCCCAGGGAAAGGGCCTTCTCTGTGGCGGGCCCAGCCCTCTGGAACGACCTTC
Source organism: Rhabdophis nuchalis (assembly GCA_039707465.1). Classification (NCBI taxonomy): domain Eukaryota; kingdom Metazoa; phylum Chordata; class Lepidosauria; order Squamata; family Natricidae; genus Rhabdophis; species Rhabdophis nuchalis. Next base: position 224,557,000 of record CM077645.1, on the reverse strand, counting down.
CCCCCCCCCCGACATTAGAACAACTACGGACCTCCGCTCCTTCCGTCAGAAATTAAAAACTCACTTTTTCTGCTTGGCCGGCCTAGGTTAGTCTCTACCTCAGGGGTTTGGAAATGTTAATTTTAAAATGGGAATTTTAGTGCAGGGATAGTTAGATTTAATTTGTTTTTATTGTATTTATGTATGTATATATTTTATGTTGTTTTAATTTCTCCCTGTGCACCGCTCCGAGTCCCCTCGGGGAGAGGACGCGGTTATAGAAATAAATATTCTATTCTATTCTATTCTATAAAAAGAGAAGTAACCTTACGAGAGAGTCCCCACTTCACCTGTTGATATTTCGAAAGGAAAACCATGAACATCAGAGCACCAAAACCACCCCGAAGGAAAGGAACCTATGAAACGAATGGAACAAGGGATTGCGCGTAGCAGGCCTGGCTGACTAGGTGCTATGGGAGCTGTAGTCCAACTTCTTAAGACGCCAGAGCTGCAAAAGGTCAGAGGTTAGCTGGCTGGGGACTTCTGGGAGTTGAAGTCCACAGGTCTTGAAGTTTGACAAGGTTGGACACACAAAGGTCGGACAACCATTCGACTGGAAGGGTAGAGGATCTCCTGCTTGGGGTGAGGGTTGGGCTAGAAGACCTCTAGGGTCCCTCCCAACGGTGATTCTCTTCGCGAGAGGACCAGAGGGGATTGGGAGGTACTAAACGCCCCCCAGCTTCGCAGCTGAAACCTGACCAAATATGGATGGGGGGGAAAGAGGGAGACAGGATGATGGTCCGAGTCCCTTCCTGGAAATATGGGAAGATGTTACATCCAAGTGAGCTGGGGGGCTAAATTTACACGCCCGAGGTCTGCTTTGAAGTGCCTCCTTCTGCTTCTGGTTGATCCATCAAGAGCCCCGGCGGCTTGCAAGGAGGCGTCCTCTGGGGTTACGGAACTAATCCATCAGGCAGGCGCTGCGCTCACACACAACAACGCCAGCCAGAGGCTGGGGAAACGCACGACGAGTGGGCAGAGCCAAGCCAACCGCCTTCTTCGGACAGCCGCGCCCACTTAACTTTTGTCCGAGCAACTTCGAAGGCTGAAGCGGCCAAGGGAGGAGGGAGGGGAGAGGGCCGGCCTCCGTGCTGCGGCTCGGACAGATGCTTTAAAGCAATTTTGGGGGAGGCATGGATGTGATGCGCGCGCATAAGTAGGGAGAAGCTGTCACCTCTTTGCGGCAAGGACCATTCAGTCTTTCTGACGTCAAGGGACAGGCTGGTGTGGAGCCGGGAGTGGCAGCGAAAGCCACTGTCTGGGGAAGGCTCTATGTGCCAGGCCAGCTAAAAATACAGATGCCCCCCCTGGTTCTCCGTGGCTGGGTATTTATATGCCCGCCCCTCCTCGTTAGAAATTGAAGATGCCGCCTGGGTCCCTGGTGACGAGGGCTTTTCTCCACTTGAACCTGCTCAAGTCTTTGGCCTGGAGAGAGAAGGAATGCTGGCACGCTCACACAGGAAAATATGTAACCGTACCCAGGTAACAAGTGAACTGGGATCTGTTGACCAGCCTCCCTGCTGTACCCAGAAGGAAACCGACCGGGTGCCCAGCTAATTCTGGGTCTGTGGCTCGGCCCGCAGGGCTGTAATGACGCCACAGCTTGGCTTACAGAAGGGGCCCTGGAGGTCTTCTAGTCCGACCCTCGCTCACGCAGGAGACCCCCATGCCAGGGTTTTCCAATCTTGGGAACTTTAAAACGTGTGGCTGGCTGGGGAATTCTGAGAGTCGAAGTCCACCAGTCTTGAAGTTCCCACCGTCGGACGTGTGTCCGATTCCATGCTGGACAAACGGCTGTCCAATCTCTTCTCCAAACCCTCCCGGGGTGGCTGCCCCCACAAGTGTTCTTCCCAAGGGCAACTGGACTCCCTTGGTGGTGGGTGTGGTTGTTTTTCTTTGAAAACGTTTCGCTTCTCGTTCAAGAAGCTTCCTCTGTTCTACGTCATTCCCTACATGGCAATGCAGTCCCTGGTCTGCCTCCTGCAGGCCCTTGTAAGATACAATACAATAGCAGAGTTGGAAGGGACCTTGGAGGCCATCTAGTCCAACCCCCTGCCTAGGCTGGAAGCCCTTCAGACAAATGGCTTCTTGAAGACTTCCAGTGTTGGGGCATTCACAACTTCTGGAGGCAACTTCTGTTCCACGGATTCATTGTTCTCACTGTCAGGAAATTCCTCCTCAGTTCTAAGTTGCTTCTCTCCTTGATTAGTTTCCACCTATTGCTTCTTGTTCTGCCCTCAGGTGCCTTGGAGAATAGCTTGACTCCCTTTTCTTTGGGGCAGCTTCTGAGATATTGGAAGACTGCTATCATGTCTCCCCTGGTCCTTCTTTTCATTAAACTAGACCTTCCCAGTTCCTGCCATTGTTCTTCATATGTTTTAGTCTCCAGTCCAGTGGTGGGTTTCTGCAGGCTCGCACCTACTCGCGAGAGCCGGTTGGTGAAATTTAGAGAACCGGTGAGAGGGGGTTCCACCGGCGTACCTGGAAGTAAATCTGGCCCGCCGCTGCCAGTGACCCAATGGGAAGGAAAGGAAAGGAAAGGAAAGGGAAAGAAGGAAGGAAGGAAGGAAGGAAGGAAGGAAGGAAGGAAGGAAAGAAAGAAAGAAAGAAAGAAAGAAAGAAAGAAAGAAAGAAAGAAAGAAAGAATTTATCATCACAATTGAGTCCAAAATTTTGGTTGCTAAGCAAGAGCGTTGTTAAATGAGTTTCACCACATTTTAAAAGGTGGCCACTCCCACCCTGTCACATGACTGCCAAGCCACGCCCACAAAATAGGCCACACCTACAGAGTAGGTTCTAAAAAATTTGAAACCCACCACTGCTCCAGTCCCCTAATCCTCTTTCTTGCTCTTCTCTGCACTCTTTCCAGAGTCTCCACATCTTTTCTACATCGTGGCGACCAAAACTGGATGCAAATATTCCCAGTGTGGCCTTCCCAAGGCCTTATAAAGCGGCATTAACACTTGTGTCAATCAGGCCTGGGTCAGGGTGAAGAGGGAGGGGGGGGGGAAACGGCACGCTCACCCCAGCCAGGAGAAATGCTGCCCTGCCACGCCTCACAAGAGACGCAAAACTGCATGCCGGGTACAGCTACGCGCCACCGCTGAGCACCCACCGGCCCCTTGGGCAGTGGCCAACCAAACATAGAGATTCGGTTACGGTGAGCCTCCAGCATGTCAGATGAGGTGAGGAGGGGGAGGAGGAGGAGGGGGCTTGGAGGTGTAAGGGGGCCGTCTTAATTCTTGGAGATATTTGATCTGGTTCACCTGTCGGGGAAGCTAATTTTAGCCCTCTGGCCAGATCCTGGACGGCTGGACGGCCAGCTGGACTATAAAAAGGAAGAGCAAACATCTCAAGGGGCAGAAGAAAATCCAGCAGGAAGTTCAGGATGGGGAAGGGGGGGAGGGCAGAAGGAGGGGAGGGGAGAGGGAGGCGTCCCAGTGCTGTTTCTTACAGAAGGGCAGAGTGGGAAGGGACCTGGGAGGTCTTCTAGTCCAGCCCCCTGCTCGAGCACGAGACCCTAGAAGGAGACAAGTGGCTGTCCAGTCTCTTCTTAAAAACCTCCAGTGATGGAGAAGGAAGGAAGGAAGGAAGGAAGGAAGGAAGGAAGGAAGGAAGGAAGGAAGGAAGGAAGGAAGGAAGGAAGGGATAATAGAATAACAGAGTGGGAAGGGACCTGGGAGGTCTTCTAGTCCAGCCCCCTGCTCGAGCACGAGACCCTAGAAGGAGACAAGTGGCTGTCCAGTCTCTTCTTAAAAACCTCCAGTGATGGAGAAGGAAGGAAGGAAGGAAGGAAGGAAGGAAAGAAGGAAGGAAGGAAGGAATAATAGAATAACAGAGTTGGAAGGGACCTGGGAGGTCTTCTAGTCCAGCCCCCTGCTCGAGCACGAGACCCTAGAAGGAGACAAGTGGCTGTCCAGTCTCTTCTTAAAAACCTCCAGTGATGGAGAAGGAAGGAAGGAAGGAAGGAAGGAAGGAAGGAAGGAAGGAAGGAAGGAAGGAATAATAGAATAACAGAGTTGGAAGGGACCTGGGAGGTCTTCTAGTCCAGCCCCTTGCTCGAGCATGAGACCCTAGAAGGAGACAAGTGTCTGTCCAGTCTCTTCTTAAAAACCTCCAGTGATGGAGAAGGAAGGAAGGAAGGAAGGAAGGAAGGAAGGAAGGAAGGAAGGAAGGAATAATAGAATAACAGAGTTGGAAGGGACCTGGGAGGTCTTCTAGTCCAGCCCCCTGCTCGAGCACGAGACCCTAGAAGGAGACAAGTGTCTGTCCAGTCTCTTCTTAAAAACCTCCAGTGATGGAGAAGGAAGGAAGGAAGGAAGGAAGGAAGGAAGGAAGGAAGGAAGGAAGGAAGGAAGGAAGGAAGGAAGGAATAATAGAATAACAGAGTTGGAAGGGACCTGGGAGGTCTTCTAGTCCAGCCCCTTGCTCGAGCATGAGACCCTAGAAGGAGACAAGTGGCTGTCCAGTCTCTTCTTAAAAACCTCCAGTGATGGAGAAGGAAGGAAGGAAGGAAGGAAGGAAGGAAGGAAGGAAGGAAGGAAGGAAGGAAGGAATAATAGAATAACAGAGTTGGAAGGGACCTGGGAGGTCTTCTAGTCCAGCCCCCTGCTCGAGCACGAGACCCTAGAAGGAGACAAGTGTCTGTCCAGTCTCTTCTTAAAAACCTCCAGTGATGGAGAAGGAAGGAAGGAAGGAAGGAAGGAAGGAAGGAAGGAAGGAAGGAAGGAAGGAAGGAAGGAAGGAAGGAATAATAGAATAACAGAGTTGGAAGGGACCTGGGAGGTCTTCTAGTCCAGCCCCTTGCTCGAGCATGAGACCCTAGAAGGAGACAAGTGTCTGTCCAGTCTCTTCTTAAAAACCTCCAGTGATGGAGAAGGAAGGAAGGAAGGAAGGAAGGAAGGAAGGAAGGAAGGAAGGAAGGAAGGAAGGAATAATAGAATAACAGAGTTGGAAGGGACCTGGGAGGTCTTCTAGTCCAGCCCCCTGCTCGAGCACGAGACCCTAGAAGGAGACAAGTGTCTGTCCAGTCTCTTCTTAAAAACCTCCAGTGATGGAGAAGGAAGGAAGGAAGGAAGGAAGGAAGGAAGGAAGGAAGGAAGGAAGGAAGGAATAATAGAATAACAGAGTTGGAAGGGACCTGGGAGGTCTTCTAGTCCAGCCCCTTGCTCGAGCATGAGACCCTAGAAGGAGACAAGTGGCTGTCCAGTCTCTTCTTAAAAACCTCCAGTGATGGAGAAGGAAGGAAGGAAGGAAGGAAGGAAGGAAGGAAGGAAGGAAGGAAGGAAGGAAGGAATAATAGAATAACAGAGTTGGAAGGGACCTGGGAGGTCTTCTAGTCCAGCCCCCTGCTCGAGCACGAGACCCTAGAAGGAGACAAGTGTCTGTCCAGTCTCTTCTTAAAAACCTCCAGTGATGGAGAAGGAAGGAAGGAAGGAAGGAAGGAAGGAAGGAAGGAAGGAAGGAAGGAAGGAAGGAATAATAGAATAACAGAGTTGGAAGGGACCTGGGAGGTCTTCTAGTCCAGCCCCTTGCTCGAGCATGAGACCCTAGAAGGAGACAAGTGGCTGTCCAGTCTCTTCTTAAAAACCTCCAGTGATGGAGAAGGAAGGAAGGAAGGAAGGAAGGAAGGAAGGAAGGAAGGAAGGAAGGAAGGAAGGAAGGAAGGAAGGAAGGAATAATAGAATAACAGAGTTGGAAGGGACCTGGGAGGTCTTCTAGTCCAGCCCCCTGCTCGAGCACGAGACCCTAGAAGGAGACAAGTGGCTGTCCAGTCTCTTCTTAAAAACCTCCAGTGATGGAGAAGGAAGGAAGGAAGGAAGGAAGGAAGGAAGGAAGGAAGGAAGGAAGGAAGGAAGGAAGGAAGGAAGGAATAATAGAATAACAGAGTTGGAAGGGACCTGGGAGGTCTTCTAGTCCAGCCCCCTGCTCGAGCACGAGACCCTAGAAGGAGACAAGTGGCTGTCCAGTCTCTTCTTAAAAACCTCCAGTGATGGAGAAGGAAGGAAGGAAGGAAGGAAGGAAGGAAGGAAGGAAGGAAGGAAGGAAGGAATAATAGAATAACAGAGTTGGAAGGGACCTGGGAGGTCTTCTAGTCCAGCCCCTTGCTCGAGCACGAGACCCTAGAAGGAGACAAGTGTCTGTCCAGTCTCTTCTTAAAAACCTCCAGTGATGGAGAAGGAAGGAAGGAAGGAAGGAAGGAAGGAAGGAAGGAAGGAAGGAAGGAAGGAAGGAAGGAAGGAAGGAAGGAATAATAGAATAACAGAGTTGGAAGGGACCTGGGAGGTCTTCTAGTCCAGCCCCCTGCTCGAGCACGAGACCCTAGAAGGAGACAAGTGTCTGTCCAGTCTCTTCTTAAAAACCTCCAGTGATGGAGAAGGAAGGAAGGAAGGAAGGAAGGAAGGAAGGAAGGAAGGAAGGAAGGAAGGAAGGAAGGAAGGAATAATAGAATAACAGAGTTGGAAGGGACCTGGGAGGTCTTCTAGTCCAGCCCCCTGCTCGAGCACGAGACCCTAGAAGGAGACAAGTGGCTGTCCAGTCTCTTCTTAAAAACCTCCAGTGATGGAGAAGGAAGGAAGGAAGGAAGGAAGGAAGGAAGGAAGGAAGGAAGGAAGGAAGGAAGGAAGGAAGGAAGGAAGGAATAATAGAATAACAGAGTTGGAAGGGACCTGGGAGGTCTTCTAGTCCAGCCCCCTGCTCGAGCACGAGACCCTAGAAGGAGACAAGTGGCTGTCCAGTCTCTTCTTAAAAACCTCCAGTGATGGAGAAGGAAGGAAGGAAGGAAGGAAGGAAGGAAGGAAGGAAGGAAGGAAGGAAGGAAGGAAGGAAGGAAGGAAGGAAGGAAGGAAGGAATAATAGAATAACAGAGTTGGAAGGGACCTGGGAGGTCTTCTAGTCCAGCCCCCTGCTCGAGCACGAGACCCTAGAAGGAGACAAGTGGCTGTCCAGTCTCTTCTTAAAAACCTCCAGTGATGGAGAAGGAAGGAAGGAAGGAAGGAAGGAAGGAAGGAAGGAAGGAAGGAAGGAAGGAAGGAAGGAAGGAAGGAAGGAAGGAATAATAGAATAACAGAGTTGGAAGGGACCTGGGAGGTCTTCTAGTCCAGCCTCCTGCTTGAGCACGAGACCCTAGAAGGAGACAAGTGGCTGTCCAGTCTCTTCTTAAAAACCTCCAGTGATGGAGAAGGAAGGAAGGAAGGAAGGAAGGAAGGAAGGAAGGAAGGAAGGAAGGAAGGAAGGAAGGAAGGAAGGAAGGAAGGAAGGAAGGAATAATAGAATAACAGAGTTGGAAGGGACCTGGGAGGTCTTCTAGTCCAGCCCCCTGCTCGAGCACGAGACCCTAGAAGGAGACAAGTGTCTGTCCAGTCTCTTCTTAAAAACCTCCAGTGATGGAGAAGGAAGGAAGGAAGGAAGGAAGGAAGGAAGGAAGGAAGGAAGGAAGGAAGGAAGGAATAATAGAATAACAGAGTTGGAAGGGACCTGGGAGGTCTTCTAGTCCAGCCCCCTGCTCGAGCACGAGACCCTAGAAGGAGACAAGTGGCTGTCCAGTCTCTTCTTAAAAACCTCCAGTGATGGAGAAGGAAGGAAGGAAGGAAGGAAGGAAGGAAGGAAGGAAGGAAGGAAGGAAGGAAGGAAGGAAGGAATAATAGAATAACAGAGTTGGAAGGGACCTGGGAGGTCTTCTAGTCCAGCCCCCTGCTCGAGCACGAGACCCTAGAAGGAGACAAGTGGCTGTCCAGTCTCTTCTTAAAAACCTCCAGTGATGGAGAAGGAAGGAAGGAAGGAAGGAAGGAAGGAAGGAAGGAAGGAAGGAAGGAAGAAAGGGATAATAGAATAACAGAGTTGGAAGGGACCTGGGAGGTCTTCTAGTCCAGCCCCCTGCTCGAGCACGAGACCCTAGAAGGAGACAAGTGGCTGTCCAGTCTCTTCTTAAAAACCTCCAGTGATGGAGAAGGAAGGAAGGAAGGAAGGAAGGAAGGAAGGAAGGAAGGAAGGAAGGAAGGAAGGAAGGAAGGAAGAAAGGGATAATAGAATAACAGAGTTGGAAGGGACCTGGGAGGTCTTCTAGTCCAGCCCCCTGCTCGAGCACGAGACCCTAGAAGGAGACAGGTGGCTGTCCAGTCTCTTCTTAAAAACCTCCAGTGATGAAGCAACCACAGGTTCTGGTGGCAAGCATTTCCACTGGTTGATTGATTGCTTAATTACCATTCCAGACACATGGCTGTCCAATCTCTTCTTGGAAACCTCCTGGGAGCGGCCTCCAGAAGCCGTGGGTGCTCCATCACGGGTGGCTTTCGTGGAGAGCCTGGGCAGCCACATGTCTGGAATGGCCTGGGGGTCTCCTGCCTGAGCAGGGGGTTGGACTAGAAGACCTCCGAGGTCCCTTCCAACTCTGTGATTGTGTATTCTGCTGTGCCACCGTCCTTTGCCTCCCCAGGGCCTGGCCATTCCCAGGAGGGCCGTTGGGGAAAAGGAGGGCCTGGGCGCACCGAGTGAGTGGCAGAGCGACAGGGACCATCCCTCTGCTTTCGTTCAGGAGGCGAAAGAGAGGCAGCTGGGCAAAAGAGGGATGGGCTTGGCATCTCCTGGCAGCAGCCTGCCAACGCTGGGAATTCCTGGCTTCCTGCTTGCCAGGCTGCACCCACTGCCCACAGCCTTGCCCCAGCCCCAGGGAGGGGAGGGAGGGGGCGCCTGCTCCACTCACAGATCCTGGATCGGGGGCCTGTCTCTGGGTCACAGCCCCATGCTGGATGTTTCCTTGATAGGTATCCTGACAAACAAGGAGGGAGGGAGGGAAGAAGGACAGGAAGGGTGGGAGGGAGGGAGGGAAAGAAGGGAGGGAGGGAAGGAAGGAGAAGAAAAGGGAAAAGGAAACACAGAGGGAGGGAGGGAGGGAAGGAAGGAAAGGAGAAAGGAAAGGAGAAAGGAAAGCTGGAGGGAGGGAAGGAAGGAAGGGGAAGAAAAGAAAAAGGGAAGGAAAAAGGAAAAACGGAGAGAGGGAAGGAAGAAAGGAAAGGAGAAAAGGGAAGGAAAGGGAAAGGAAACACAGAGGGAGGGAGGGAAGGAAGGAAAGGAGAAAGGAAAGATGGAGGGAGGGAAGGAAGGAAGGGGAAGAAAAGAAAAAGGAAAGGGAAAAGGAAAGATGGAGGGAAAGAAAGAAAGAAGGAAAGGGAAGGAAGGAAGGAAGGAAGGGAAACACAGAGGGAGGGAGGGAAGGAAGGAAAGGAGAAAGGGAAGGAGAAAGGAAAGATGGAGGGAGGGAGGGAAGGGGAAGAAAAGAAAAAGGAAAGGGAAAAGGAAAGATGGAGGGAGGGAAAGAAAGAAAGAAGGAAAGGGAAGGAAAGGAAAAGGAAAGGAAAAGGAAAGACAGAGGGAGGGAAGGAAGGAAAGGAAAGGAAATCATACCACCTCCCCCCTCTGCCTGGACACCAGCCCATCTCTCGTCCCCTATTGTCCTGGGGCAGCCCTTGAGTGACACCAGAACCTCTAAAACAGCCCGGGTGACATTGGAGGAGGAGGGGGGGGGGGTTCTCCAGCAAAGGCAGGAGCGTTAGCAGAGAGGGGAGCCTGCTGACCCTCTCCAGCCGGTCTTTGCAGCTCAGGCCGCCGCTGCCCCCTGCTGCAGGAGACAGTCTCCACCTTGGTCTGTTTCCCAGCTCTCAAACCACGGTTGGCAGCCAGGAGGGAAGCGGAGAGTGGAGTAGGAAATGAGCCGGCCGAGACGGAAGGAAGGAGGGGTCAAACACGTCATAAGTCTGGACTCCCTTGGCACCCACAAGAGATCCAAATTCAGCCCACTTTGACTCTCATCTCACTTCCTTTGCCTCTTCAGGTTCTTCTAACAGAGCATAAATCTGCAAAAACCCCACGGATTCCTTTGTTGAGCTGCCTGGACCTCCTGATTTCCCGCCCTTGAGGGTAGGCCCTGCTTCGTCCCGTAATGACCCAACGGAGTGGGGCCACTTCACGGAGGGCGGCCTTGGGACTTGCCTCCCACGTCCCTAGGTCCATCCATTGCTGAAGGCACAGGGAGATAGAAGGGGGGGGGGAATCAATTTTGCAGACGAAACTGGCAGGATGAGCCCATATCTCAGGAGACAGTCTCAGGATCCAGGAGGGCCTTGATGGATTGGGTCCCTGGCCAACAAAATGAAAGTTTATGTAGAGAAAAGTCAGGTTTTACACTTAGGAAGGGCCGCGGGGGCTCAGTGGCTGCTGAGTTTGTCGATCAGAAAGGTCGGCAGTTCGGCGGTTCGAATCCCCAGCGCCGCGTAACGGAGTGAGCTCCCGTGACTTGTCCCAGCTTTTGCCAACCTAGCAGTTCGAAAGCAGGTAAAAAAATGCAAGTAGAAAAATAGGAGCCACCTTTGGTGGGAAGGGAACAGCGTTCCGTGCGCCTTCGGTGTTGAGTCATGCCAGCCACATGACCACGGAGACGTCTTCGGACAGTGCTGGCTCTTCGGCTTTGAAACGGAGATGAGCACCGCCCCCTAGAGTCAGGAACGACTAGCACAGGTGTGCGAGGGGAATACCTTGACCTTGACCTTACATTTAGGCAAGTAAATCCAAATGGACAGGTCCAAGGGAGGTGACACCTGGCTCGATAGCCACTAACTGCAAGAAGGACCTTGGAGACGTAGCAGACGATCCCTTGAATCTGAGCCAGCCGTGTGTGGCAGCTGCCAAAGAAGGCAACACAATCCTAGGTTGCGTTATCAGAAGGAAAGAATCAAGATCACTTGAAGTACTTCTGGTACTGCTTTACAAGGCCTTAGTAAGGCCACACTTGGAATATTGGATCTAGTTTGGGTCACTCTATTATTTAAAAAAATGTGGAGACTCTGGAAAGAGTGCAGGGAAGAGCAACCAAGAGCAACATACGAAGAATGGTTGCAGGAACTGGGTAGGTCTAGTTCAGGGATGTCCAAACTTGGGAACTTTAAGACTTGTGGACTTCAACTCCCAGAATTCCCCAGCCAGCTATGCTGGCTGGGGAATTCTGGGAGTTGAAGTCCACAAGTCTTAAAGTTCCCAAGTTTGGACATCCCTGGTCTAGTTGAATGAAAAGAAGGACCAGGGGAGACATGATAGCATCTTCCGATACCTCAGGGGCTGCCCCAAAGAAGAGGGAGTCAAGCTATTCTCCAAGGCACCTGAGAGCAGAACAAGAAGCAATGGGTGGAAACTAATCAAGGAGAGAAGCAACCTGGAACTAAGGAGGAATTTCCTGACCGTGAGGACAAATAACCAGTGGAACAGCTTGCCACCAGAAGTTGTGAATGCTCCATCACTGGAGGATTTTATAAAAGATACTGGACAGCCACTTGTTTGATATGGTGTAAGGCCTCCTGCTTGGGCAGGGGGTTGGACTAGAAGACCTCAAGCTCCCTTCCAAATATTATTTGATAATTCTTTTAACTAGTGGAACAACTTACTTCCAGAAGTAGTAGGGACTCCATCACTGGAGGTTTTAAAGAAGAGACAGGACTACCGTTTGTCTGGAATGATAGAGGGTCTCCTGCTTGGGCAGCGGGTTGGACTAGAAGACCTCCAGGGTCCCTTCCAACTCTGTCACCCTGTTATTCAACACAAGTTGCCTTTGGAAAAAGCAGCTTTTGGACAACCATGGCTTGAGAATCTCCATGGATGTATAGAAATCTGATTAATATAATAAAATAAAATAAAATAAACCATGGCTTGAGAATCTCCATGGATGTATAGAAATCTGATTAATAAAATAAAATAAAATAAACCATGGCTTGAGAATCTCCATGGATGTTCAGCTGGCTATGGGGAACTGCCCCATTGTTATAGGGAACCTGCCTGGAAGGCCTTAGAGGTGCTTCCCCATTGCCCACCCAGAGGGTCTCCCCAGGGCCCCTCCCTCTCCACCGACACCGAACCCACCCACCTTCCTGCCTTTGTCCTTTGCAAAGTTTAAAACACACACACACACACACACACACACATATATATATATATATTTGCAGACAGCTGGTCTGGGCTTCCTTGGACACACTGAAGAGAGAAGAGGGAGGGAGGGAAGGAGAGGGCAGAAAAACGAATGAGAAGAGATTTACTCCCGTTCTAAATTATTCACACGAAAAGGGACTGCGCATCTTTAACAAGCCATCGTTTTATGAACAAGGTTAACATTTTTACTTGATTCAGTAGAATATTATAAACTCTCCGGGGCCCATTTGAGGACTTTCTGCGTTGCGCAAAAAGGAACGCACTCAGCACTTTCGATATTATTTAGAGAATAAAATTAACCCTCCACGGCCCAGGCTGGGTATTTCCTCTCCCTCCCGTTAAATATGGCGTGCTCAGCAATTCCATTCTTCCCCCCACACTCACACACACGTCCATATATTTATATATTTATATATCTAGATATATATAATTACAGGCTGCTATCCATCATCTTGCAAGGAGAATGTTTTTCTGACACTCCAAAAGTGATGCCGTAAGCACGTTGGCTAATAGAATAAATATTCTAAATATCTCTTTTATATTTTCATTTAAATTGGAATATTTTAAAAAAATAATGGCAGGCGGGCCAGCCGGAGCGGCCGGGCTACGGAAAAAGCAACCCAATTACGTTCGCTTCCATTTAGGACGCCGGGGTTCCTCGCCACAAAATGGGCGCCTCGCCGGGGCTCGGCTGCGAAAGGCGGTCAGTTAGCACAGGGTAAATTCGCTGGAGGTCAAGATGCCAAGTCCTGCCCCTTAAGAGGCATCCTTATTCTGCCACGCCAGCTGTCAGTCATCCTTCGGCTGGCTGGCGATGGGACTCTCCTGAGATCCTACCTTTTTTTTTTGCAACCTGGTCTCTCTCCAAATGTTGCTGGCTTTACTGGGAAGGGAGGGGAGACGATTGCAAGCAGGCATTTTAATGATGGAGGCAAGGAAGCAGTGGGGTACCAGAAGGTGCCTCCTTAGCCCCAGGACCCTCCAATAGCTTCATCAATGATTTAGATCAGGGGTTCCCAAACTTGGCGACTTTAAGACTTGTGGACCTCAACTCCCAGAAACTCCCACAAGTCTTAAAGTTGCACAGTCACTCAGGCCCTCGTGACATCCTGACATCCCGACTGGACTACTGCAATGCTCTCTACATGGGGCTTCCCTTGAGGTGCACTCGAAAGCTACAGCTAGTCCAGAATGCAGCCGCGCAGGTGATTACGGGAGCCCCCAGATGCTCCCACATAACACCGATCCTGCGCGAGCTGCACTGGCTTCCTGTGGTCTTTCGGGTGCGCTTCAAGGTCCTGACGACCATCTTCAAAGCGCTCCATGGTTCGGGGCCTAGTTATATGCGAGACTGTCTCCTGCCCCATGCATCCCTCCGACCGATCCGCTCCCACAGAGAGGGCCTTCTCCGGGTGCCGTCGGCCGGGCAATGCCGGTTGGCGACACCCAGGGGAAGGGCCTTAAAATAATAATAATAATAATAATTTAATTTATAACCCGCTCTCTCTCCCAGAAGGGACTCGAGGCGGGGCACAGGGAATTTAAAATAACATATAAAACACAAACAGTATACAACAATAAAAAGAAATTAAACCAACCCTGCGCTAAAATCCCATATTAAAACTAAAATCCCCAATCTAAAAAGAGACTACCCTAGGCCGGCCAAGCGAAACAAATGTGTCTTTAATTTTAGGTGGAAGGAGCGGAGGTCCGTGGTTGTCCTGATATCGGGGGGAAGGTCATTCCAGAGGGCTGGGCCCGCCACAGAGAAGGCCCTTCCCCTGGGCGTCGCCCGCTGACAAAGTCTAGTGGACGGCACCCGGAGAAGTCCCTCTCTGTGGGAGCGAATCGGCCGTGAGGATGTATGGGGCAGGATCCGATCCCGCAGGTAGCTAGGTCCCGAGCCATGGAGCGCTTTGAAGATGATGACTAACACCTTGAAGCGCACCCGGAAGACGACAGGTAGCCAGTGCAGCTCGCGCAAGAGCGGTGTTACGTGGGTGAACCTAGAGGCTCCCATTATTGCTCGCGCGGCTGCGTTCTGGACCAACTGAAGTCTCCGGGTGCACCTCAAGGGGAGCCCCATGTAGAGAGAGTTGCAATAGTCCAGTCGGGATGTCACGAGAGCATGAGTGACTGTGCGAAGGGCGTCCCGATCCAATAGGGGGCGCAACTGGCGTACCAAGCGAACCTGGCCACGGCTGTCACTTGATCTTCCATGGACAGCCGGGTATCCAGGAGGACACCCAAGTTGCGCGCCCCATCCACAGGGGCAAGATGTTCGCCCCCTATGGCCAGCGATGGAGTCAGCTGGTTGAATCGGGCAGCCGGAAACCACAGCCACTCGGTCTTGGTCGGGTTGAGCCTGAGTCCGTTACTTCCCATCCAGATCCGCACGGCTTCCAGGCACTGGCACATCACCGCTACGGCATCGTTGGGGTGGTTTGGGGTAGATATATACAGCTGGGTATCATCAGCGTAGAGATGATACTCTACCCCAAAACCACGGATGATCTCGCCCAGCGGCTTCATGTATGTGTTGAACAGGAGAGGCGAGAGGACCGACCCCTGAGGCACCCCACATGTGAGGGGTCTCGGGGTCGACCTCTGCTCTCCTGTCAACACAAATTGCGATCGGCCAGAGAGGTAGGAGGAGAACCACCGCAAAACGGTGCCTCCCACCCCCAACCCCCCCAGCCGATGCAATAGGATACCATGGTCGATGGTATCGAAAGCCGCCGAGAGGTCTAACAGAACCAGGATGGAGGAGCAACCCCCATCTCTGGCCCTCCAGAGATCATCCACCAACGCGACCAATGCCGTCTCGGTGCTATGCCCGGGCCGAAAGCCGGACTGGCGCGGGTCTAGATAATCAACTTCCTCCAGATGACGTGGAAACTGTTGTGCCACCACACTCTCGACAACCTTCGCCAAAAAGGGAAGGTTGGAGACGGGACGGTAGTTTGTTAAAAGAGCTGGGTCCAAAGAGGGCTTCTTGAGGAGGGGCCTCACCATAGCCTCTTTTAGGGAAGCAGGCAAGGAGCCCTCACTCAAGGATGCGTTGATAACCTCTTGGAGCCAGCCTCGTGTCACCTCCCAGGATGCCAGTACAAGCCAGGAGGGACACGGGTCCAATAAACATGTGGTGGCTCGCAGTCGCCCACGTAACCTGTCCATATCCTCGGAAGTAACGGAGTCAAACTCCTCCCAAACAAGATCCCCCTCGTGGCAATCCACTGGACCAGCAATGGGGGCTAACTCATTCTGTATCTGAGCGATTTTCTCCTGCAGATAAGACACAAATTCCTCTGCTCTACCCTGTAAGGGGGCTTCCCGCACCCCCTGTTGAAGGAGGGTGCGGGTCACCCTAAACAGGGCGGCAGGGCGGTTATCTGCGGATGCTATGAGAGTGGCACAATGATGGCGTTTGGCCACTCTCAGCGCCACAATGTAAGTCCGTAAATGGGCTCTTACCTGTGTCCGGTGAGATTCAGAGCGGGTAGACCTCCATCTTCTTTCTAGGCATCTCTTGGGGCGTTTCATCCCCCTCAGCTCCTCGGTAAACCAAGGAGCCAGGGTGGCTCGCCGCCGCAAGAGAGGCCGCAAGGGCGCGACCCGATCCAAGGCTCCCGTGGTCGCAGTATTCCATGCGGCCACGAGGTCCTCCATCGGGGCGCGGGTCAGGGGTACAGGAAGTGGCCCAAGCGCCGTTTGGAACCCATCTGGGTCCATCAGGCGCCTGGGGCGGAACCAGATTGGTAACTCAGGTTCCACCTCCCCGCGGCGGGGAGTAGCGGTCGGAAAGTCGAGCCGGAGAAGTGAGTGGTCTGTCCATGACAAGGGTGTGATGACTATATCCCCTATACCCAGATCACTCTTCCATTGGCCTGAGACAAAGATGAGATCCGGTGTATGTCCACCCTCGTGCGTGGGGCCTTGAATTACTTGGGTCAGGTCCATGGCCGTCATGGAAGCCATGAACTCCCGAGCTACCCCGGATGATTCGCCCACCGATGGCAGATTAAAGTCCCCCATGACTAAAAGTCTGGGGGTCTCAACTGCCACCGTAGCGATCACCTCTAGGAGCTCGGGCAGGGCTGCTGCTACATAGCGGGGAGCCAGGTATACAACCAGCAAGCCCAACTGCCTCCCTAGGCCCCACTTCACGCAGAGGGACTCACAACCGGTGGTCTGTGGCACAACGGTCTCTCTCGGCTCAAGACCTTCCTTAACAATGACCGCTACCCCACCGCCCCTGCCTAGGGCCCGGGGCTGATGAAAAGCGCGGTAGCCTGGTGGGCACATTTCAACGAGGGGGAGTCCTCCCTCGTGGCCCAACCAGGTCTCCGCAATTCCAGCCAGGTCCGGCTCCCCCTCTGACACCAGGTCATTAATGAGGGGGGCTTTGTTGACAACGGACCTGGCGTTGCAAAACATCAGCTGCAGGCCCTGGCTCTGTACTCCCTGACCACCTAGCCTGCGGGGGTTGTGGCACCTGACCGTTTGTAACCAACGGCTACGTGCCTCCAACCGGGAGGATGAAACTTGTCTCCCCTCGGACCTGCCCCTCCCCACGACCCTCTGGATGGGGAAGCCCTCCACCGGAATGACTTGTGTTTCCCCCCTCTTGCCGGATCCTTCCGCTTCCCTCCGCCAACTGCTGGTCCGGCCCTTTCTTTCCTTTTTTCCCTCTGTCTCTCCCTGTCTGTGCCCACCCACCTCCCTGGTACCCCCTAAAAAACCCACCCCAGAACCCCTTAAGAACCGAGTTAAAAAAAACCCTAAAGAACCCCTCAGTTTCCTTTTCCGCCACCTCTCAAGATTAAGAAATCCGTCATCAAGGTGGGCCCTCGTTAGAGCAGAGGGCCAAACCTGCGAGAGGGGGGACTCTCGCAGGGCGCGGAGGTCAGCTGCCGAATAGATAGCAAGTTCACAATTAATTCCGTAGAGGAGAGCTGCCATAAGAAAATAGCCACAGCCCATAGTCATATTTAGGTACAGTGGCATTGTTGGTAAGCCACTAGCCAGTCACTGTAGTTTTTTTTTAAAGTGCTTGTGTGCGTTGCAAAGCCCGATGGACCAAGGCATATCAGATGGTTACAGCAGGGAGGCAAAAGTCATGATGGTATTGATGGTATTGAGGGGAGAGGACTGGCGATGAGGAGGAAAATCAAGACAAACAGCAAGGTGTAAACAGTGACAACAATACATAGTAACACAGTCCATCAACATAAATATAGTCCAAAGCAAAATCAGGCTGAACATAAATTGATTAGTAGATTTGGATCTAAAGATAATCCATAGTTCATAAATTTGAGTTTGAAAATAGTCCATAATTTATTTATTTGACTTTGAAAATAGTCCATAGTTTGTCCATAGTTTGTGAATTTGAGTTTGAAAATAATCCATAGTTTGTAAATTTGAATTTGCAATTAGTCCATAGTTTGTAAATTTGACTTGAAAATGGTCCATAATTTATAAGTTTGAGTTTAGAGATAGTCCATAATTTATATTAATTGATGAGATAAAATAGTTGATAAAGTAAAATAGTTGATAAGGTAAAAGCGGCGGCAGCAAAGATTTCACACCTAACACCTGGCCGCTCCCAGATCAAACAGTCAGCATGGTGGAAGGGAACGCGAACCAGAGCCCATGCGCCAAACTAAACGCCAGCCGTTTTCCAGAAAATGAAAATAAACACAATAAACACAAAGCCAGCAAATACTAGCAAAACAAAACGAGCAGCAGTAAAACAAAATCGTATAATCCAAGACAGTCCGACACCGCCATACCAGAGACCACGGGGAACTCAGATGTAGTCAGCGTAAAATCGCGGAAGTAACGCCGGCAGCCGCAGCGGCAAAGCCGACTGCATAAGCCATGATGTTAGGACGTTTCCAACGCTGAGAGAAGCCCGTCGCTCACCGTCTCTCCCAAGCGGCTCCCTGGGTGCTCTGCACATCATTGGCATCCCGAGATGTTCCTACAACCTCCCATACAGGTTGGAAGCTCCACCACTGGAGTTTATCGAGGCTGTGGGTGGGCAGCGTCTCCCCCCCGGAGGAGCTAGTATTCACAGCGCCTCCATCTTGCTCAACCGGAAACAAGACGAAACAAGTAGGCCTTCTCTGTGGCGGGCCCTACCCTCTGGAACGACCTACCCCCTGAACTCCGCACCATCACGGACCTATGCCTCTTCCGTCGGACCTTAAAAACATATTTAAAAACCAATTTCATTGTAATTTTATTACAATATTATTACAATGACAATAAAGATGATGATGGTGATGATGATGATGATGATGATGATGATGATGATGATATCTATTTCATGTGGCTGGCCTAGCATAGTTCTAACGACACAGTCCCAATTTTATACTAATTTAATAATATTTTTACTTGTTTTTAACCGTAAGTTTTTAGCACAGATCTAGTATTTAATCTATTTTTAACTTTTGTATTGTTGTTGTGTTTTATTACTTTTTATTCTTCTGTGTGCACCGCCCTGAGTCCTTCGGGAGATAGGGCGGTATATAAGTGTAAATGAACATAAACATAAACAGATGAAGCTACCCATGAATGGCAGCAAATCTTTCGCCCTAATTGTCTTTCACTGTGATTGTACACTGCCATATGACACAGCCTAAGCCAGGGGTCTGCAAAGTCGGCTCTTTTAAGACTGGTGGACTTCAACTCCCAGAATTCCCCAGCCAGCTATGCTGGCTGGGGAACTCTGGGAGTTGAAGTCCACCAGTCTTAAAAGAGCCGACTTTGCAGACCCCTGGCCCTAAGCTTAAGTAAATCTCTGTTTAAACTTGAAAAAAGGAATGATTCAGATGAGGGAATAGAAGGAGAACTCATCCAAATTTGCGGATGGTACTAAGCTGGCAGGAATAGCCAACGCCCTAGAAGATAGGCTCAGGATCCAGGTGGATCTGGGCAGACTTGAACTCTGGGCCCCAACTAACAAAATGAAATGCAACGTAGAGAAAAGCAAAGGCAAGACAAACCCAAAGTACAGATACTTTTGGGTGAAACCAGGCTTAATAGCAGGAACTGTGAGATGGAGTCTTAGTGGACAACCCAGCTAAATAGGAGCCAATGGTGTGTGTGGTGGCACCAAAAAAGCCAATGCAATCCTCAATTGCATTAACAGAGGGATAGAATCAAGATCATGTGAAGTGTTAATGCTACTCAATAAAGCCTTAGTAAGGCCACGCGTAGAGTACTGCATCCAGTTTTGGTCACCACACCATAAAGAAGATGTGGAGAGTCTAGAAAGAGAGCAGAGAAGAACAACCAAGAGGATGAGGGGGCTGGAGGCTAAAATCAAAGAAGAGTTGCAGGAACAGGGCCTGGCTGGTCTAGGGAAGAGAAGGACCAGGGGAGACAGGAGAGCATCTTCCAATATTGGAGGGGCTGCCCCAGAGAGGAGGAAGGGGGTCAAGCTATTCTCCAAAGCATCTCTGAAGGCCAGAGAAGGAACAATGGATGGAAACTGACCAAGGAGAGATTCAACCTGGAAATAAGGAGGAATTTTATGACAGTGAGAACCATCAACCCATAGAAGAGAAGTTGCCTCTGGAAGTTGTGGGAGCTTCATCCCTGGAGGCTTTCAAGAAGAGACTGGACTGCCCTCTGTCAGTAATCGAGCAGGGTCTCCTGCTTGGGTGGGAGGTCGGACTAGATGACCTACAAGATCTTTTCCAATTCTGTTAATCTGAATCTATCTAAGATGTTCAAAGGCCTGAAGGCTAAAACCTACGATGAGCGGTTGCAGGAACAGGGCATGGCTAGTCTAGGGAAGAGAAGGACCAGGGGAGACAGGAGAGCATCTTCCAATATTTGAGGGGCTGCCCCAGAGAGGAGGAAGGGGGTCAAGCTATTGTCCAAGGCATCTGAAGGCCAGACAAGGAAGAATGGATGAAAACTGACCAACTACCACCCACCTACTTCTGCTGGTAGCCATTGGGCTGCCTGTCCACCTTGGTTACCCCTTTATCTCTTGCTCTTTCTCGTCCCCGAGAAGATCGCAGCCTCTTCCAAACACTCGGTTGGTGGACAACTCTCGTTCTTACCTTGAGGGTCACCCCTGGGCTGGCACCCGGCCACCGCTAAGGGTTTCTCCTTCCTCAATAACAGAAGGCTTCCCCCCCACACACACTTCCCGAAGACAGTCAGCACAAAAGGATGGAGTGGGGGTGGAATTGGCCCACTGGGCTCTGCTTTGAATTAACTCAGCCCCTGGGCCCTCCTGGAGCATCAGCTACTCTGTGAATGCCAAATCCCCTCCGAGGAGGAGGAGGAGGAGGAGGAGGAGGAGGTGGAGGAGGCAAGGACTCCGGAGTATCCCTGAATGTGTCCAGCAATTTCAGCACCTTGGATGTAGGAGAAGGGAGGGCAGCCTTCCCTGGGTGTAGGCTGTCAGGCCTGAAATCCACCTTTTGCCTTGAGCCTTTCAGCCTGCCACATTCAATATGGGAAAATGGGAAGTGGGATTATATGGAATAGGGGAGATATATTCTCCAAGGCTCCTGAGGGCAGAACAAGAAGCAATGGGTGGAAACTAATCAAGGAGAGAAGCAACTTAGAACTGGGGAGAAACTTCCTGACAGTGAGAAGAATTAATCAGTGGAACAGAAGTTGCCTCCAGAGGTTGTGAATGCCCCAAACACTGGAAGTCTTCAAGAAGAGGTTGGATAGCCATTTATCTGAAACAGTATAGGGCTTCCTGCCTAGGCAGGGGGTTGAACTAGATGACCTCCAAGGTGCCTTCCAACTCTGCTATTGTATTGTATTGTATTGTATATAGTCTAAATCACAAGGACACCTTGCCCTGCACCTGGAAGGGCATGACTGGGAGGCATCTCCAGTTGGGAGGTGACGTTGATTGGGCCATGTGGCGGACAGGTGGGTGCTGGGCAAGATCTTGGACTTTCAACCGGGTGGGGAAAACCAGGAAGCTTTCAGATTCGGGGTTTCCCCAGAGGTGCCAACATGGCTCTCTTCATCAATGGGAACTTTGCCTCGGACTCTGATTTAATGTTGGATTCTATTGGGAATCCTGACATCCCATTCATGCCATTCTGTCAATTCATTCACAGGAGGAGGAGGAGGAGGAGGAGGAGGAGGAGGAGGAGGAGGAGGAGGAGGAGGAGGAGGAGGAGGAGGAGGAGGAGGAGGAGGAACAGATGGAAACTTATGAAGGGGAGAAACAACCTAGAATGAAAGAGAAATTTCCTGAGAGTGAAAAGAATGAACCAGTGGGATATCCTGCCTCAATTGCAGAGGTTGTGGGAGCTCCATCATCACTGGAGGTTTTCAAGAACAGATCAGACAGCCAATTGTTTGGAATTGGATGGGGCCTCCTCTCTGAGCAGGGGGTTGGGCTAGCCCAGGGGTCTCCAACCTTTGCAACTTTAAGTCTGAAGGACTTCAGCTCCCAGACTTCTCCAGCCAGCAAAGCTGGCTGGAGAATTCTGGGAGCTGAAGTCCTTCAGACTTAAAGTTGCAAAGGTTGGAGACCCCTGGGCTAGAAGACCTCCAAGGTCCCTTTCAATTCCGTTATTCTGTGAATTGATCAGTGGGACAACTTGCCTCCAGAGGTTGTGGGAACTCCATCACTGGAGCCTTTTCAGAAGAGATTGGACAGCCATTCGCCAGAAAGGGTGTAGGGCTGTGCTGGCAAATGTCACCTGGTACACGCAGGGTCGCCCCTTCCTCTTCCAGGTTTCTGGCATGCATGCGCACACGAGAATCAGCTGGCCTTCGTGCGTGTGGCAGTGCCAGAAACCGGAAGAGCTGGACTTCTCTTTTCCAGTGTGAACATGCGCGCCAGCCAGCTGATCGTCACGCATTATTGCGCGCCATTCACTGGAAGACTAGCTGGCCGGAAGTTAATTTTCCGGCATGCGCATGCAAACTGAAAAGGTTTGCCATCGCTGGTATAAGGGGCTGGACTAGAAGACCTCCACGGTCCCTTTCAACTCGGTGAATTCTGTTAATTAACGGCCTCTTTCGTCACCCCTATTCCCAGAGCTATGGAGAGGTCCAGGTAAGGGTCAGCCGTGGTTGGAGGGTAAAGCAGAGCAGCTGATCGCATTGCCAGCTCAAAGTAGGACACAACATGATCTCCCCTGCATCGTCCCACCGATTAGCCCACCCAGCTCTCCTGCTTTATGGGCAGTGGGAGAAGGTTTAATAATAATAATAATAACAACAACAACAACAACAACAACAACAATAATTTTAATTTATAACCCGCTCTCTGTCCCCGAAGGGACTCGAGGCGGGGCACAGGGAAATTAAAAATACAAATAAAAACCACAAACATAATACAATATTAAAACGAATTAAACTAAAACCATGTGCTAAAATCCCATTATAAAAACTAAAAATAAGCCCCTAAAAATCCTAAAAACAGTTTAATTACCCTAGGCCAGCCAAGCAGAAGAAGTGTGTTTTTAATTTTAGACGGAAGGAGCGGAGGTCCGTGGTTGTTCTAATTTCGGGGGGAAGGTCGTTCCAGAGGGCTGGGCCCACCACAGAGAAGGCCCTTCCCCTGGGCGTCGCCCGCTGGCACAGCCTAGTGGACGGCACCCGGAGAAGTCCCTCTCTGTGGGAGCGAATCGGTCGCAGGGATGTATGAGGCAGAATGCGATCCCGCAGATAGCTAGGTCCCGTGCCATGGAGCGCTTTAAAGGTGGTAACTAACACCTTGAAGCGCACCCGAAAGACGACAGGCAGCCAATGCAGCTCACGCAGGAGCGGTGTTACATGGGTAGACCTTGCGGTCCCCATAACTGCCCACGCGGCTGCATTCTGGACAAGCTGAAGTCTTCGGGTGCACCTCAAGGGGAGCCCCATGTAGAGAGCATTGCAGTAGTCCAGTCGGGATGTCACGAGAGCAGGAGTCACTGTGCAAAGGGCACAGTCACTCATGGTACTCAGTTTGAGTACCGTGTCCCGCCCAAAGGCACCCGGGATGGGAGTAACGCCTGAGCAGTTAAATCCGAGCGTCAGTCGCCGGGCTCCCTCGCCCGTCATCAGGAAGGGCTGCAGGACTTAACTTTGATTTTAGTGTTTATTTATTTATAATGGCTTCAGTCTGCTTTTCATTAAAAGTAATCCCAAATTAGGTACAATTAAGCAGGCTCCAGCCATAAAGAGGGATCTTGGAAGGAAGATGATGATGACGGCAATATGGTCAGCAACGGTTGAACATAAGGGCCATCGACGGGCGCAGAGAAGCAGCGGGATGGAGCGCTAGAATGACAGGTCTTCTAGTCCAACCCCTCCTCAAGCAGGAAACCCTTACAGAATCAAAGAATGACAGAGTTGGAAGGGACCTTGGAGGTCTCCTAGTCCAGCCCCCTCCTCAAGCAGGAGACCCTTACAGAATCATAGAATGACAGAGTTGGAAGGGACCTTGGAGGTCTCCTAGTCCAGCCCCCTCCTCAAGCAGGAGACCCTTACAGAATCATAGAATGACAGAGTTGGAAGGGACCTTGGAGGTCTCCTAGTCCAGCCCCCTCCTCAAACAGGAGACCCTTACAGAATCAAAGAATGACAGAGTTGGAAGGGACCTTGGAGGTCTCCTAGTCCAGCCCCCTCCTCAAGCAGGAAACCCTTACAGAATCATAGAATGACAGAGTTGGAAGGGACCTTGGAGGTCTCCTAGTCCAGCCCCCTCCTCAAGCAGGAGACCCTTACAGAATCATAGAATGACAGAGTTGGAAGGGACCTTGGAGGTCTCCTAGTCCAGCCCCCTCCTCAAACAGGAGACCCTTACAGAATCAAAGAATGACAGAGTTGGAAGGGACCTTGGAGGTCTCCTAGTCCAGCCCCTCCTCAAGCAGGAGACCCATACAGAATCGTAGAATGACAGAGTTGGAAGGGACCTTGGAGGTCTCCTAGTCCAGCCCCTCCTCAAGCAGGAGACCCATACAGAATCGTAGAATGACAGAGTTGGAAGGGACCTTGGAGGTCTCCTAGTCCAGCCCCCTCCTCAAGCAGGAGACCCTTACAGAATCATAGAATGACAGAGTTGGAAGGGACCTTGGAGGTCTCCTAGTCCAGCCCCTCCTCAAACAGGAGACCCTTACAGAATCAAAGAATGACAGAGTTGGAAGGGACCTTGGAGGTCTCCTAGTCCAGCCCCTCCTCAAGCAGGAGACCCATACAGAATCGTAGAATGACAGAGTTGGAAGGGACCTTGGAGGTCTCCTAGTCCAGCCCCTCCTCAAGCAGGAGACCCATACAGAATCGTAGAATGACAGAGTTGGAAGGGACCTTGGAGGTCTCCTAGTCCAGCCCCCTCCTCAAGCAGGAGACCCTTACAGAATCATAGAATGACAGAGTTGGAAGGGACCTTGAAGGTCTTCTAGTCCAGCCCCCTCCTCAAACAGGAGATCCTTACAGAATCAAAGAATGACAGAGTTGGAAGGGACCTTGGAGGTCTCCTAGTCCAGCCCCCTCCTCAAGCAGGAGACCCTTACAGAATCATAGAATGACAGAGTTGGAAGGGACCTTGGAGGTCTCCTAGTCCAGCCCCCTCCTCAAACAGGAGACCCTTACAGAATCAAAGAATGACAGAGTTGGAAGGGACCTTGGAGGTCTCCTAGTCCAGCCCCTCCTCAAGCAGGAGACCCATACAGAATCGTAGAATGACAGAGTTGGAAGGGACCTTGGAGGTCTCCTAGTCCAGCCCCCTCCTCAAGCAGGAGACCCTTACAGAATCATAGAATGACAGAGTTGGAAGGGACCTTGGAGGTCTCCTAGTCCAGCCCCCTCCTCAAGCAGGAGACCCTTACAGAATCATAGAATGACAGAGTTGGAAGGGACCTTGCAGGTCTCCTACTCCAACCCCTCCTCAGGCAGGAGACCCTTACAGAATCATAGAATGACAGAGTTGGAAGGGACCTTGGAGGTCTCCTAGTCCAGCCCCCTCCTCAAGCAGGAGACCCTTACAGAATCATAGAATGACAGAGTTGGAAGGGACCTTGGAGGTCTCCTACTCCAACCCCTCCTCAAGCAGGAGACCCATACAGAATCGTAGAATGACAGAGTTGGAAGGGACCTTGGAGGTCTCCTAGTCCAGCGCCCTCCTCAAGCAGGAGACCCTTACAGAATCATAAAATGACGGGGCTGGAAGGGACCTTGGAGGTCTTCTAGTCCAGCCCCCTCCTCGAGCAGGAGACGCTTACAGAATCGTAGAATGACAGAGTTGGGAGGGACCTTGGAGGTCTTCTAGTCCAGCCCCTTCCTCAAGCAGGAGACCCTTACAGAATCGTAGAATGACAGAGTTGGAAGGGACCTTGGAGGTCTTCTAGTCCAACCCCTCCTCAAGCAGGAGACCCTTAGAGAATAGTAGAATGACAGAGTTGGAAGGGACCTTGGAGGTCTTCTAGTCCAACCCCCTGCTCTGGTAAGAGACCCCATATAATCTGACGCAAGTGGCTGTGCAGTCTTCTTCTTGAAAACCTCCAGTGATGGGAGCACCCACAACTTCTGGAGGCAAGGGGTCCCACTGATTAATAAACAGAACCACAGAGTTTAAAGGGACCTTGGAGGTCTTCTAGTCCAGCCCCCTGCCTGAGCAGGAGACCCCAGACCAGAGATGTGCAACCTCGGGAACTTTGACTTCAATTCTCAGAATTCACCAGCCGGCATGAGGTAACAGGAATAAAATTATATAGGAGCACATCATACTATATACCCTTCCAACTCTGCCATTCCATGTGCAAGCTTCTATGGTACCCATGGGATGGAAATATGCAAGTTTTGTAAGGTGTGAAGAATTCAAGAAGCTTCCTACAAGTTATGGGTGACATTTTAAAATACGTTGATTTATAAGAATAGAATAAGTGTTCTATATATTAATATCTAGGCCCGTGATGGTGAATCTATGGCACGCATGCCAGAAGTGGCAAGCAGAGCCGTCTCTGTGGACATGCGCACCGTTGCCAGCTGCTTTTCTGGTTTCTGGCACGCACATGCCAGCAGGTCTTCATGGGTGCCAGAGCGCTGGAAAATGGCTCCGAAACGCCTCCAAAAACCGCTCAAAAACAAGCATGTGTGCGCTGAACAGCTGGTCTTTGGGTTTCTGGTGCTCCAGTGCGCAAGAAGACTAGCTGTGCCACTGCGCGTGCTGGAAACCCGAAGACATGCGCAACAGCCAGCTGGTCTTTGGGTTTCCGGCACTCCGGCGCACACAAATGCATGGATGTTCCGGTTTGGGAACTCAGTGGCGAAAAGATTCGCCATCACTGATCTAGGTCATTTATGCAACTAAGCGCAATATTTGTTAGTTGGAAAGCATCTGTTTCCCCCTCTGTATAAGCCCTTAAATAGTCCAGAGGGTCAATAGGTCTCCCAAGAAGCACCACGGTCAAATTTAGGGGAGGATAGTCTGCCCAGGCGGAGGAGAAGAAGCAACGGATGGAAACTAATCTAGGAGAGAAGCAACCTGGAATTCAGGAGGAAGTTCCTGACCAATTAATCCGTGGGATGGCTTTTGCCTCCAGAAGTTGTGAACGCTGGAGGCTTTTAAGAAGAGATTGGACAACCGTCTGCCTCGAATGGCACAGGGGCTCCTGCCCGAGCATGGGGTCAGGCTAGATGACCTCCAAGGCCCCTTCCGACTCGGTTGTCCTGTTATTCTGATCAGAGAAAACACAAAGGAGAGGAGACAAAGGGGCCCCTTCCAGCCAAACGCACGTCCTTTCTTCAATGCAGAGAAGGTGCTGTCGTCAGCATATTGGCTTTGTTTAGTGTGCAAGCGTGTGCCAGAGTGTTCACGAGGAGCCACTGGTGTGCGACAGGCCTTTTCTCATGCTGGAGACAGGCAAATTCTTACCCATCTTAATCCTGTCAATGTTGTTCAAAGAAAACGAACGTCGGTCTAATGTTTTCCCAGGCAAATAGCCCCAAAATAGGTTGGGCTGTTAACGGGGACCACTACAGATGTTCCTTGATGTGCGAGGAATCAGAATTTCCACGGCCAAGTAAGGCTGGTTGCTGAGTGAGTCGTGTCTAGTTTTGCGACCTTTTCTGCCGCGGTTGTTAAGCAATTCCCAGCCGTTGCTGCTGCTTTTGTGAGCAACGGATGGAAGCTAATCAAGGAGAGAAGCAGCTCTCTGGAACTAAGGAGAGATTTCTCTGACAGTGAAAACAATTAACCAGTGGAACAGCTTGCCACCAGAGGTTGTGGGTGGCTCCTCACTGGAGGTTTTTAAGAAGAGTCTGGGCAATTATTTGACTAAAGATTGTCTAAGGTCTATCTTGGGCAGGGGGTTAGAGTCGATGACCTCTGGGGTTCCTTCCAGCTCTAGGATTCTATGATTTTGGATGGATGGATGGATGGATGGGAGAGAGGGAGGAAGGGAGAGAGGGAGGGAGGAAAGAAAAGGCAAGGAAGGAATGTGGGAGGAAAGAAATAAAGAAAAGATAAGGAAAGGAGGGAGGAAGGAGAGAGGGAGGGATTAAGGAAGGAAAGAAAAGATGAAGGATGGATGGATGGAATGAGGGTGGGAGGAAAGACAGAAAAGAAGAGGGAGGGAGGGAGGGAGGGAGGGAGGGAGGGAAGGAAGGAAGGAAGGAAGGAAGGAAGGAAGGAAGGAAGGAAGGAAGGAAGGAAGGAAGAATAGGTGGAATCTCATCAGAGAGAGAAGCAACCTGGAACTAAGGAGAAACTTCCTGACAGTGAAAACAATTAACCAGTGGAACAGCTTGCCACCAGAGATTGTGGGTGGCCCATCACTGGAGGTTTTTAAGAAGAGATTGGACAGCCATTTGTCTGGGAAGGTAGAGGATCTCCTGCTTGAGCAGGGGGTTGGACTAGATGACCTCCAAGGCAAGTAAGGTCGTAAGATGGGGCTAAACTCACTTGACAAATGTCTCACTTAACAACAGACATCTCAGGCTCAATTGAGGCTCAATCAGATGCCGCCCTGGGTCCTCTGTGGAGAAGGGCGGGATATAAATTTAATAAAATAAAAAATAAAATAAATTGTGATCGTATGTTGAGGACTACCTGAAATCCACTTCAAATTATCCCAGGCTAAGAAGGGCTAAGAAGGGCATCAAACCACCAACATTTTGTGCCCAAATCCGAAAGCAGCAACAGATGAGAAAGTGGTCATGCAGCAGAATGCTCCCTCCAATCTTTAAAGTGAGTATAGGGAGTCCTCGGCTTATGACCACAACCCAAGATTTTTCTTGCTACGTGAGACATTCCTTAAGTGAATTCCGCCCCATTTTACAACCTTTCTCGCCACCGTCGTTAAACGGATTGCCTCCGCTGTTCAGTTTAGAACACGGCTGTTAAGCGAATCCGGTTTCACCATTTGACTCTGCTGGTCAGAAGGTCACAAAAGGGGATCACCTAACACACACACACACACACACACACACACACACACACACACACACACACACACATCCAGGACACTGTGACCGTCGTAAATGTGAACCAACATCTGAGTTTTAATCCCGTAACCGTGTGGATATTGCGACGTCGGTGTGGGAGGGGAAAAGGTAACCAGTCACTTTTTCCAGTGTCCTTGTAACTTTGCGCGGTCACTAAGTGAATCGTTGGATGCCAAGGACTCCCTGCATTTTACTTGACCCAAACTTGGAAGTAGAAAAAAAGCCAAGATTACTAAGGAGTATATGTAACTTTAAAGACTATGTGGAATCTGATTGGCTGTGTTTTCCCAGCTCAATCATAAAAGGCAGCTGGAAACACAGTTCATCCCTTTTGCTTTTCCTTTGCTTCCTGATTGCCACTGAGGAGAAGCTGAACCTGAAGACGGAAGAAGTATCATTGTTTTGACTGACTGTAAGATAACTGTGTTTTGGGTGAAGGACTGTTTATTGTTGGAGGAGCTAGTATCACTGTTTGGAAGAAGTATTTTAGTTACATCAAGAGTAAAGACTATTTATTTTTCCTACTATCAGTATTTGAGAGTTATAGTGTGGTTTAAGCAACGTATCTCTTGCTGTCCGGTATATTGCACTATTCTGCCTGTTTATTTTCCAACGGGGGTGTTTTTTAACCCCTTACAAAGACCTTGTTTATCCTTGGTCAGGTTTTTGCTCAACGGCTCCTCCAATGACACATTCACACGTACCCACATTCCCTGAAACAACAGGAGGAGCATCGGAGGTTGCTGAGCTGTTTCCACCCCCTTTTCCCCCCGTCTTTTTCATCAGGTTGGAAAACAGAAATGGGTCTTTGGATGACCTGGGATGCTGATTAAACCGATTAAACCGGCAACACCGAAGGTTGGCAACGTGAAAAGACTTTTGTCTACGGAGGTTCTCATGGATCGTCCAGGCCATGGCTCTGCCAAAGGGGCTTCCTCCAAAAGGCAACCGGGCTTTCTTGGGTTTTCCCTTGCAAAACGGTTCACTTCTCATCCAGGAAGCTGCTGAAGAAGTGAAGAAGCCGCTTGGATGAGAAGCGAGAATGTTTGCAAGAGGGGAGAGGGAACCCCAAGAAAGTCCAGCTGTTTTTGGGGAAAGCGACTTTGGGTTTAAGACTTGGAGATTTCAACTCTCGAAATTGTGGATTTCAACTCTCAGAATTGTGGATTTCAACTCCCAAAATTGTGGATTTCAACTTCCCAGAATTGTGGATTTCAACTCTCAGAATTAAAGATTTCAACTACCAGAATTGTGGATTTCAACTCTCAGAATTAAGGATTTCAACCTCCCAGAACTGTGGATTTCACTTCCCAGAATTGTGGATTTCAACTCTCAGAATTGTGGATTTCAACTCTCAGAATTAAGGATTTCAACTTCCCAGAATTGTGGATTTCAATTCCCAGAATTGTGGATTTCAACTCTCAGAATTGTGGATTTCAACTCTCAGAATTAAAGATTTCAACTACCAGAATTGTGGATTTCAACTCTCAGAATTAAGGATTTCAACCTCCCAGAACTGTGGATTTCACTTCCCAGAATTGTGGATTTCAATTCCCAGAATTGTGGATTTCAACTCTCAGAATTAAGGATTTCAACTTCCCAGAATTGTGGATTTCAATTCCCAGAATTGTGGATTTCAACTCTCAGAATTAAGGATTTCAACTTCTAAGAATTGTGGATTTCAATTCCCAGAATTGTGGATTTCAACTCTCAGAATTAAGGATTTCAACTTCCCAGAATTGTGGATTTCAAGTCCCAGAATTGTGGATTTCAATTCCCAGAATTAAGGATTTCAACCTCTAAGAATTAAGGATTTCAACCTCCAAGAATTGTGGATTTCAACTTCCCAGAATTGTGGATTTCAATTCCCAGAATTAAGGATTTCAATTCCCAGAATTGTGGATTTCAACTCTCAGAATTATGGATTTCACTTCCCAGAATTGTCGATTTCCACCTCCCAGAATTGTGGACTTCAACTCGCAAAATTGTGGATTTCAATTCCCAAATTGTGGAGTTCAATTCTGGGAGTTGGAAGTCCACAAGTCTTAAAAGTTGCCAAGGTTGGACACCCTTGTACTGGCTGAAGAGGCCTCCTTCCCCTGTTTTGCCATGATCTGAAGATGGTGGAGGAGACCCCCACCCCCACTTCTCCACTGGAAGACTCCTCTAGGAAAAGGACTCTACAGCCTACTAGAGAGCAGTTACACGCTGGATCCGCGGCCCCCGTCCTCACCTTCTCTCCCAAGGGACAGTAGCCCTTCAGGAAGTCCGAGCAGACCTCTGCTTTCCTGGACACGTAGACGTGGCTGTAGGGACAGTCGCTGTTGCTGCAGATTCCCTTCAGGAAGTAGGAACAGACGGGCATCTGACAGGGGGAGAGAGAAGATTGAATGAGGACCTTCCTGCAAGTCAGAAAAAAGACCAACCAACGCCCCCCCCCAAACCCATCCCTCCAAGTTGTAGGAACGTGAGAGTACCGCTCTACGCTACACACTGCGTGGAGGCCCTCTTTGCAATTCTGCAGGTAGAGCCCTGGAGATGATCAGGGGGCTGGAGGGTCAAACCTATGAAGGCGGAAATGTCTTCAGAAATTCTCAGTCTTCCAGGTAACGACTGTCCCAAAGGTGTGTTTTTTTTGGCAAGAGGCAACTGGGCTTCCTTGTTGTTTCTTTGAAGACATTTTCCTTCTCATCCAAGAAGCTTCTTCAGCTCTGACTGGATGGTGGGGAAGGGAAGGATTGATGCTCCTTGCAGACAGCTGGTCCTTTGCATCCTTTTAAAGCAGGGGTGTCCAAGCTTGAGAACTTTAAAGACTTGTGGACTTCAACTCCCAGAATTCCCCAGCCAGCCACACGTGGCTGGCTGTGGAATTCTGGGAGTTGAAGTCCACAAGTCTTAAAGTTCCCAAGTTTGGACACCCCTGTTTTAGAAGGTTCTTGAGGCCACTTGGAGGTATCTCCACAGACTAATCACCACGGTTGTTAAATTAGTCACATGGTTGTTAAGTGAATCTAGACTGGACTTTTGCTTGTCGGAATGTCGCAAAAGGGGATCGCGTGTCGCTGGGGCGCTGCAACCGTCATAAATATGAATCAGCATCTAAATTTCAATGACGGGCCTGTAGGGATGCTGCTCTGGCTGTAAGTGTGAAAAACGGTCATAAGTCACTATTTTCAGGGCGGCTGTAACTTCGAACGGCCACTAAACGAACTGTTGTTAAGTCGAGAACTAGCTGGGCGCGCTTCGGCACACGATGGCTTGCATCTGAAAATAAGTAGGAAGAAGGGCACGAAAATCAGTTCATCAGAACCGATGAAGCTCCTTGGATGAGAAGCGAAACCTTTTCTTCTTCAAAGAAAAAAACACCACAACAAAAGTGGTTTTTTTTTTTAAAAAAAAAATTTATTAAGCAGTTCTTTTTTAAAAAGTCAAAAAAAATTTATTTCTATTTCCTTCTGTACAACATTTCCACCTGTACATCATACATCCATTGTAAATAGGATTAAGTTTTTAATTTTTATAAATTTGTACAGAGGGTTATTTAATTCGGTTTTAGTTTATATGTATTGTTGATTGGGATATTTTTAATTTTACCTGTACACCGCCCCAAGTCCCTTCAGGGAGAGTGGGCAGTCTAGAAATCCAATAAATAATAATAAATAATAATAATAGTTTTTTTATTTCCCCCTTTCAAAATCATTCATTGATATGCATTCTTATAAATGCTATATAACATTGATCTATTCATCATTAATCTCTATACACATTCTTACATATATACTATATGATGCAGTTTGGATCACTTTCTTGCCACTCCGTGTCTCCATCTTATTTTGCAACAGCCTCACTCCTACTTTCTCAAGCTCCCTTCTCTGCCTTCTTCTTTCCTCCTCTCCTTTCTCCTCTTTTTCTCCTCTCTTTCCTCTCTCCTTCTCTCCTCTCTTCTTTCTTCTCCTCTCTCCTCCTCTTCATTCCCCACCCTTCCTTTCTCTCCTTTACCCTTTCTTCCTTTCCCTCCTCGTCTCTCCCCTTTCCGTTGTTGCCTTTGCTTGTTCATTTTCTCTTGAACACACAAAAAGCACCTTTCAGACGTGCACATTGGTTGCAAAACCTGAATTCCAACAACCGGATGGGAAGTTTTCCCAGCTGGAAAGAGTGGATGGTTTGGTGGGCTGCATAAACTCCAACCTGTGAGTGTTGGCCTCGGCTTAACGTGCCGTGCGAATCCGGGCCGATTGCGGCTTGTTCAGAAAAGTAGGTTAAGTCCCTTCTTCAATGCCGTCGTTAGCTTCGAACAGTCACTAAGCACACCGCTGTAAGTCGAGGACTACCCGTAGTGTGAGACGCGAGGGGCGAGCCAGAAGGGGCGGGAAGACAAAGTGAGTTTTCAAAAGCGGAGAGTTTGTTTTTAATTGTCTTTTAACTGCAGGCGACTCCAATAAAGGCGAGGGCTCCAGGGCGATCGGCCGTGGCGCGACCGTCCGCGGACGCCTTTAATGTAGCTTTTGATAGAGCGATCAAATTAGCTCTAATAAAAAGAGGACAATAAAGCCCCCACCCACCCTCCCACCCACCCACCCACCGCCAGGCAGGGCTCGGGGCCCCCCTCCCAGCTGCCGGGGCTGAGCCATTACCCCGAGAAGTGCCTTCTCCTTTCAATTAACCTTATTTGCACCCGGCCACGTCCCTGCAAATAACGGCAACATTAGCGCCGAGCGCTCGCGCGCCGCGGCCATATTAGGCAGCTCCGACGAGGCGCCCGCCTCCGCGAGCCGGCAGCTAATGAACCCGAAACGCCACGTGAATTTCCAAATTGCTCACCACAGAATTTTGAAGCTCTATTAGGGAGAAAAATGCTGATTCTTGTCAAGCGCCCTGAAGGGGAAAAGCTGTTGCAGCAGCAGCAGCAGCCGCCTGCCTCGACCCAAACCCCAGCTGGCCCTCTAACCATCGGGACGAGGGCCCCGGGCCCCACTCCGGGTGAGGCCAGGGGACGGAGGGCCTTCGCTCTCCCCCCCGTGCAGCCTCCTCCTCTCCATCCCTGGAGGTTGAAAGCCGCTGGTCTGGGATGGGCATAGGGCCCTGATGGGGAGCCTGTGGCACGTGTGCTAGAGGAGGCGTGCGGAGCCCTCTCCGTGGGCACGCGCACCGTCTCCAGCTGCTCTTCTGGTTTCTGGCACACCGGCCAGCTGGTCTCTGTGGGTGCTGGACTTTTCAGGCCCTTTCTGAGGCCTTTTCCGGCCATTTTCCCGGCTGTTTTGGGGGCCATTTTCAGGCCTTTTCTGAGGCGTTCCGTTTTTTTTCCAGGCCTTTTCTGGGCCATTTTCAGGCAATTTTTCAGGTCGTTTTGGAGGCAATTTTCAGGCCTTTTCTGAGGCGTTTTTTCCCCCCAGGCTGTTTTGGGGGCCATTTTGAGGCCTTTTCTGGGCCATTTTCAGGTACTTTTTCCGGATGTTTTTGGGGGCATTTTCAGGCCTTTTCTGGGCCATTTTCAGGCAATTTTTCAGGTCGTTTTGGGGGCCATTTTCAGGCCTTTCCTGGGCCATTTTCAGGTACTTTTTCAGGTCATTTTTCAGGTCATTTTTCCAGCCTGTTTCTGGGCCATTTTCAGGCCATTTTGTGAGTCATGTTCAGCCTTTTCTGGGCCCTTTTCTTGAGTAATTTTCAAAAAACTGCCCTAAAAATGCTCCAAAAAACAACAACCTGTAAAACAGACAAAGACAGGCATGCATGCGCCAGCCAGCTGATCTTCGGGTATCCGGTGCTCTGGCGAGCGTACATCCACCTGCATGCACGAGAGTTCCAGTTTGGGCACTCAGTGCCGAAAAGGTTCACCATCCCTGGTCTAGGTTCTCCTGCTTGAGCGGAGGGGCTCGACTAGAACTGGGGTCTCCACCCTTTGCAACTTTAAGTCTGAAGGACTTCAGCTCCCAGACTTCTCCAGCCAGCTTTGCATTCGCATCCTTTTAGAGCAGGGGTCTCCAACCTTTGCAACTTTAAGTCTGAAGGACTTCGGCTCCCAGACTTCTCCAGCCAGCTTTGCATTCGCATCCTTTTAGAGCAGGGGTCTCCAACCTTTGCAACTTTAAGTCTAAAGGACTTCAGCTCCCAGACTTCTCCAGCCAGCTTTGCATTCGCATCCTTTTAGAGCAGGGGGTCCCCAACCTTTGCAACTTTAAGTCTGAAGGACTTCAGCTCCCAGACTTCTCCAGCCAGCTTTGCATTCGCATCCTTTTAGAGCAGGGGTCTCCAACCTTTGCAACTTTAAGTCTGAAGGACTTCGGCTCCCAGACTTCTCCAGCCAGCTTTGCATTCGCATCCTTTTAGAGCAGGGGGTCCCCAACCTTTGCAACTTTAAGTCTGAAGGACTTCAGCTCCCAGACTTCTCCAGCCAGCTTTGCATTCGCATCCTTTTAGAGCAGGGGGTCCCCAACCTTTGCAACTTTAAGTCTGAAGGACTTCAGCTCCCAGACTTCTCCAGCCAGCTTTGCATTCGCATCCTTTTAGAGCAGGGGTCTCCAACCTTTGCAACTTTAAGTCTGAAGGACGTCAGCTCCCAGACTTCTCCAGCCAGCTTTGCATTCGCATCCTTTTAGAGCAGGGGGTCCCCAACCTTTGCAACTTTAAGTCTGAAGGACTTCAGCTCCCAGACTTCTCCAGCCAGCTTTGCATTCGCATCCTTTTAGAGCAGGGGTCCCCAACCTTTGCAACTTTAAGTCTGAAGGACTTCAGCTCCCAGACTTCTCCAGCCAGCTTTGCATTTGCATCCTTTTAGAGCAGGGGTCCCCAACCTTTGCAACTTTAAGTCTGAAGGACTTCAGCTCCCAGACTTCTCCAGCCAGCTTTGCATTCGCATCCTTTTAGAGCAGGGGTCTCCAACCTTTGCAACTTTAAGTCTGAAGGACTTCAGCTCCCAGACTTCTCCAGCCAGCTTTGCATTCGCATCCTTTTAGAGCAGGTGTCCCCAACCTTTGCAACTTTAAGTCTGAAGGACTTCAGCTCCCAGACTTCTCCAGCCAGCTTTGCATTTGCATCCTTTTAGAGCAGGGGTCTCCAACCTTTGCAACTTTAAGTCTGAAGGACGTCAGCTCCCAGACTTATCCAGCCAGCTTTGCATTCGCATCCTTTTAGAGCAGGGGTCCCCAACCTTTGCAACTTTAAGTCTGAAGGACTTCAGCTCCCAGACTTCTCCAGCCAGCTTTGCATTCGCATCCTTTTAGAGCAGGGGTCTCCAACCTTTGCAACTTTAAGTCTGAAGGACTTCAGCTCCCAGACTTCTCCAGCCAGCTTTGCATTTGCATCCTTTTAGAGCAGGGGTCTCCAACCTTTGCAACTTTAAAATGAAGAACTTCAGCTCCCAGACTTCTCCAGCCAGCTTTGCATTCGCATCCTTTTAGAGCAGGGGGTCTCCAACCTTTGCAACTTTAAAATGAAGAACTTCAGCTCCCAGACTTCTCCAGCCAGCTTTGCATTCGCATCCTTTTAGAGCAGGGGTCTCCAACCTTTGCAACTTTAAAATGAAGAACTTCAGCTCCCAGACTTCTCCAGCCAGCTTTGCATTCGCATCCTTTTAGAGCAGGGGGTCTCCAACCTTTGCAACTTTAAAATGAAGAACTTCAGCTCCCAGACTTCTCCAGCCAGCTTTGCATTCGCATCCTTTTAGAGCAGGGGTCTCCAACCTTTGCAACTTTAAGTCTGAAGGACTTCAGCTCCCAGACTTCTCCAGCCAGCTTTGCATTCGCATCCTTTTAGAGCAGGGGCCTCCAACCTTTGCAACTTTAAGTCTGAAGGACTTCAGCTCCCAGACTTCTCCAGCCAGCTTTGCATTCGCATCCTTTTAGAGCAGGGGGTCCCCAACCTTTGCAACTTTAAGTCTGAAGGACTTCAGCTCCCAGACTTCTCCAGCCAGCTTTGCATTCGCATCCTTTTAGAGCAGGGGTCTCCAACCTTTGCAACTTTAAGTCTGAAGGACTTCAGCTCCCAGACTTCTCCAGCCAGCTTTGCATTCGCATCCTTTTAGAGCAGGGGCCTCCAACCTTTGCAACTTTAAGTCTGAAGGACTTCAGCTCCCAGACTTCTCCAGCCAGCTTTGCATTCGCATCCTTTTAGAGCAGGGGGTCCCCAACCTTTGCAACTTTAAGTCTGAAGGACTTCAGCTCCCAGACTTCTCCAGCCAGCTTTGCATTCGCATCCTTTTAGAGCAGGGGGTCCCCAACCTTTGCAACTTTAAGTCTGAAGGACTTCAGCTCCCAGACTTCTCCAGCCAGCTTTGCATTCGCATCCTTTTAGAGCAGGGGGTCCCCAACCTTTGCAACTTTAAGTCTGAAGGACTTCAGCTCCCAGACTTCTCCAGCCAGCTTTGCATTCGCATCCTTTTAGAGCAGGGGTCCCCAACCTTTGCAACTTTAAGTCTGAAGGACTTCAGCTCCCAGACTTCTCCAGCCAGCTTTGCATTCGCATCCTTTTAGAGCAGGGGTCTCCAACCTTTGCAACTTTAAGTCTGAAGGACGTCAGCTCCCAGACTTCTCCAGCCAGCTTTGCATTCGCATCCTTTTAGAGCAGGGGGTCCCCAACCTTTGCAACTTTAAGTCTGAAGGACTTCAGCTCCCAGACTTCTCCAGCCAGCTTTGCATTCGCATCCTTTTAGAGCAGGGGTCCCCAACCTTTGCAACTTTAAGTCTGAAGGACTTCAGCTCCCAGACTTCTCCAGCCAGCTTTGCATTTGCATCCTTTTAGAGCAGGGGTCCCCAACCTTTGCAACTTTAAGTCTGAAGGACTTCAGCTCCCAGACTTCTCCAGCCAGCTTTGCATTCGCATCCTTTTAGAGCAGGGGTCTCCAACCTTTGCAACTTTAAGTCTGAAGGACTTCAGCTCCCAGACTTCTCCAGCCAGCTTTGCATTCGCATCCTTTTAGAGCAGGTGTCCCCAACCTTTGCAACTTTAAGTCTGAAGGACTTCAGCTCCCAGACTTCTCCAGCCAGCTTTGCATTTGCATCCTTTTAGAGCAGGGGTCTCCAACCTTTGCAACTTTAAGTCTGAAGGACGTCAGCTCCCAGACTTATCCAGCCAGCTTTGCATTCGCATCCTTTTAGAGCAGGGGTCCCCAACCTTTGCAACTTTAAGTCTGAAGGACTTCAGCTCCCAGACTTCTCCAGCCAGCTTTGCATTCGCATCCTTTTAGAGCAGGGGTCTCCAACCTTTGCAACTTTAAGTCTGAAGGACTTCAGCTCCCAGACTTCTCCAGCCAGCTTTGCATTTGCATCCTTTTAGAGCAGGGGTCTCCAACCTTTGCAACTTTAAAATGAAGAACTTCAGCTCCCAGACTTCTCCAGCCAGCTTTGCATTCGCATCCTTTTAGAGCAGGGGGTCTCCAACCTTTGCAACTTTAAAATGAAGAACTTCAGCTCCCAGACTTCTCCAGCCAGCTTTGCATTCGCATCCTTTTAGAGCAGGGGTCTCCAACCTTTGCAACTTTAAGTCTGAAGGACTTCAGCTCCCAGACTTCTCCAGCCAGCTTTGCATTCGCATCCTTTTAGAGCAGGGGCCTCCAACCTTTGCAACTTTAAGTCTGAAGGACTTCAGCTCCCAGACTTCTCCAGCCAGCTTTGCATTCGCATCCTTTTAGAGCAGGGGGTCCCCAACCTTTGCAACTTTAAGTCTGAAGGACTTCAGCTCCCAGACTTCTCCAGCCAGCTTTGCATTCGCATCCTTTTAGAGCAGGGGTCTCCAACCTTTGCAACTTTAAGTCTGAAGGACTTCAGCTCCCAGACTTCTCCAGCCAGCTTTGCATTCGCATCCTTTTAGAGCAGGGGTCTCCAACCTTTGCAACTTTAAGTCTGAAGGACTTCAGCTCCCAGAATTCTCCAGCCAGGGCGGGAGAGGGCCTTAACAGAAGGAAGGCCCATAGCTCTTCCTAGCTGGAGCCCCCCAAGTCTGTTGGGGGAATTAACTCACCAGCGGCTCCCCTTTGATAAATGAGGCTGCTCCCCCTTTTCCTGGTAATTGCCCGGTTAAGAGGAAGCTACGGGATCAGGTGAAGAACTCAGCCCGTGCAGCTATGGGCAGCCGCCTCTCCCTCGGCTATAAATCAGGGGCAAGCGGCTCTCCCCAGCCCAGAGGGAGCCCCGCCTGGCCCAGCCGCAGGCAGGCAGGCAGGCAGGCAGGGGGCTCCAGGCTGAATGGGGGGAGCCCCTGTGTGCCGCTCCCATTCAAGGCCCCGAAAGACGAGGGTGCAATCTCTCTGCGCTGGACAAGCAGAGTTCTCCCCTCCCTTCGCAAATGCGTAATTGCGTGTTGATGTTTTTGTCGTGTTGATGTAGCGTCTGTTGGAGGCGGTGGCCCTTGGAGAGCTGCGGGCAGCGAAATTTCATCAGAACGCATGCCGATGAGCGCACCATCGATGTGACAATGAAGTTCTATCCTATCTATGCATCTACCCAGGAAGAAGAAGAAAGCAAGGGCAGAGGGGAGGGGAGGAAGGAAGGAAGGAGGGAAGGAAGGAGGGAGGGAGGGAGGGAGGGAGGGAGGGAGAGAGAGAGAGAGAGAGAGAGAGAGAGAGAGAGAGAGAGAGAGAGAGAGAGAGAAAGAGCAGATAAAATAAAATATGAAAATATATAACAGCATATATGAAAGTTAAAAATGAGAAGAAGGCAAGAGCATATGAGCATATGAGAAGGAGAGGGGAGGGAAGGAAGGAAGGAAGGAAGGAAGGAAGGAAGGAAGGAAGGAAGGAAGGAAGGAAGGAAGGAAGGAAGGAAGGAAGGAAGGAAGGGAGCAATCTTTGGATTCTGGGTAGATAAAATATTGAAATGTAAATCGCTATGAATGTACATGAATTGGCACACAGTAAAACGAAGTTTCATGGCTTGCAGCTGTTCCATAGACACTATATATATATATAGTGCCACCTCCAATATACGCTCCCCTGGACCAAATCCTGGATCGGACGTATTTTAAACCTTTCCCTGCTTTTTCAGGGACCTCCCCTGCGAGTCCCTGCCCAAACCAAGCCTCCGGTTGAACGAACGCAAGCCAGCTGTTCGGCACACGAAAAATAAGTAAATAAGCAGTTTCTCATCCTGCCGGCACATCTGGCCAGCTGGGCTTTACCTGCTGGGTCAGCAGCTGTGCCGAGCGAAGTTAGATACAGATTAACTGAGTTAGAAGAGAACTCGAGGGGAGGGGGTTGTGTCTTCCAGGAGACCCTAGACCAGGGATGGCTAACCTTTGTCTCATTGCATGCCGAAAGGGCACGAGCGACAGTCCCCACCCACATCCATAAGGCAATGCGCGCTGGAACTCCTGCATGCACTCCACCTCGTGCCTATGTGCCTGATCCTCCTGTGCACCCCCGTGCGTTCGCCCCACCCCCGTCACCCATTTTTGGCTCCCAGGTTGGTGCAGGAGGCTTTCCAGGTCCAAAACGGGGCGCAGGGGGGCCTGGCACGGCGCCTGGCACGACGCCCCTGCGCCTTGTTTTGGCTTCCAGGTTGGTACAGGAGGCCCCGTTTTGGGCCTGCACCAACCTGGAAGCCAACACGGGGCGTGGAGACGTTGCGCGAGGCCCCCAAATGGAATGCAAGTGTCATCGTCCCCCCCACCCCACCCAGCGCATGAGCGGCAGAGAGCTGAAGACTAGCTGGCCGACAGGAGGCACACATGCATGCGTGGTGGAGCTGGGCTGGAGCGCCGGCTGGGGTGCCTGAAGAGAGGGCTCTGCGTGCCATAGCTTCGCCATCACCGCCCTGCACCATCCTGGACCAATGGCTGTCCAGTATCCTTTGAAAACCTCCACTGGTGGAGCACCAGCAACTTCTTGTGGCAAGTCGTTCCACTGGGTAATTGTCCTCACTGTCGGGAAATTCCTCCTTAATTCCAGGTTGCTTCTCTCCTTGATTAGTTTCCATCCGTTGCTTCTTCTCCTGCCTTCGGGTGCCTTGGAGAATAATTTGATCCTCCTCTTCTACGTAGCGGATCCTCAAATACTGGAAAGCTGCTATCGTCGTACCGACTGTAAGTTCTCATATCTATTTCAAGCCCACTGAGCCAGCACTGCTCTGAGATATCTCCGTGCTCTCGTGGCCACCGCAGTGGTGGGTTACTGGGCGTACCAGTGCCTGCTGGGAGCACCAGGTTCCGTTCCGGTACGGTGCTTCCCAGGGCCCACACGCACGCACGCGTTCCTTACCTGTATTTGACCCAACCGGGCCATTTGCGCACACGCACGCATCGTACGGCGCCTGCCTGATGCTCCGCCGAGCAGTTGGAGTGCCGCAGGGGGGTGGTGCACATGCACGTGGTGGACACCCGGCCCCATCGCAGCGTACCGGTTGTGACGGGATCTGGAACCCACCACTGGGTCATCGTGACGTCACGGAGCGCTGTTACCTTCTCGCCAAAGTGGTACCGAACCTAGCCGTGCTTTTGAGCGGCTCAGTTAGCAGGAGCTGGGGTAAGGATTGGAGCTCACCCCATCACGAGGCGCTCGGGCCTCGAACCTGGGCTGCTGGCTTTGTAGCCAACAAATCAGAAATCAGAATAGAGCGGGAATGGACCTCGAAGGTCTTCTAGTCCAGCCCAGCATCTTAACCGCTAAGCCACCGTGCCACCCTAAATTGCTTCCAGAATGCTGAGCCTGGAGGGTGTTGTCATTCCCTCGGTCGGAGTCTGAATCTGCAGAGGAAGGATCGAGGAGGAGGCTTCGTTGGCTTCGGAGGAATGTGGTGAGGAGAAGGACGAGTCAGGCCAGGGCCCCTCTGGATTGGAACGGCTTGTAGTAGGCAGGGAGGAAGGAGGGCAGGATAACCAAGAGAGGCTAAGCAGTGAGCAGGAGAGACAGAGCTCAGGCCAGGAGCAAGGACCACCTGCTCCTGATCCAAGAGCACCGAGAGTGGAGAGAAGGCAAGAAAAGCACAGACTGACCAAACTACTTGAGGGGGCGGAGGGGATCGCCCC
This sequence comes from Rhabdophis nuchalis, assembly GCA_039707465.1. Taxonomy (NCBI): domain Eukaryota; kingdom Metazoa; phylum Chordata; class Lepidosauria; order Squamata; family Natricidae; genus Rhabdophis; species Rhabdophis nuchalis. The sequence continues at coordinate 224,515,609 of CM077645.1, read as the reverse complement.
ACCCCTCTTCACAAGGCACACCAGGGCCTTTCAGGATAGGGACAGTTTGTAGGCAGGGAGGAAGGAAGGCAGGATGACCAAGAGAGGCTAAGCAGTGAGCAGGAGAGACAGAGCTCAGGCGATGAGCAAGGACCACCCGCTCCTGATCCAAGAGCACCGAGAGTGGAGAGAAGGCAGGAACAGCACAGGCCGAAGCAACGACTCAGCAGGAGAGCGCCCCGCCCCTCTTCACAAGGCACACTTGGTGACTGAGACTCAAGGAGGCACCATGGGGAGGGTCATTTGTTGGGAACAAAGGCTGAATTCATGGAGTGTTGTGTGTCGTTGCCGACGTTGGCCGTTTCATGGACTTCTTGCTTTATTTCTTGCTTCCTGGATTAATTGCCTTGTTCCTTTGCTTCCTGGGCTCATTTCATACTCCCTTGCCCTGCTGGATGTTTTGCTTTGCAGCCGTTGTGCTGGACTACTTGCAGCCAGAGGCTTCTAGAGGGGTGTGTGTGTGTGTGATCACTTTGCTCTGGGCCGTGCCAGAAACATGGGAGTGTTTGGGGGAAAGTTGGAGCAATGAAGGGGCAGTTTGAACTATCAGCTGCCTTGTGTCGCCTCGGTGCAAAGGAAGGTGCGCATGGTGCAGATCAGCCAGGAGGCACATCTATGTGTGTGTGAATGTGTGTGCACATCCTCAGCTGCTCTACCCTTTATCCCCGCAATCCCTACTAAAGTGGCAGGCAGGCGGCCTCAGGTGCTGCCGAGCGGCACCCGGCTTAATGCGCTGAAGTACCGAGGCTTCGAGTTGGTGCGAGAGACGCACTCTCCTCTCATTAGGGCGAAGCGTCCCCCTAACTGTGGGAAAATGCTTCGTCGGGGGATGTGCAAATGAAGGAGATTAGGAAGCGTCGATAACATCTCCCCCACCCTCCAACCTGCTGCCTCCGCAGAGAGCCACTTAGCGACCGAGGCCACACCAACCTTGTCCTTCGAAATCTTGTGCGCGAAGGGGCACGTCCCATCCGTCTTCTTGCAGGCGCCGCGAAGGAATCTGTCAAGGGGACCAAAGAGAGGGGCGACTTAGGAGATGCAGAATGTAAGGAAGAAGACCTCGAGGGAGGGGCAGGTGGTCTTTGCCTTACGACCGCAACTAAGGGCCGGATGTTCGGTGCTAAAGCAAGGCGATGTGAAGGGACGTGTGCCCGATTTTGTAACTATGGTTGTTATTCAAACCCCTAGTAGGACGGAGCCTGGGGGGGGGGGGTACGGAGTCAAGAGAGGAACGAGCCTGGAGTTGTTGCGTTATCACAAACAGCCCAACCCGCCTTGAAGTCTTGGGCCAATTTAATGCCAGCCATTAATTGACTAAACAGCTGTGTCCAGGCATGAGCAACAATGGGGAAGGGAAGGATTGGTTTATTTTGAAAAAAGTTTTATTTTTATTCTCTTAGATATAGTTACAGGTATGCGTTCACCTAGTCATTGTTCTTATTGATGTTTATCACTTTTACATATTTGTTTTTCTGTATTAAAGGTTAAAACACAAATTCTGGGTTGCTTTGCCTTCCATCCTATACACCTATTTTGTCTTTTCACCACCTCTTTTTCTTTTCTTTTCACCCTCCCTCCCTTCTCCCTTCCTTCCTCTTCTCCTTTCCTTTTCCTTCTTCCCTTGCCTCTCCTCTTCTCCTCTCTTCCTCTTCCCCTCCTACCTTCTAACTTTCTCTTTCTATCCCTTCCCTCCGTCTCCTTTCCTCTTTCTTCCTTCTCTTTCCTTTCCTCTCTTCCTCTTCCCCTCCAACCCTCTTTCCTTCTCTTTCTATCCCCTCCTTTCTTTCCTCTTTCTTCCTTCTCTCTCCTTTCCTATTCTCTTCTTCCCCCTCCTACCTTCTAACCTTCTTTGTCTATCCCTTCCCTCCTTCCTCTTTTCTTCTTTCTCCTTCCCTCTCTTCTCCTCTCTTCCTCTTCCCCCTCCAATCCTCTCTCCTTCTTTCTATCCCCTCCTTCCTTTCCTCTTTCTTCCTTCTCTCCCTTCTCTCTCCTCTCTTCCTCTCTTCCCCCTTCAACCTTCTCTCCTTCTCTTTCTATCCCTTCCCTCCTTCCTTTCCCTTCCTCTTTCTTCCTTCTCTCCCCTCTCCCTCTCCTTTTCTATTGTTGTGGTTATCTCTTTTCAACTCTGAACTGGTGTATTTTCAGGATAGCATTCCATGGGGAAGGGAAGGATTGATACTCCCTGCAGACAGCTGGTCATCTGCATCCTTTTAGGGAGACGTTGAGGCCACTTGGAGGTTCACCTGTGTCCTCCTCAGGGTCACCTGAGTGGCGCAGGTGGGTGTGGAGCCTTCTTGGCACTGCTGAAAGGACCAGTGTTGTGGAGTTGTGTTTTCTGCCCTGTGTCCCTTCACTGTTGAACATCCTACATCCTCTTTGGGGCAGCCCTGCTCTCGTGTCCCCCGCTAGTTCTTCTTTTCTCTCGACTAGCCAAACCCAAATCCTGCAACTGTCCTTCCTATGTTTGCGTCAGGGGTGAAATCCTCCCAGTTTGGCCAAACCGGCAGAGACGACTGGCATCAGTGGTGGCCAAAAAACCCTGGTGGCCCCGCCCACACCCGCCTGGTGGTCCTGTCGCCGCTCACCTCTCCTAGCTGCTCGACCCGCCCACCCAATCCGAACGTTTCTCCCTCCGTTCACAGCAGAGCTGCTGCAGCCTGTCCCTTTAAGGTAGTTCCCGGGAAGGAGGGGCCGGGGGGGAGGACCATAAAGGGAACAGCAGCTCTGCTGTGAATGGAGGGGAAAACATTCGGATTGTCTCTGCCACAGAATTCAACGTTAAATGCAGCAGAGGCAATCCGAACGTTTCTCCCTCCGTTCACAGCAGGGCTGCTGCAGCCTATCCCTTTAAGGTAGTTCCCGGGAAGGAGGGGGACGAGGGGGAGGACCATAAAGGGAACAGCAGCTCCACTGTGAATGGATTCATACACACATTTTTTTTCCCTACCGGGGGTTCTGTGGGCATGGCTTGGCGGGGGGGCATGTGACTGAGCGGACGGGGCCATGAGCGACATCGAGTGGGCCACGCCCGCTCAGTCACAGGACCCCGCCACCAAGCCATGCCCACATTTTTTAAAAAGTGGAATTTCACCACTGGGTTTCGTAAATTCTAAGGTTCATATCTGAAAGTGGCCGAGGTTGAGAAAGACCGATCTAGGCATGAAAACGGTGATATTATAGGTGGCGTGTAAGTCCTAAAGCAGCGGTTCCCAAACTTGGGAACTTTAAGACTGGTGGACTTCAACTCCCAGAATTCTCCAGCCAGCATAGCTGGCTGGAGAATTCTGGGAGTTGAAGTCCACCAGTCTTAAAGTTGCCAAGTTTGGGAACCCGTGCTCTAAAGTTTGGCCGAAAGGGGACGGGGAAGGCCAAGGCAGACAGACCTGGTGCAGACGGCCACTTTCTCGGGGTCGTGGATGTACGGACAGCTGTCCCCGCGGTTGCACTTCCCAAAACGGTTGTAGTACATGCAGTATTCCTTCTTCCGCTCCTTCCGCAGTTTGGCCTGGCGGATGATGGCCAGGCTCCTTTGCACCGCGCGGCTGCAGGGAGGGAGAGAAGCAGGCAGGGGAGCTCAGGGTGAGGCAAGGCCTTCCACAGAGGGCCATAACAGAACGACAGAGCTGGAAGGGACCTCGGAGGTCTTCTAGTCCAACCCCCCTGCTCAAGTAGGAAACCCTATGCCATTTCAATCAGAATGGAGATGGGAGGGACCTTGGAGGTCTTCTAGTCCACCCCCCTGCTCAAGCAGGAGACCCTATGCCATTTCAATCAGAATGGAGATGGGAGGGACCTTGGAGGTCTTCTAGTCCACCCCCCTGCTCAAGCAGGAGACCCTGTGCTATTTCAATCAGAATGGAGATGGGAGGGACCTTGGAGGTCTTCTAGTCCAACCCCCTGCTCAAGCAGGAGACCCTGTGCCATTTCAATCAGAAGAGAGCTGGAAGGGACCTCAGAGGTTTTCTAGTCCAACCCCCTGCTCAAGCAGGAGACCCTATGCCATTTCAATTAGAATGGAGCTGGAAGGGACCTTGGAGGTCTTCTAGTCTACCCCCCTGCTCAAGCAGGAGACCCTGTGCTATTTCAATCAGAATAGAGATGGGAGGGACCTTGGAGGTCTTCTAGTCCAACCCCCCTGCTCAAGTAGGAAACCCTATGCCATTTCAATCAGAATGGAGATGGAAGGGACCTTGGAGGTCTTCTAGTCCAGTCCCTTGCTCAAGCAGGAGACCCTATGCCATTTCAATCAGAATGGAGATGGAAGGGATCTCAGAGGTCTTCTAGTCCAGTCCCTTGCTCAAGCAGGAGACACTATGCCATTTCAATTAGAATGGAGATGGAAGGGACCCTGGAGGTCTTCTAGTCCAGCCCTCTGCTCAAGCAGGAGACCCTGTGCCATTTCAATCAGAATGGAGATGGAAGGGACCCTGGAGGTCTTCTAGTCCAACCCCCGGCTCAAGCAGGAGACCCTGTGCCATTTCAATCAGAATGGAGCTAGAAGGGACCTTGGAGGTCTTCTAGTCCAGCCCCCTGCTCAAGCAGGAGACCCTATGCCATTTCAATCAGAATAGAGCTGGAAGGGACCTCAGAGGTCTTCTAGTCCAACCCCCTGCTCAAGCAGGAGACCCTATGTCATTTCAATCAGAAGAGAGCTGGAAGGGACCTCAGAGGTCTTCTAGTCCAACCCCCTGCTCAAGCAGGAGACCCTATGCCATTTCAATCAGAATAGAGCTGGAAGGGACCTCAGAGGTCTTCTAGTCCAACCCCCTGCTCAAGCAGGAGACCCTATGCCATTTCAATCAGAAGAGAGCTGGAAGGGACCTCAGAGGTCTTCTAGTCCAACCCCCTGGTCAAGCAGGAGACCCTATGCCATTTCAATTAGAATGGAGCTGGAAGGGACCTTGGAGGTCTTCTAGTCCAGTCCCTTGCTCAAGCAGGAGACCCTATATACCATCCCACTCAAAGGGCTGTCCAGTCTCTTCTTAAAAGGCTCCAGTGATGGAGCCACCCACGACTTCTGTTCCCCTGGTTAACGATTCTCACTGTTGGGAAATTTCTCCTTAATTCCAGGTGGCTTCTCCCCTTGATTTAAAGGGTAGGGGGCGTAGACGGGGGAGGGAGGTTAGGGAAGAAGAGAAAAAATAAAGCAGGACCCCCTCCCCACCCAAATTAGAAACAGAAACGAGGGGGAGGGCGGAGAACTGGTTGAAATTTCCAGAGAAGGGCCACTTCCCACATCCCGACTGCATATCATGGAGGGATCGATCACTTTAATTCACTCAGTATTGAGTAGCCAAACGTTGGAACGACATTATTAAAGCATTTATTGAAAAGAGCCGCCATATCCCCCCTCTGGGGGCTGGTAATATTCAAGCCATTCTTTCAATAGCGATGGGGTAATATCTATCGGGGGCATTCATTAATTTGGGCATTGTTAACCTGCGTCGGTGGAGGCTCCGTGGGATTAAATTATTGCGGTGTATCAATGTGTGATTAAAATCTCCCTCTGAGTCCCTCTTGGTCTTCTGGGCTCCAGGCGGCTCACAACCTCCAAAGTCCACTTCAAAAGGCCAGAAAAGAAAGAAGGGCATTTAAAAGAGGAAAGCTCAGCCGGTTGGAAGTGGCGTTATCTGAGTCCCTCTTCGACTTAAGGGAAGGGCTGGTGGGCTGTGGATGAGAGGTTTTGTTGCTCCCAGGAGGCAGAGGTGGGGATCTGGGCGAAGAGATCCCTCGTGTCTGAGCAACTCACTTGCCATTTGACAAAGTCACCTAGCCGCTTTATGTTAACGTTTATTTAAATTTATATACCGCCCTATCTCCCTTGCGGGGACTCAGGGCGGTGAACAGGCAATTATAAAACATAAAACATCAGGTAGAATAAATATAATAAAAACAGATTAAACAAAAACCTGCTCTAAAAAGTCCCTAATAAAAACCCAGTTGATAAAACAAATTTAAAAGCTTTCATGCCTAAGGCAGGACTGGAACTCACTGTCTCCTGGTGGTTGGCCCAAAGTCACCCATCCAGCTTTCATGCCTAAGGCAGGACTAGAACTCACTGTCTCCTGGTGGTTGGCCCAAAGTCACCCATCCAGCTTTCATGCCTAAGGCAGGACTAGAACTCCAAGTGTCCTAGTGATTGGCCCAGCTTTTGTGCTTAAGGCAGGACTGGAACTCACCGACTCCTTGTTTCTGGCCAGGACTTTCACCATTAACCAAACTGGGTGTCTGGCCTGCAGCCATCTTTCCTTGTGGCCCGCCACACTTTCTATTCTTCTGCTATGCCTTTTCTATGGTGGGAAAATGGGAGTTAGACGATATGCAGCCATAACAACATTCTTTCTAGAAAGCCAAGGTTATCCTTTGATTTTGCGTCTCTGCTCCTGACCGAAACTGGATGGGTGGAAGCTGCCAGCGTGGCAGTGGGAGATTGGACCATGGAATGGACTGGTGGGTGTGGGGGGCAAGATCTTGGACTTTCAACTGGGTGGGGGAAACCGGGAAGCTTCCAGATTCAGGGTTTCCCCAGAGGTGCCAACATGTCTCTCTTCATCAATGGGAACTCTGAGGAATCCTTTGCCTCGGACTCTGATTTAATTTTGGAGGCTATTTGAGATGCTGACACTGGCGTGTTTGTTTGTACCGACTGCTGATCGAGTGGGTCGTGCCCCATTTCAGTTGTCTTCAAAAATCAGGCCCCCAACCAGGTACGGGCTAAGGCTGGGACCCGCTGGGTCTCCCAGGGAACAGGTTTGGGAATCCCAGATCTTTTGAACGGGGATCGCGAACTTCAAGTGATCTGGAGATTGGCTGAATGCCACCTTCCCCGCTCTTCATTCAAGGAGAGAAGCAACTTAGTTCTAAGTTGAAACTTCCTAACAGGGAGGACAATTAACCAGTGGAACTGCTGGCCACCAGAGGTTGGGGGCTTTTAAGAAGTGAGTGGACAGCCGTTTGCCTGAAATGGTAAAGGATCTCCTGCTTGAGCAGGGGGTTGGACTAGAAGACCTCCCAGGTCCCTTCCAACTCTGTCATTCAATTCTCCAGTGAGGGTGCGCAGGTGTGCCTAGGGCCCTGGAGCTCTTTCAAGAACGAGGCTTACCTGGCAATGTAGCGGCTGGTGATGGACCGGCTTGGCCAGCCAGGTGGGGAATAGCCAGGAGAGCCAGGCGCCGAGTCGGGTCGCGGTGCTGCAGGAGAGAAAGAGGACCGGTTCAGAGAGAGAATTCAGCCCTAGGAATTAACACGCAGGTAGGCTTTGCAGGTAGCTCTCGACTTACGACCGTTTGTTTAGTGACCGTTGGAAGTTACAGTGGCGCTGAAAAGGAGAGATTCATGACTGTTGTTCCCCACACTTATGACCATTGCAGTGTCCCTGCGGTCATGAGATCAAAATCTGAATTCTTTTGTCACCTGGGGTGCCTTTTTATGACGGCCGGGCTATTTCCTGGGGTCATGTGACCCCTTTTGCGACCTTTCCAACCAGCTTCCCGCAAGCAAAGACAATTTGGGGGGGGGGGGGATTTGTGTGATTCGCTTAACGACAATAGTAAAAAGGGGCAAAACTTGCTGAAGCGACAGCACTTTTGGTTGTAAGTTGAGGGCTACCTGTATTACGACCACAATAGAGCCCATCATTTCTGTTGTTAAGTGAGACATTTTTAAAGTTTTGACCCATTTTTAGTTTAATTTGATTTGGATACTGCCCTTCTCCCTTTCGGGACTCAGGGCGGTGTACAGCCACAGTAAAATAGGTGATACAAAAACTAAAAAGAATATATTAAAAATATTAAATACATTGGCCTACATATTTAAAATCCCATGCTAAAATTGCTTTAAAATCCCTTTAATTTTGCCACCAGTCTTGTCACCCAATTCATAAATTCAATAAAATTCAAATTCAAATTCACCGTTGTTAAGTGATAAGTTAGAAACACGGTTATTAAGTGAATCTGGCTTCCCCATTGACTTTGCTCGTCAGAAGGTTGCAAAGGTGGGATCCCGTGACCTTGGGTCCTTTTTGGAGAAGGTGCAGGGTATAAATTTGGATAAAACTGAATAAAACTAAGACTTGGGATACGGCGACCGTCATAAATATGAGTCAATAGCCAAGCATCTGAATTTTGGTCACACGACGATTGTAGGATCGTAAGCGTGAAAAATGATGATAAGTCACTTTTTTTCAGTGCCGTCCTAACTTTGAACGGTCACTAAATGAACAGTTGTTAAGTCGAGACTACCTGTATATAAAGTTGCTTCAAGGTTTTTATTGCACCAGGCCAGGAACTGGCAACGCCTGGCAAACTGGGAAGAAACAGGACTGGCTCAGCATAAATTAGAAACTTGGAAGACTGGTGGACTTCAGCTACCAGAATTCCCCAGCCAGCTTTGCTCGTGTGTTTTTTTTAAATATAAAACCTATATAAAAACTTTTTATAAAACCTATAAATGTGTTTTTTCCAGCAAGGACAGGAATGTTTTAAAGTTATAAGTTTGGCAAAGTTTTGATAAGCAGGGCAGGATTTGGGGATGCTGTAAGTTTTATGTGAGTATTTTATATACAATACAATAGCAGAGTTGGAAGGGACCTTGGAGGTCTTCTAGTCCAACCCCCTGCGTGGGCAGGAACCTTATACCATTTCAGACAAGTGGCTGTCTATAATCTTTTTAAAGACTTCCAGGATTGGGGCATTCACAACTTCTGGAGACAAGCTGTTCCAGAGGTTAATTGTTCTAACTGTCAGGAAATGTCTCCTCAGTTCTAAGTTGCTTCTCTCCTTGATTAGTTTCCACCCATTGCTTCTTGTCCTGCCCTCTGGTGCCTTGGAGAATAGTTTTGACTCCCTCCCAATTGCTGTCCATCGGTTACTCGCCGCTCCTGGCATTCGGCAAAACCCCCCCTACGAGGCAAAGGTCAAGCTACAAAGAAACAGGGGACGGTCTTGTTTACCGGACAATTGCTGTCCAGCACCGTCACAAAGATGGAACAGGTGAACGGCGAGACCGCCTGGTCAAGGTGTCAAAACGAAGCATTCTGCCAACTGTCCTATGCCTCAGTTGTGCTCCCTGGCGACGGTCAGTGAACCCCGAGCCTGACCCCTGCCCTGCGGGCACCCGCGAGATCCAGTCCTGGCACCTTCTCTTCCCAGCCCCCACTGTTTCAAGAGGGGAGGGGGGGGGGAGAGAGAAGCATCTCCAGGTGTTTCCTTTTGAAAGCTCCACCAGATGCCTTACACCAGGTGTGAAGGGTGATCCCCTTTCACTCCGGTGGGCAAGAGATGCGGGAGGAGAAGCGTTGAGACAAACAGAAAGAAATTGATTTGATTTATGCGCACGCCAGAAATCTAAGTGGCGAGGGGGGGGGCCAGAAATATGGAATAAAACCACTCGGAGGGATGCCACTGCAGCAGGAATTCCAATTTGACACGAGAGAAACAAAAACCGAGAGGAAAAAGCAGATCTGCAGCCTTAAGCGATGCTCTCCGTCTCTTTGTCCTGGAGTCACTCTACACCCCCCCTCATCACAGCTGCAACCGTGAAAAGAGACAGGTGGGGCACCCCACACTTCAGCCCATCCAAGTCTTCCAGGACCCCCATCTCCTTCTGCCAAGTTGCTATTATTATTATTATTATTATTATTATTATTATTATTATTATTATTATTATTATTATTATTATTATTATTATTACTATTATTATTATTACTATTATTATTATTATTTACTTTATTCATAAAACATGAAACTCAGCCAACTGAACATTTTAAAATGCATATTTTTTATTATTATGCAGCATTATTACTATTATTACTATTATTACTATTATTACTATTATTACTATTATTACTATTATTATTATTACTATTATTATTATTATTATTATTTCGACTTATTAACTGCCCCCTCTCCCCGAAGGGACTCGGGGCAGTGCACAGGAAATGTAAAAAACATAATATATCACAAAATAAATACATAAATACTTAAAACCATATTAAATTACCACCCTGTGCTAAAATCTACCCCATTAAAACTAACCCATAAAACCAATGTAAAAAGATCCACTAGATCCACTCCCATTGATATGAAATAGGTAAGAGGCCCCAGCAGTGAAGAAAATCCTTTAGCAGTTCCTGAAGGTACTTGGGAAAGCGGCAAGGTCAAAACGGAGACAATGATTTGATCTTGGTTAAGTCTTGAAGGGAGGCGCTAGGGAAACCATCTCGAGAAAAACAGACCTGAGATTAAAACAGAGTTAAAAAAAAAAAAGTACTTTCCAGTTAACGGAGTGGAAAGATGGCTAATTTGATGACCCGAGAGAATGTGAGTGGAATCTGGTTGAGGGGTTTAACCAAGATTGAAAAGTCAGGCCGAATGAAACTGATTGGGAAAGCCATTCCTCTATATTTTGTAATCGAGAATCTTATAAAATAAAGACGAATGGCTTTCCCAATCAGATTCTAGATGGCTAAAACGTCCCCTTATCTCTGGATCCTGGAAGGTGTTTGGAAGCAGTTCAGGCCAGCCTAGGATTTTTTTTTTAATCTCCTCAATCAGAACTCCTTAATTTCTGCTTCCTTCTGTAGCCGTCAAAACGTGGGAAGGACCCCTACACATAAATGTGTAGATGTATAATTTGTTGAAAATTATAATAAAAATAATAAATTAAAAAAAAAAAACGTGGGAAGGAGTTCCCAGCAAAACCTGTGCCAGCCCTCCCCAACGGGAAAAATATCAAGACAAAGATAAGGGAGGGAGGGAGGGAGGGAGGGAGGGAGGGAGGGAGGGAGGGAGGGAGGGAAGGAAGGAAGGAAGGAAGGAAGGAAGGAAGGAAGGAAGGAAGGAAGGAAGGAAGGAAGGAAGGAAGGAAGGAAGACATCACTGATGATATTACCTAGTTAGGTAATGAAA